>JASEVX010000006.1:47760021-48239284 GCA_031761405.1 Serripes groenlandicus
GGTGATATATCAAAAGGTTTTCATCAAATTGTTTCCTTCGATACTACAGACAATTGCTACTTATTAGTATTGCAATTACAAGCAAAGAACCATAATAAAAAATGCAATAGGATTAACTTCTCATCATGAGCAATTCGCCGTTTGGTACAATGTTTGAACTCTATTCAATCATTAAACTTTTATTTAAAGAGGTTTATCGAAAGTTGTAACCAGACTCAAACTTATCTGCTGTAAATTCGTTGTATGTGGACAAGGGTTTAGCCAAATGATAATTGATGAATCTTTGTCAAAATCAAATTTGTTTAAGAACAACTTAATTGTGCATTTATAAGTAGTATTTACCCTCCTAGATTGGACACGACAAAGTATAGTGATGTCTCTATTGCGTTTTTGTAATACAAAAAAAATACAGAAATACATTTAAACTCAATATGTATTAGGCCCATATATCATTCACTGCCAGAAATGCCTGACAATTGTCTATTGGTATTTTATGAGTAGAGTTATTAACAATGAAGAGCGCATTGCCATTTTGTAAGACATAACGACTTACATAAAAAACCTTAATCATACTTTCATTTAAAGAGAGTTACCATATTTCTGCGGATATGTTTTTTAAGTCGTCTGCTGCAGAAGTCTTGTATGTGGGAAAGGGTTACTATGTGTCCCTTAATTGTTCACCGTGACACTTAACTTGCGAATAGCTTCATGTAACTGGAAGATATGGCATTCTATGTTCAACTTGATGTATGCGTGTTCATGTATATATTCAATTGTACATTGTGACATTAAACCAGGAAATATCGTAATGTTTAACGGTAGATATATTATAGTTCGTGGAATCCGCTGTGGTCGAGTGGTTAGCGTCGGGGATTTCGAAACCGGGTGTCCCCAGTCGCGGCAATTCGGTCATGGTGGAGTGCTCTTGGGCAAGGCACATGTTCTAGCCTAGTACTGGTTTGTTCACCCAGGGATCATGAATAATTAAATTTAAATGCGCGCTAAATGACCTTAGCTGTCGATGCGCCGTAAAACAATATTCATTCATTATTATAGTTCGTACATTTCCCCCAACAGGTGAATACTAGGGAAACGTATAGCGACCCCCTTTATATATAGTAAAGGTGCTGAACTCCAGATTATAGACAGTATAGTCAGGGACGTAGATATATCCGCAGAAATATGGTAACTCTCTTTAAATGAAAGTATGATTCCTTAAGTGATTTGAAAACCTTGTGGCAAATGGAGAAACTGCTCATACTCGGGATTTTATCCTTTTGCCACACTGTATTCAAAAGGTACCTGCTGCAGACGCCATGATACATTTAAGGATATAGCCTGGTTAAATATCACAGTGCATACTCTTTCACTGCCGAATTGCTATGTTGACAATTGGACCACTTCATTGTTGGTCCAACAGTAAATGTGGTAAAATGTAATGCCTAAATTGCAAACAATGCAGATTTCTGAGCTTTTTTCACCTGAATCTGTATTCTTTTCAAAAGCCTTTAATTGTCTTTGGCAGTAAAGGAAAAGCAATAGAAATAATGAGTAAATCTTCCAAGATATTTTATACACAGAATATTTTTATTTCGACAGTTTTACTTTAGCGACTATACGGAATATCATTATGCATTTTAATAGCTTTTGGTCTAATGTCAGTGAGAACTTGTACAATTAAATAAATACAATAAAACACATACACTAATTAAACCAGACATTCTTCTGTTCCAGAAAAATATAACTTATAATAAGAGTCGACATATTTTTGGGGCTTTCTTTTTAATATTTAACGCTCGCATTAGTCAATGTTACTCAATAGCCGGGAATATTGAAGAATGTTACTTTTGTACTTTTGCCGGACTGCACATACTATCTTATCATCCATAACATATTAAGATATTTTCTAGTTTAACGACACAATGAATACATATATGTACACCCAATCCCACCTGCCGTTTGAATCTTCTTCAGTAGAAGACTTTTGAAAACATCGTGGCATAAGGTGAAACTGTTCCTTTTGCCACAATGTTTCCAAATGTCTTCAATAATTTCATTTATAGAGATTCCATTGTTTTGCATTTACATTTTCAAAGCCGTCTGCTGCAAATTTGTTGTATATCGGAATGGATTAAAGCCCATTATTTAATCTGACCAGATATTCTTCTGTACAAGAAATCTATGAGGACTCGTCTCTTGTGTTATTTTGTGGATATACTTTGAAAACATTTGTATATTAAAACTCATTATTTAATATTAACTGGTTTTGTTTCTGTTCCGGGAATGTGTACACATGTATATTGGTACGTTGTGAGTAACTCTGTCTAACCTGCAGACGCATTCTGACGTATCTGCATCAGGCGACTTCTGAAAACATTGTTTTCAGCTATTTTCTTTTATTAAAAGTTCATATACTGAGAATTTCCATATGTTACCTGGATGTGTTCAAAGTCGTCTGATACTGACGCATCTGTAGCAGACGACTTTTTAAACATTGTTTTCAACTACACTCAATTATTATAGTACATGTACTTTCATTTATGGAGGGTTTCCATATTTTACCTAGATGTTTTCAAAGTCGTCTGCTGCAGACTCGTCAGTGTATGTTCGAAACGGTTATGGTAATACATTAAAACTCTTATTTTTATCTGACCAGATATTTATCTTAATCGAACATGTATAAGAAGTTATTTGCTTCTTTATGAGGAGACATATTTTCATCAGAGTCTGCCAGATATTCGTCTGTTCCATATAGAGTCTACATATTTACTTAAATATCAGCACATAATACTATATGAGCCTTTCTGCGAGAAAACCAACATTATGGCCTCTGCGTAATGTATCGAGTCCGTGCAGGCTAATCCAGGCCGACATATTCCGTCTCTGGGGGATAGAGGTATAAAGTAATGATTCTTGAAACAGAAAATCCACAGGAGGCAAACAGTGTCTGTCCGGGTTAGCCTGCGCGGCATGTTCGGCTGATCTGGGTCGATTCTTTACGCAGAGTCAACAATGTTGGTTTTCACGTGGGTACATGTACCATATGAACTTATACTCAAAATAATTTGTAATTGTTAAAAAGTTATCATGGAGTCGAAACTGCTTATTTCATACTAAGTTCTCGTCTTTACTGATCCGTGCATCTATAAAGTTCTGTGTCAGTAGTGATTTTTATATCGCATCTTGACTGCAGGGTCAATATTCAGGATTAGAGATACAAATGTACTACAGGTAGTAACGGCCTCCATTCAAGTCAAAACACGGATTTTATAAATTAATTTAGGTGACACCCTATGGCTGTCGGGAAGGTAAGTATGGAATAACCCGATGTCAGATTAATTGATGTGTTAGTGTTTTGTAACGAGTCTGACTAATAGCATGACACAACCAACACACAGTGTTTATTGAAATACTGCCAACACAAATTCATATTTGTTTCGTTTAGGAGTACCAACATGCCAGATTCATACAAACGCTACAAGATGCTCATACTATCCATGGCATTATTTCAACTGGCTACAAACAGTTTTGCGATCCAATGCCGAGCGGAATTAGGGGAACACTGTACCATTTACGGTGATGAATACTGTATATGTAAGGCATGCCCAGCGTGTCCTCTCGGATCTGGATGGGATACCACAGTAAGTATTTTGTAATAGGCATGACCTTTGGTGAAAATGCCTCATGAGGTTACAATACACCAAATAAATTCCTTTGTTTTCATGTAAATCGACCAGTGTCACACTTTCTAAGCGTTTCTCACCATATATCATTGAAAATAGTTACCTCTAAGCTTTCCAAAAAACAATTCAAAGAAAATGGGGGGGGGGGGGGGGGGGGGTCATGCATTATGCAAGAAAGAATTCACCAGGCGAAAATGGTTACCGTCCTTTTAGACCAAATCGGGCCCGGACAAAACCGGTAATAAGCATTCTCTACTTTCACTTTCAAATAAGGTCAAACTACTAAAAGTGATCAAATCAATCCTTTCCAGTGCATTCTTTACACATTTACAATGAATTTAAACTCGATGTCATATATTCAATGCATTTTGGTGAAAGTATACACTCATTTATATGCAAACAAAGGTTTGTTTTTAGGGACTTTCGGCACAGATAATTTTGTCAAATCTTAAATATCAATATGTTGTACCTTCTGTCATCTCAATCGGTCAAAATGATGGTTTACAATAACAAAATATGTTTACGAAATGGATTTATACATATGAGCCGTTCCGCGAGAAAACCAACATTATAGACTCTGCGTACTGTAATGGAGGCGAAACGTGTCTGCCCGGGTAAGCCTGCGCGGCATGGTCCACAATGTTTTCTCGTAATCGGCTCATATTATAAACCGGTGTATATAAATCAGCATATTGTCATTCTTAGAGTTCGGTTTAAGTCAGTCCTACGTTCAAAGAACACAGGACCCGAAACACGTGTCTCGTAAATCAAGTACTGTTTGGTTTTATTGTTTCTTTTGTCCGGACAAAGTGGGTGTTCGTGCATATCGGTAACGTTATGCATTAATGCTATCCCTTAACTTAAAAGAATGGCTTTTGGCCTGGGGCTTTAGCCCCTGGTCATAGTAGTAATACCATTTTGTTCGGAGTTGGCAGCCTGCCAATTGCTGTTAGCACCAAACAACGCATTTTAGGTTGGAACTGCGTGAGAAAAATATTTCATCATGGATTCAACAAAACTGCATTTAAAAGGTTAAGATCTCCTCCATACATATCATTTTAATGTTGTTGGAACATCAGTGAAAAACTTAAGGCGTGAGTACTCCAATATAAGTTTCAGAAATTCTTTAGAAATTAATGCGCCGAAGATTATTAACATTCGCGAAGAGGAATGGAAAAAAAGAAAGAAGTCACGTGAATATACAGTGGCGGATATACCGGGGGCCGTAGGCCCCGTTCGGTGAAAAATTAATGATAAACAAAGAAAAAGCGCGGCAAATGTAGTGGCGGATTTAGCGGGGGCCATAGGGGCCGTGCCCGATTCCCCCCCCCCCCCCCCCGAACCCACGACACCCCGACCCGGTCGGGCATCATACATATGAGGGAGAGTGGCAGTAAAGGGAATGAGACCTCTACTCTTCAGCCACCAATGCACTAATAACTAAGTTGTAGAGGTAGCGTGCAAACGCAAACCTCTCCCTCAATCGTGCTGTGCAGGTGCCCGTAAGTGCTGTGGAGGTATCAACGGCATTTGTGTTAGAATGCTTTTCTTAATGATATCTAAGTCAAGTTCGAATATGGGTCATATTGGGTCAGAAACTACGTCACTAGGCCAAATTGAAGGGAAATATTGTTAACATACTGCAGGCTACATCTTTAACTTCAGCATGTTGAAACTGTATCTGAATGTTTGTCTTGATGATATGTAGGCCAAGTTTGAATATTAGTCATGTCTGTTAAAAAAAATAGTTCACTTGGCCAAATTGAAGGAAAATCTTCTCAACACTGTAGAGACCACGTTTTTTAAAATTTGGTCAGAATGTTTATCTTAATGATATCTAGTCCATGTTCGATTAAGGGTCATATCGGGTAAACAAAAATAGGTCACTAGGCCAAATGAAGGAAAATCTTGATAACACACTGGATGTTGCATTTTGAATCTTTGTCAGAATAATTGTCTTAATGAGTTTTGCATATTTCAAACACTTTCTCCCAGTTTAGTACATAGTTTAGAGAACTATTTCAACTTGATGGAATGTGATTTAACATTGACATATTTCTCAATATAATAATGCAGAAACTTCAAAATATTCTGGCTAAACCTGCTGTCAAATTTTCCTTTGATTCTTTATGTCTTAAATGTGTAATTGAAATTTCAAAGTCTAACAGTAATATGAGGAAACTAGGGTGGTATCTTGTGATATAACATTGTTTCCTCATACACATCGCAGAAATGCTAAAGTTAAAAATTTAAGTAAGAACATATAATGACATTAACACACTAACAATGTGTCGGCTTTCCCAAATTTTATAAAGTCGATACTTTTTTTGTTTTATATTTCCCTTTATTATACATGTATTTGTATTATGGGTAAATAACAGTTGAAATTGAATTGAATTTTATACTTGTGAGCTCTTGCATTCAGGTGAGCGATATAATGCCAACAAGGTCCTTCTGTTTTTAAATTGGCAGTTTAATAAAATTTACTATTTTTGACATGATCTTTCAACTTCTTGACAATAAATACATAAACATAAGCTGCAATTGTTATTTCCTATTACATTTCCCCTACTTCTCCAACCTTCCAGCAGCCCCCAGGCGGTCAACACTGCAGTGCTTTGATTTTATAATGAGTATTGCTCATTTCGGTTCATTTTTATTTTTCGACTTTATTCGTGATTTTCTTTTATTTTAGTTTAAACCCCGGAAAGTGAATAAATGTGGAGACATCGAGTGCTATCCGTGTGTTAACTGGGAAAATACAGACTTAACAGTCTGACGGAGTAAGTATAACTGGAAAGGGGTATAGGTACAAATAACACGTCTACGGCCTTGTCGTAAAATCCGGTTTTTATAGCAACGATGGTACAGTGGTTGATTTGTTTAGTTAAGCAATGTACATCGAGGTTTGTGCCTGGATTGGTGACCCGCGATGGCTTGACTCCGGTACACTTTACACATGGTGGCAGAGGTGCAATTTTTGGGTGATATCACCATCATCGCCAGACCCCGTTGGTTCCCAGTGTTGTTACATAGACTCCGCTCTGGTGTACTGCTTGTGTTCAGTTGTGTTACTTCAGGTCGAAGTCAAGAGAAAGAGGGAGAAATGTAACGGGAATGGGGTATAGGTACACATACTACTTCTACGGCCTTGTCGTAGAAGCCGTCTTTTATAGCGAAGTTGGTAGAGAGGTAAATCAGCGTACATCGCGGTTAGTGCCTGGATGGGTGACCCGCGATGGCTTAACTCCGGTACACGTAACA
Organism: Serripes groenlandicus; assembly: GCA_031761405.1. NCBI lineage: Eukaryota > Metazoa > Mollusca > Bivalvia > Cardiida > Cardiidae > Serripes > Serripes groenlandicus. Next base: position 47,766,969 of record JASEVX010000006.1, read on the forward strand.
TAAGTACTGTGACTAATCATTGAACTTATTATTCAGCCCACTGCTCTACAAAAAAAGGAATATTAGTAACAGGGTCCAATGCCACCAACGTTACTTAGCGCTAATTAATACTTATATACTGAAAAGCATCTGTTATCATTTTTGTTTCCCTAATAAAAATGCCAAAATATTTCATTTTATAACAACTTGTATTAGTCAGCAAGGTTACTATTCATGTCAACGTATTCATGTACTTAAATACTTTCCATCATTCATAGTTTACAAAATGTTATTGGTATTAATCTTAAAAATTTGGATGCCGAAGTTTTTTCGATCCCAATTTGGCCCGAAGTGCCGAGAAGGTTTCCAGAAATGTTAAGGAAGGACACGGAAGGCTTCCAGAACATCGCGAAGACATGCCGAAACATCCCGATTTTGCGAATTTTCGGGAACCCTTTGGAGGCCTAGTGGACGGCAGGTATAACACTAAGGACATGTTTTGTTGCAATCTGAGTTGAAAGTTACATTTTCGAACAAACACACAGAATAACTTTCCTTTCTGGAATTTTCTAGCTGGTTGCAGATGTACGATTATTTAGTCAAAGATTTGCGAATGTATCCAATATTCAATTAATTTAGGGAAATAAAAATCCTAAATGCAATAAAATGTTAAAAGAACATATGAAACCCAAAGTATTAAATCTTTCTTATACCGATGCGGGGCGATTTGATATCGTACAGCAGACGAGTTAACGAAATATGAGGGGGGAAAGGAGTTGCTTATGATTAACAATATTGCTTATTTTGCATTTAAAAATAAAGATTGGGAAAAACGCCTTATGTAAAATAAATCAGCTATTAAAGAGGACGATTCCTGATAAGATCGTGTCTACGTCTGCTGCAGAGTTACCGGAAATGGTGATACGAGTTGCAGTATCCGGGGGATAAAGTTAATATACATCTTTAGATCGAGAGGGCTTGCCGTCGGTAAACACTTATTATATTGCATTCCGTCGTTTAGTCACTAAAAACGTATTGGGTTGACACAAGCCGGAATGAGACTCTAACTATGGTAGTAAGGCCTGCCCTTCTTGGCGCTCAGGGTTGTGGGGTTTGCATTACGACTGACAGGCTGGTGTCAGGATAAATGGACCAGCAGTACAGGTAACTTACCAAGGATACGCCGTGATATAACTGAAAACTTGTTGAAAGCGGCGTAAAACACCAAACAAACAACCCGAGACAAGCCGGTAGGCGACGTGGGATTCGCCTTTGCATATATATACATATGAAGAACAAGTTTGATAGGGTCACTATTCTGGTGACTTGGTGAACACTGGTGAAAAGTGTGCAGCTTGTAAAAACAATCTCTGGTCAACCAACCATCTTTTATAACCATGCAAAGACGCACCCGTATACACCGAACCGGTTCGCCTTGGTATATTTTGCAAACTGCCGGCTGTAGCTCGGAAACCCGAGGTCGGAGGTCAATGACGTAAACAAACTTTTTGTATCTCTTGAATAGCTCTATGAGATAATGTTATAAAATCGCTATCGAATACTACCACTGCAGCGCTAGGGGCGATTGAAGTCAAAAATGACTGTAAAAATAGCCTATCTTTGAAAGGCTACCATTTGGAAACAAAGGCCTAAATCAACAAGAGTTGTCGGAGGACAATATAGCTCGCCTATCAAGGCCATCGTCTATAAGGGCCTACTCCAGAACAGTTACATCATTAGGTAAAGTCACACAGTATCACCTATTGCAAGATAAAAACACCTTTTCAATACTTGCATGCATATGTTATCCAAGTCCATACAGGCCCTGTTGGGCCTTTTAAATCTGTAAATGTATTTATATACGATAAGCAACAGCATACACAGTGTCTGAGAAAAGGCCTTCAACGCAAAGGTTTGACCAAAATTCTAAGTTCAAAAAGGGGCACAATTCAGTCAAAATCCATTCCAGAGTTATGGGACTTGACATACAAGGTCACCTAATGACCCTGAATAAGTGTGTGAAGTTTCAAAGCAACAGCATACACAGTGTCTAAGAAAAGAACTTGCACGCAAAGGTTTGACCAAGCTGGCAACGCGTACCCAACGCGGACGCCTACGCCGGGGTGATTACATAAGCTCCCCTATTTCTTCGAATAGGCGAGCTAAAAATCGTAACGGATAGATTTTTTTCTAAATATCTGGAAGTATCTATAACTGAAGTTTCAGCTCTCTACAATTAAAACTGTAGGAGAACATAGAAAAATGATTAGGGTCCTTAAAACGCGTTTATTTGCTAGCTGCATAGCAACGGCTATGTTTGAAAGGCTACCATTTGAAAACAAAGACCTAAATCAAAAATCGTAACTGATACGCTTTTTCTAAATATCTTGAAGTATCTATAACCGAAGTTTCAGCTCTCCACATTCAACACTGTAGGAGAACATAGAAAAATGTGTGTTGTTCTTAAAACGCGCTTTTTTGCTAGCTGCATAGCAACGGATGGGTCCTTAGCAACGAAACTCAAACGCGCGCACCCTGAGCTTATTTGGCACCTGTTCACGAAGTTTCATTGGAAGCGATCCGTCAGTTTTGGCTGTAGAGCTGTGCTTTACAAATAGTTGGACAGACTGACACACACACACACACACACACACACACACACACACACACACCACACACACACACACACACACACACACACCACACACACACACACACACACACACACAGAAAAGCCTGACAATAAGGGACACCTAGCCTAGCGAATCCCAATAACAAGAGTATTTCACATCCCCAAATCCTTATTTGACCCTCAAATCTTATGTTGTGGATACTCAAAAGAATCGTCTCAGTGAGGGTTAAGTGGAGTCATAAAATAGATATGGATGGGAAAAGACCAGTTCACTCCTCCGTGTCTAGTCCTCTGCATACATGTATATCTTTTAATGGTTCGCAAATATCTTCTCGACTGGATCAAAATACCCTATCGATATTGACACTTAAAATATCCCATATTAATGTGGAAAAATTAGAAAAAAAGTTCATCTGTATGTTGAAACATTTGACTTAATCAGGGTCTTTCAAATAGTACTATTTGAAAGACCCTGACTTAATTTAATCTAACTTATTTTACATCATCACGGGATTCGAACCAAACACCTTTGGTACAAGAAGCCGACGTTCTACCTCTGTACCACTGTCTTCCACTGTGACTTACTTTATCTATTTAGTGCCGGTGTTTAATTTACATGTATGTTAACCCTTTAAGACATACATCAAACCTGCAGCTGACGAATTATTGAATAAAAATTGAAAACTTTGTGGCAAAAGGAGAAATATTTCAAAAGTCAATTGCTACAGAGGCACCAGAAAACGTCTGTATGTGGGAAAGGGGGTTAAAAAGTTGTAATGTTGAAAATCATTTTATTTTTACATGTACAAACAGGTCGTTCTTTTCATATGCATTTTTGGTTACATAGAGGGAACACAATTAAGAGAAATATATAACATGTATAACATGTCTACCACATTATTATGGAGGGGATTATCCGCCAAAACTCTATTTGTCTAGATGACATTCTCATTTATAAACATTACATGCTCATGTGTCTTCATTCTCAATGCTTACATGCATGTCTCATCGCATGTGTCCTTCTTACGAGTGCATGGTGTATGATGCTTATTGCATCTTTCTTTCTTACATTTGCATGCGTCTTACGAATTTAATTTAAAGCGCCACCTGGCGTCATAATATGACTTAGACGAATGTCATTTACACGAATACGGTAAGACGAATGCAAGTGTAAGAAAAAGAGATGCAATAAGCATAATACACCATGCACTCGTAAGAAGGACACAAGAGATGAGACATGTATGTAAGAATTAAGAAAGAAGACACATGAGCATGTAATGTTTATAAATAAGAATGTCATGAAAGATGCAATAAGCATCATACACCATGCACTCGTAAGAAGGACACATGAGATGAGACATGCATGTAAGAATTAAGAAAGTAGACACATGAGCATGTACTGTTTATAAATAAGCATGTCATGAAAGATGCAATAAGCATCATACACCATGCACTCGTAAGAAGGACACATGAGATGAGACATGCATACACACACAAACATGTAGGAGTATGTATCACAATAAGCGACCACGTGAGTGATGTCGCAATGTTCTGTCCGGGCAAATTATATTATACAGCTTTAGTTATTTCGAAGCCTTCAAGTGAATTGAATGGTTAATCTAAGTTGGATAATTGTTATTTAAAAGGTAATTACTTTCAATTACAATTGTTTTTCATTATTATAATACATTGTGGCTATTTATTACATATATACAATTCGTAAATTTGCTTATTGAGTGCAGCTGTGTGATTAGCGGGATATCTAAACCGGCCTGCGAGGAGATTTTTTTTATTAAAGTAGGATTTCGGACATGTTACAGCCAATTGTTGTCTGTATTTGTAGTGTTAAAATGCTCTTTTCTATACTTGAGCATGAGCGTCTTCCGTTCATATGTTGTTCCTTCTCCTCTTGGACCAATTGATCAATTTTGAAATTACTTCAAAGAGATGTTGCTTAGATGGCCCTCCGACACACAATATAGCCGCCGAACCTTAAACAAGGAATATATTTGAACGACATCTCGTCCTGAAACACTGGTCCACTTTCGAAATATATCTATACGAATGTCCTTTAGGTTACTAGCAAGCCTGTTAATTATGAACGTAAAGAAATATTTTGATGAACAATATAAATGATGATGACATTTTTGCTCAAGTTCTTTATTGGCAAAACAATGTATGTGCTAGTGGTGTAATACTTACATACTAGGCAAGTGTAAGCAATTTATGTTGTATACATGTACATTTGTATATTAAATAAATGACATGTGCTACATGTACATACGTTTTTAAGAAAATTGTGATAAATCTGAGAATAGATAAAGTAAGATAAGTTTATTTTGTCAATTTGAAAAATCACATTATTTGCATTTCCATCCTACTAAGGTATTCGCATGTTGTATTGGCCATATCTACATGTATCATATTTACATATGTATGTCTCCCCAGCCCTTCGGGCGACACATTGTTGTCATGTCTGTCAGCTCGTGTGACAAACATTGGTTTCACCTCTTTAAAGGAGTTCCATAGAACCCAAACCCGTCATACTTCAATGGATGATTGGTCTAATTGATTAGTTGATCCCTTTTATTTTTGAGATCACTGGTTCAAAGGTCAAGAACACAGGGACCCGTCTGTCACTTATTTCAGATAAACAACAGAAGTTCCATAATCTTCAAAGTTCACAGATTGATTGGTCTTATTGAGTAGCAGATCCGTCTATTTGTTTTTGTCATTTGGTCACAGGGGCCTGGTTGTCAATCTGTGGTTTCTACTCATCAACAGGAATACTTAAACACTTAAACTTAACAGGATAATTGGTCTTATTGAGTAGATTATTCCTATTATATTTGGGGTCACTGGGTCAAAGGTCAAAGTCAAAATATGTATTTGCTCAATACATCCAAAACCCTTTGTCTCAAAGTCTTCAAACTGCATAGGATGATGGGACTTATTGAGAATATGATCCTTACTGGTTTGCGAATCACTAAATGAGATGGCAAGGTCTCAGGCACGTCAAAAGGTCAAATCCGTTAATGCTCAATAACTCACAAACTCTTTGTCCTAGAGTCTTCAAACTTTACAAGATACACAGATCACCATTTTGGTTTTGGTGACACGGGGCTGTAAATGTCAAATATGTTCCCGGTCATTATCTCCAGAACCTTTGACCCGGAGTCTTCAACCTTCACAGGATAATTTGACTCCTCCACCAGGTGACCTTAATTGATTTTTGGGAGTAACTGTGTCAAAGGTCAAGGTCACAGATACATTTATGTTTATTTATGTAGATATGTTTCCACTAAGTGTGTGAAGTTGGCAGAGCATTAGACGTTAGACATTAGACATTCAAAAAAAATATTCGAATGTCTAATTAGACGTTAGACATTCGATTAGACATTCGCAAATTACCAAACTTAGTTTTCAAACTACTCGGAGGTCATTGTACATTCAAAAAACGAATGTCTAATTGGTCAGTTAGACATTAGACATTCGAGAGACATTCGCAAATTAAGACATTTAGGTTCCAAATTCGTCAGAGATCATTGTACATTCAAAAAACGAATGTCTAATTGGTCAGTTAGACATTAGACATTCGATTAGACATTCGCAAATTACCAAACTTAGTTTTCAAATTACTCGGAGGTCCTTGTACATTCAAAAAACGAATGTCTAATTGGTCAGTTAGACATTAGACATTCGATTAGACATTCGCAAATTAACAGATTTAAGTACGAAATTCGTCGGAGGTCATTGTACATCCAAAACACGAATGTCTAATTGGTCAGTTAGACATTAGACATTCGATTAGACATTCGCAAATGACAAGATCTATAACCCAAATTCGTCGGAGGTCATTGCACATTAAAAAAACGAATGTCTAATTGGTCAGTTAGACATTAGACATTCGATTAGACATTCGCAAATTAAGAGATTTAGGTACCAAATTCATCAGAGATCAATGTACATTAAAAAAACGAATGTCTAATTGGTCAGTTAGACATTAGACATTCGATTAGACATTCGTAAATTAAGAGATTTAGGTACCAAATTCATCAGAGATCAATGTACATTAAAAAAACGAATGTCTAATTGGTCAGTTAGACATTAGACATTCGATTAGACATTCGCAAATTACAAGATCTATAACCCAAATTCGTCGGAGGTCATTGCACATTAAAAAAACGAATGTCTAATTGGTCAGTTAGACATTAGACATTCGATTAGACATTCGCAAATTAAGGGATATAAGTACCAAATTCGTCGGAGGTCATTATACATGCAAAAAACGAATGTCTAATTGGTCAGTTAGACATTAGACATTCGATTAGACATTCGCAAATTAAGAGGTTTAGGTACGAAATTTGTCTGAGGTCATTGTACACGCAAAAAAAAATCGATATATCGAAAAGTTCGAGATATCTCGAACTTTCCAATATCTCGAACTTTCGATATCTCGATATTTTTTTTCTCGATATCTCGAACTTTTCGATATCTTGATATATTTTTTTCTCGATATCTCGAACTTTCCAATATCTCGAACTTTCGATATCTCGAATTTTTCGGTATCTCGAACTTTTCGATATCTCGATATTTTTTTCTCGATATCTCGAACTTTTCGAAATCTTGATTATTTTTTTCTCGATATCTCGAACTTTCGATATCTCGAACTTTTCGATATCTCGAACTTTCCGATAAAAAAACACAGAAAAATAATCAAGATTTCGAAAAGTTCGAGATATCGAGAAAAAAAATATCGAGATATCGAAAAGTTCGAGATACCGAAAAATTCGAGATATCGAAAGTTCGAGATATCGAGGGGAAAAAAAATAAAGATATCGAAAAGTTCGAGATATCGAGAAAAAAAATCGAGATATCGAAAGTTCGAGATATTGGAAAGTTCGAAATATCTCGAACTTTTCGATATCTAGATTTTTTTTGCGTGTACAATGACCTCAGACAAATTTCGTACCTAAACCTCTTAATTTGCGAATGTCTAATCGAATGTCTAATGTCTAACTGACCAATTAGACATTCGTTTTTTTAATGTATAATGACCTCCGACGAATTTGGTACCTATATCCCTTAATTTGCGAATGTCTAATGTCTAACTGACCAATTAGACATTCGTTTTTTTAATGTGCAATGACCTCCGACGAATTTGGGTTATAGATCTTGTAATTTGCGAATGTCTAATCGAATGTCTAATGTCTAACTGACCAATTAGACATTCGTTTTTTTAATGTACATTGATCTCTGATGAATTTGGTACCTAAATCTCTTAATTTACGAATGTCTAATCGAATGTCTAATGTCTAACTGACCAATTAGACATTCGTTTTTTGCGTGTATAATGACCTCCGACGAATTTGGTACCTAAATCCCTTAATTTGCGAATGTCTAATCGAATGTCTAATGTCTAACTGACCAATTAGACATTCGTTTTTTTAATGTGCAATGACCTCCGACGAATTTGGGTTATAGATCTTGTAATTTGCGAATGTCTAATCGAATGTCTAATGTCTAACTGACCAATTAGACATTCGTTTTTTGAATGTACAATGACCTCCGACGAATTTGAGCTATAGATCTTGTAATTTGCGAATGTCTAATCGAATGTCTAATGTCTAACTGACCAATTAGACATTCGTTTTTTGAATGTACAAGGACCTCCGAGTAATTTGAAAACTAAGTTTGGTAATTTGCGAATGTCTAATCGAATGTCTAATGTCTAACTGACCAATTAGACATTCGTTTTTTGAATGTACAATGATCTCTGACGAATTTGGAACCTAAGTATAGTAATTTGCGAATGTCTAATCGAATGCCTAATGTCTAACTGACCAATTAGACATTCGTTTTTTGCGTGTATAATGACCTCCGACGAATTTGGTACCTAAATCCCTTAATTTGCGAATGTCTAATCGAATGTCTAATGTCTAACTGACCAATTAGACATTCGTTTTTTTAATGTGCAATGACCTCCGACGAATTTGGGTTATAGATCTTGTAATTTGCGAATGTCTAATCGAATGTCTAATGTCTAACTGACCAATTAGACATTCGTTTTGAATGTACAATGACCTTCGACGAATTTGGGTTATAGATCTTGTAATTTGCGAATGTCTAATCGAATGTCTAATGTCGAATTAGACATTCGATATTTAACATTTGCGATTTTTCTGAATGTCTAATCGAATGTCTAACGTCTAATTAGACATTCGAGTATTTTTTTTGAATGTCTAATGTCTAACGTCTAATGCTCTGCCAACTTCACACACTTGTTTCCACTCAATACCCCTTTGTAACATATAATTCAAACTAAATAGGGTGACTGCATTCCATTAAAACATGTTATTGTGGTCATTGGTTAAAGGGTTAAGGAATATCAAATCGGTTGCTGCTCAATAACTCAAACCTCATTGACCCAGTGTCCTTAAACTTAACAATATGATTAAATTTCGTTAGTCGGTTACCTACTGCAGCACATGTTCTAAACAAAACATCTGGGCGTTTTGCATGTTCTAAAACCCTTATGTGACCCTCTGACCCTATGTTGTGGGTACTCAAAAGAATCGTCTCAGTGACGATTATTTTGAGTACCCATAACATAGGGTTTGCTTTAATAATAAGAGAGAAATTGTGGGGAAAAGATTTGAATACCCCTCCTTATCTGGACCTCTGATTAAATGTACACCTTTGACACCGGAGTTGGTCAAATTTAAAGTCGTTACATAACAAACATGTATATCAAGTAATCCACCGATAGTTCGTATTGCGTATCGTATTATCGAGGCGACACGGACGATATGACCTGCCATGTATGACTAAGATTTGTTATGTATCTGTCGTAATTTCATTCATAGAGTCAACATTATTTTACTATTGGAATTTTGGAAGAAAGATTTTCAATGAGACAGAAAACTCATTTCATGAAAAACATTAAGTTAACCCGTTTCCAACTGTTAACTTAACTTATATATTCATATTTGCTTGTATCATGTTATGCATCATTTCAAACTATATCTGGGAAAGATGCTACCCATGACAATCCTGCACATTTGTGCATGTCAGTATTGTATTGCATTATTCCCTACTCATTTCGTGCATAGTTTTCTAAAGATAAGTGATAGCATCTATAGAAAAATAGTCACAATTCATAAAAAGGAATAATTTAACACTTTTACTGCTGTTTGCTCAGGTACACAACATTTGTGTATCATGATTTGCATATAATTTTAAGCAAACTTTGGAGAAGTGCTGATCAAGACAAACCTGCACATTTGTGAATGCCACTGTTGTTCAGCATCATTCCCTACTCTTGTATACATATCTTTTTAAAAAAAGTCAATTTACTTTTTCCAACTTGCATACATTCAGACAACATTAATTTGTGTATATTACGGTTTGCGTAATTTTAAGCTGTAGCGGGGAAGGGTGCTGACAAGACGGGCCTGCATATTTGTTCATGTTTATTGATTGTTAGTTTTGTACTGCATTATTTCCTTCTCACTTTGTACATAGTTTTATAAAGATAAGTGATTGCAAACTTAATAAATTCAATCCATAACAAGTATTAATTTAACACTTTAACTGCTGTTTGCTCAAGTACACATTTGTGTATCACGATATGCATAATTTAAAGCTATACTTTTGTGCATGCCAATTTTGTTCTGCATTATTTCCTTCTCGTAGCTATTTAACCCTTTACTGTAGTTAACTTAACTTATACAGGCAAAGTTGTATTTGTCTGAAAATCTGAATTAAGAACCAAACGTCACGAAGATTTATGAGTGCCATGTAAATAATGTTTACCAATTAAATTTGCTTTGGCTAGCATTATCAAAACATGAAAATAAACAGTTTATTTTATTGGGGTTTTTATGCCGTTTTCAATATTGTTTTAGTTATATCACGGCAACAGTTCATTTATTCATGACCGCTGGGTCAACAAACCCGTTCTAGGCTGGCAAATGTGCCTTGTCCATGGACACGCCACTTTAACCGTTGCACCGTGAATAACAAAAAAGAGAACAGAGTACCACTATAAAAACTCATGCAATTAAAATACATTCCGATTTAGGGATTCGAAACCGTGCACACTGTATTGGCAGATCTGTTTGCAACTTACAAAAGTTATCTACAATATATGTTTTCAACCTGTTTGTCTTGAAATCTGAATTAAGAACAAAACGTCACGAGGATTTATTAGTGCCATGTGAAATATGTTTATCAAAGAAATTCGCTTAAGCTTGCATTATCAAAACATGAAAATAAGCAGTTTTTTTTTTTTTGTGTGTGTGGGGGGGGGGGGGGGGGGGGGGGGGGGGTACACCGTTTTCAACATACTTTAAGTTATATCACGACAACAATTCACTTATGCATGCTTGGGAATGTGCCCTGCCCATGAGCACACCAATATAACCATTGCGGCGCCGCGCGACTTGAATAATCAAAGTACTGATAGTGTTGCCAGCAAGGGGCTAACGGCAGATCACGGATTTCATTTGGACAAGGATTTACCGATTACAAAAGTTAATCAAATACACTTCACAACAAGACTTTATTATGTCCTTATCTTGAATAATATTAGAGTATTCGAATCCTGGTATGCTTCTTGAATTCGTTTGTTGACAGCGTAGAAATACATTTGTAATTTTCAATTTTGTAATTCCTATATTTCAACAGCACACTTCTTCTATTTCTATAGCGATAGTGATGTCGTTACAAATCCTTTTTCCGGTTGATTTCGAAACAAATTACCGCATGTCGATTTTTTAATGACGAACTTATTGGCGGTACCATATTGTAGACATGACTAAACATTTTATTTTTAAAAAATATTCCACATGTGCATATGTGCTTGGGTTGACATTATATACAATCTTCAAATACCAAGACATCTCTTTGAATCCGAAGTGGTTTTCAGTAATGGAGAGCTACTGTAGAATGAGATATTTAAGCAATTTATTGCCGATATTGTAATAAGACTTAAACAGTAGGGACTTATTCAAGTCTCGATTTCGATGAGTCTCTCAAAAAAAGAGGAACTTAATCAGCCAAGGCATATTAACCTTATATGAGCCCTCACGCGAGAAAAACAACATTATGGACTATGTGTACTGTATATATCCAGATCAGCCTGCGCAATTCGCGCAGGCTAATCCGGGCCGACACATTCCGTCTCAGGAGGATAGAGGTATAGAGTAATGATTCATTAAACAGACAATCCACAGGAGGCAAACATTGTCTGTCCGGGTTCGCCTGCGCGGCATGCGTAGGCTGATCCGGGTCGATACTTTACGCAGAGTCAACAATGTTGGTTTTCTCGCGTGGCGGCTCATATTGAGAACATGGGATGAGGTGTACGAGAATATTTCGCTACATCCATTTAAAAACATTTTCTACAAATAGTCTTTGATTTTTGCTGAAGATAATGCTTTTAACAATGCAACTTCTTTCGAATTTTTATAAAACCGCATGCAGAGGAATATCACTAAAATACATGTGTAAAATATTGAAAATGTGTTTAGATTATTTTTGAAATTGATGTTCAAATGCGATGACATTCTTCTATTCTTATGGGATTGGGTATTATCGTTTTATACATAACTAACCAAATGTACGTGTACGCAGGTGGGTATTGTTTTGGACGAAATCAGGATACTGTAGTTAAATCGATAAAGCCGAGCGTATTAAGTCTTTCCCTGCCAAATTTCGCAAAGTCGACTCTTCCAAGTTGAAAATTGGAGCACTCCATTTTTCGACCAACCGGAAATTTGGTAAAGTTTTATGTCTCAGTGGCAAACAATGCAAATTTTCGGAGATAAAGCTCGTTAACGGCGATCGCATCTGAATCTGCAATGTTTGTAAACGCTTTTAATTGCCTTTGGCAGCGAAATGGTTAAAACTGGTGAATTAACATAAGTTGTTAGTATGTTAGCTGTACTGTAGAGAATCCATCAATGACATAACAGTTTTCAACTGACTTAAGCTATAAACACGACGAATACGAGCTAGTTGTTATCTTTGGAGATGTTCAAGAATGACTTAACACAATTGGGTGGACTGACATCAGCAGCCAATATAGCTAAATTGAAGTAATTACCAATGAAACAGTACATCTTCAATTGTTGACAGTTTAAAACTTCCTGATATGAATTGGAGACAGTTTTATATAAAGTGTTATAGACAGTTTTGTATAAATTGTCACCCTTCAATATGCTAGTATATAATTAAACTACATGCATGTGTAACTGTTTAGTAAACATACTCTTTTATTGTTTCAGTTAAATAAATGGACAGTGCATATAAAACCCTCATTTTCTTCTGCACGTTGATGGTTATCGGGACTTGTATAGGACGACCATGTGTATTGAGGAACGACTTGCCATGTACAATGAAAGGTAATCCTCTTTTTAAATTATGAACCATGAATACTTTCACCAGAGGCTAAAAAGGGCCAAAAGCGAAATACTGCCATAAAACAAAATATTTTTAGCTCACCTAAGCACGAAGAGGTTAGCTTTTGTGATCACACAATTTTGTCCGTCGTCGTTGTCGGCTGTCTGTCCGTCTGTTGACATTTTCCTACAAAAAACTTCTCCTCCTAAACCGCATGGCTAAGTGTGATGAAACTTCAAAGGGGTGTTCCTTGGGTGGTGCCCAAAATTAACCAAATTGATTCCAAGCAGAACTCTGGTTGACATTTTTTTTTGGAAAACCTTCTAGTCTGAAACCGAAAGGCTTTGAACTTGGCTATATGGTGTGAAGAATTGTCTAGTTGTGCTCTATTTAACATTTTCTTGTTTGAAACCGAACGGCATTGAACTAAGATATTTGGTGAATAGCAATGTTTAGTGGTCCTCTATCAAGGTTGTTCAAATTATGCCTCTGGGCTCAAAACTTGCCCATTGGTTCATCTGTTTTACATAGAGATTTATAGAGAAACATCTTCTTGTCTGAAACCAAAAGTTCTAGAGTTTAGATATTTGGTGAGTAGCATTGTCTTGTGGTCCTCTTCTAATATTGTTCAAAGTATGCCCCTTTGGTCAAAATTGGCCCCGCCTTTGCCCCCAGGGGAATCACCTGTTTTATATGAGTTATTTAGGGACACACTTTGAAACTCTTCTTGGCTGAAACCAAAAGGCCTAGAGCATAGATATTTGGTATGTAGCATTTTCTAGTGGTCCTCTTTCAAGATTGTTCAAATATTGCCATGGTCAAAATTGGCCCCGCCCCGGGGATCACCTGATTTACATAGAGAGATATAGGAGAAACTTTGAATAACAGGGCTATCAGTTTCCTCATGTCATATTAATTTCACAAAAGACGTTTAATATTGCCAGTTGCAATACTAGTAGTGTACGTATTTTTGCATTAATTAGATATCAGTGAAAACATAAGAAGACCATATTAAAAGCAAACGAAATCGGATCATGTAAATGTTTAATATGTGATTATTAGTATATATTCTATCCAGATAAAAAGCATCTGTGTCAAAAAGAATTATATCAAGCGGTAATGTCCTATGTTAATTTAGTCATTATCCATTCTCTACAAGTAATTAGTAAGTTAAACTAGGAGTATTTAAGATCTAAGATCAATATATATGTTCGTTCATTAACACCAAAATAGCCAGTTCTCAGTCAACTATATGAGCCGAGTTACGAGAAAACCAACATTGTGGAGTCTGCGTAAAATACCGACCCGGATCAGCCTTTCGCCTCCTGTGAATTTTCTGTTTTAGGAATCATTATTCTATCCCCCATGTGACGAAATGTGTCGGCCTGGATTAGCCTACGCAGGCTGTTCTGGGTCGATACATTACGCAGAGTCCATAATGTTGGTTTTCTCGTGGAACGGCTTATATGACTTTGTGTGCTCTCTCAGTGGAAATATACCTTGACCTAAAAGAAATAATTATTCTCTATATCACTTTTCCTGGTTGAATATAACCCGCTTTATATATGATATTGAAACTAGTATACGTCTTCCTTTTGATATGCCTTTCAAAAACATTGCCTAAAAATAGTATGTGTGCTAACGAGATAGACCAAGTTCAGCCTGTATATACGCACAGGTGCCAGTCTCGTATTCTCATTCATGAATATATAGCAACAAAGGTTTCTAAAGATGCAAACTCTTGTCATAAAGCAGAAATAATGTATATCATGTGCCGGTATTAAGGAAACGCAAGGCCCACGCACGGCTCCCGTACGCTCGCCGCACGACATCCGAACGGCCCCGTGGCAGTTTGCGCCGTGCGTGGAACATTTATATAAACCTTGCATCTGCCTTGGTATTTGTCAAAAACCTACTACCGCTCAGGGGCGCTATATGGCGACCGCGCGTCATCATTTCAAAGGCCGTACGGCAGCCGCAGGTTTTCTGTCACCACAAATTCAAAATACGCCGTGCGGCTACCCTAACATATATGTGACTGCTACAGTATGTGACCGTGTGAATGCTGCGGCGGCCCTATAACTGCTACTGGCCGTTTATATTTTATACCCCACGGACGCGGCGGCAAATGCGACTGAGGCGTAAATAAGCATATTTAGAGAAGGGATAATTATTGCTTCAGCATTGACTGTGCTTGCTTGCGTTGTGTCAAATAAAGGCATGCCTTTTAATGGAAAGCGTATGTGAATTACAATTCTAAGAATAGTACTTTTGGAATCTCATCACAATAAAGCAATGCATTCATCAATTATGAGCGAACTAAAGTTCAATTATATTTCAATATGAAAAATAAGAAGCGTTCAATAATGACGAATAACTGTCTGAGAGCACCTGTCAAGTTTTACCTTTTAATTACAGATAATTTCACGGACACCGGAGAATCTGAAAAACCTGTAAATGTTCAGATTAGGGTGCTACCAGTACAGTGGGCGTACATGGCTGTTGGTATCTCGTGTATGAGTCTATTTGGACTGATTGCGGTCGCTCATTGTAATCCTGATTACGCAAAAGGTATTACAATTGTGTTTATTTTTAGTGCATTTTAATATGTACATATATAATATATAGTAAACAAGAAAAAAAGACACTACATTGGTTTAAACGTGACAAACGGTTTCGTTTATTTTACTCATCAGGGCAAAGTAAATAATCATTATATATATAGTCAAACCTTTCTTAAAGATCACCTTGAAGTAGCAATTATCTGTATATCACACTTTTAGTTTCCTAATCTACCGTGTTTTTTTCTAAATGACCCTGTTATTAAAAACCACATGTGAACAACGACTATGTTCTTCTCTTCTGGGTGGTCTTTTTACACAGGTTCCCCTGTATATCAACAACATTTAGACGAAACATACCTGATATCGCGAAATAGAATATATGAGCCGTTCAACGAGAAAACAAACATTATGGACAACACAGTCCGCGCCGGCTAGGGAAAATCAATAACATGTTTGTGTTGGCGATATGCTCATGCAAGTGTGCAAGTAAATCACGACATATACGTTTCAAGAATGTGCAATTGTTGGTACAAACATTTGTATTTGTGATGAGCGTGTTCTGGCTTCGGAAATGTTCGACTCAAAGCGCGAGTACTCGTTATCTCTCGAGGAAGCAGATATTTGAGCGTGATTAATATAAGCTTAAAACTTAGTTCGCAATCGACGTAAAATACATCAGTTTAAAGTAACATTTTGTAGGTCACACCCATGAGTCCGAGTTTCTCCCGGCCCCAGATGTCCACGCCACAAACAGTTCTGATGACATGGAGCCTGTTGACTATGAGATCGACGCGGTGATTGGTCACACCCAGCCTGAGAGGATTCAGGATGTACAGTTTTCACAGTCCATGACGGGAGACTTTTATAGAGGAAATATTTGAGTTCAGCGTCAGAAAAATCCACCACAGGCATTTGCGACTAGTGTATATCAATCTCCGAGTCCTCGCAAGAACATCTCAACTGTATACATAAGTCTCCAACTGTTTGACGGAACTTCTGAAAAACACTCTGCATTTGGATAAGCTACATGAACATACCCATTTGTAACATAAATGCACGTTGAATTTCTAGTTTTACACTTGTTATAAATTCTCTGAGGTTACTTTTGTTACCTTTATCCGGAGAAATAGTTTAATAAACAATATGCTGTAACAAATAACTACTGTAAACAAATATTATTTATTATACTTTTACAACAAGGAGGTCCAGTAAAATAATTGAAATGCTACTCTTCAATATTTTATCTACTTGGAATTATAAACATTCGATTTTGTGTATAATTTATGTTTTATGTAATTGGTTGTATGTTTTTGCATTGTATATATTACCATGAATTATTGTTCGACAAGAAACTTTAGTTTACATCAAGAACATATATGTGTTAGCACTTTACTGTGCACTTTACTGATTCAACTATTTCAGCTCCTAATTTCCTAAAGTAGACTCTTCAATGAACACAATCGGGCTACTCCACTGTTCATGTAATGAATAACTTTGAATAGTTTGATAACTAAAAGGCAAGCACTGCAGATTTCATGTGGGACAATTCGTTACGAGGTGATTCAATATTGCCATTGTTGTTGAAATAGTTAAATCCTCAACCTCCTGACTTAGTATGAGACACATTACTTCTTGTATATTGTATAATACTGTTAATGGATGAGTATCGCATAACTTTACAGTGAATTCAAAATACAGATTGCAAGTTGTGTGCTTTTGTTGTACTCATTATCAGATTACTAATATGTTGCTATCATGTTTCTTTTTATTATATAGCGTTTTTTGTTTTTGAAAAATACGTTAAAGTGTTTGTTACTGTTATTTTACAATTAAGTTACATGTAAGACGAACACGGATATACATGTATATGGCTTTAAACTGTGTTCTGGTAAAAGAATTCCTGGTGTCAGGACGTCAGGACATTTGACATGATCGCTGGGAAGCAAACAACGCTGGGTTAGTAAACTTACAAACACTTAGATATAACATGATGAATTAAGGGTCATATGACAGTGAATTGCTACCAGCAAAATATGTTTTCCTGTTCCGAATTTTAGACCGGAAATAAGTGTGACACGACCGGATGTTTTGTGCATATGACGGAGAAGAAATCCCGATTGCCTTGTCTAACAAACGGTGACACAATAACTCTTAATGTGCACATGCGAAGGCTGACCGGCTCCTCGCTAGTTGCAAAATAAAGAAGGTGATTAAAACACGCATATACACAATCTAAAAATATCTCCCAAATATTTATTTATTTTCAATATATATAACTTTCATGATTAGCAACGTGCATTGGTATGGGTAGGTCGTGCCATCCTCCCTCCCAAATAATGATTTTTGGATCGTATTATAATGAAGACGCTTCACAAGTAAACCGAGCCTATAATTATAGTGTTGTCGCTCAACCTACTTAAAAATCTTTACCACCCTCTTATTTTCCTTTAATACGATATAGTATAATAATATCATAGCCTTGTTCTGCAAAATATTGTAACCTATTTTGTTCTTGAAAACTGCTTGAATTATAAGAACAATGTCTTAAAATGAAATTCTAAGATTGACGACTTACCTTTTCGACAGTCTGACAAATTAACTTATTACTATTCAAATTCAATTCAAGTCACTTCATTTTAATGAAAGCACAGTTTAGGTCATTTACAAGTCCATGTACATGCTTCCTTGCAGTCATTGGTGTTTATCCGTATTTAACGATTTCATAGTTTGTCTGTTGCATTTTAACAACATTAAAAAGTAGGATTATATGTTGGCCTCGGAGAGGATAACCCGAGGAACAGTGTGAATCATTACTGTTCACCTGAGTATATGAAATCTTACAGCTCAGGACAGCTAAGCTGTTGGGGAATTAATTTTTCATCTTTTTTGTTGTACTCCGTGTAAATTGAAATCAGTGACTTGACCATGATATGTATACATCATGCGACATTTCAAACAACAAGCCACGGATCTAAAATACATGTTTATGTGTCTTTGGTTAAGGATAAATGAGCCGTTCCACGAGTGAGCCAACATTATGGATTCTGCGTTATGTATCGACCCAGATCAGCCTGCGCAGGCTATTCCGGGCCGACACATTCCATATCAGGGTTAAAGAGGTATAGAGTAATGATTCCTGAAACAGAAAAGTGTCTGTCCGGGTTGGCCTACGCGGCATGCTTTGACTGATCCGGGTTGATACTTTACGCATAGTCCACAATGTTGGTTTTCTCGTAATTCAACTTAAACGTTGTTTTTTCAATAGTATATATCCCGACGGCTAGTTCACTTGCCTATTCACTTGCCTACACGTTTCCTCGTTTTGGCGTAGCAGAAATACCTACATGTACGCCACACATCATGCTTCCCGGACATCTGATTATTAAATGAATAATGTTGACCGAGTCGGCATTGGAACTCGGGACCATTAGATCGACATCCTGCATTGTTAAAGAGTTAAAGTATTGCATTACATTATTTGTTGTTCAATTTTTATGTTAAGAGAAAAACGGCCGTAGTGTTGTGTGATTGGTGATTTCTTAATCAACGCTATTCATGCATGACTGAATGCGTACGTTTGTCAGTCAAATGTGCAGATATGATAGGAATCAATTTGTATCACATCAGTTTATACTTAACAACTTGTTCAGTTTGAATCTGCAATAATTAAATATAAGGCGTTCCACGAGAAAAATCACAGTATGGACTCTGCGTAATGTATTGACCCAGATCATCCTGCGCAGTCCACGCTAGCTAATTCGGACTGACAATTTCGTTTTATGGGGATAGAGTAATAGAGTAATGATTCCTGAAGCTAAAAGTGTCTGTCCGGTTTAGCCTGCGCGGCATACTTAGGCGGATACGGGTCGTTACTTTACGCAGAGATTCTCGTAGGACGGCTCAAATGAAAACTAATTGTCTGTATTCATTTTCATTGCCGTCATTGTGCTCTTTCTTATGCTTTTCTTACGTGTACGTGTCCTGAAAATTGGTATCGTTTGTAGAACTTATGGGGTACACTTATCAGTGAAACGTTCTCTGTAAAACTGTGTCAAATCCAAAGAAAACTATTTATGTTTAAATTCAAAATTTTAGAAAATGAGAAACAACCGACAAAATGAGTTATTTAGTTATTAAAGGTTTATGTTTTTACTAATTTCTTTGATTTTAGTAAGAACTGTGAGAATATAAGTAAAATGCGTCATAAACTAAATATCACCCAATAGGTCTTGAAATTGGAATACAGAATACAGAATACAGAATAATTTATTAGACTTTAGCATAACATAGCTAATCGTCATACAAATAATATTATCATGTGTGAGCCTGCAAATACAAAGTTGTGATTAATAACAAAAATGGAAAATAATGCAAAAATATCATAATACGCTCGCACGCATTGGATAATCCCGAGAAATTGGAAAAGGAATATATTTAGTATATAGATCACATTACATATTCATATCAAATGCTTTCCATGACACCATTGGTCTCAACTGACTGATAATTTATGCATATGCTTAAAACCGTGTTTGTTGAAAAATGTGTTTGACCTCACGTGTACCCAATTTATTAACGATGTTTTACTATGCCACACTATTAACTCTAAACGGTAGCGTATTGTGTGTTTCAAGATGTATCATTGTATTTTGAAACGTTAATCAAGTGGGACAAGTATTTTTAACTGGAAGAGTTAGATTAAGTAATTCTATGTATTATAGTGTTACATGGTCATTACACGGAAAAGTACAACACGTGTCACCACGTGGACCTACCATGTTAGTCTGAATCAACATCGACATAGATCCCCCACGCTAAAATTGGCCGGAGAGTAATTCCTGACTATAACGGGGACAGCAAGCGTTTCGACATCCGCTCTCCGTTACAGATACGCAAGCTCGCCCTAAGTCAGTACACCTTAGCATGAAATGGAATGACCTCTAACTACATCTCAGCGTATGCGCCATATTTTCGGACGTTTTGAAATTAGTGACATTTACAATAAATAAAATTGCATTATTATAGAGTCGCTTAGGGTCAAACACATTCTGCAGAGACTTCAATGGACTGCTTACCTTAATTGCAGACACGGAAGATCCGGGCCGAAAAGTGTGAAATCTCGAAGTTACGGTTTCTGGTGGCCTCATAAAAGTTGCATTTCCGATCCAAGGTGTTGTAATATTATTTGGTTAAAGAGTTAAACCTATAATCGCTGTTCCGATAGTAAGTCATGTATACAACCCTTTTGCCCCCACAACATCTCTCTTATTGTCCAACCAAACTCTATGATGATATTCATCTTAAGTAATAAGTACCCACAACGTAAGGCTAGACGGTCAAATAAGAAATGTTAGAACATATGCACAATCACAGAGTAGACGTTTACGTAATAGCTGCCGTCCACTACAGCCCCGATGCTTTGCGGAAGGGTTGCCGATAAAATGTTGCTAGTTTCGGGAACCTTTCGGGATCATTAATCGATAAAATGGGCGAAGCTTTGCCATCGGGCTCGTTCGGCATGTATTCGCGAGGTTGAGGTATAAACGCCGAAACCTATCCGAAGAATGCCGACTGTTCCGGAATTGGCTCCCGAATGTTTCACGATCGTGCGGAAAGGTTCCGGTAACATTGCAAAACATGCTGAAGAGTTGCCGAATCGTTGGCGATAGAATACTGAAATGTTGCCGATTTGAGAGTCGGTGTATATAAACGATGACGAACTACTATTTTGTTATCAGTTGCTAGTGGGACACCATGGATGTAAGAGGCCTTCACCTTGCACTTCAGTTTCAAATCCAAGCTGAAATGGATGCCATTGCCTTGGCATTGTATTTCAGACAGAGCTGAATAAGACGTCACCGATGGTGAATCAGCCGACCGGAGGCTTCTGTATGTGGACAGTACATTACATTGATGCGGGAACTCCGAGATGAAGATGTCACCTCCTTCAAAAAGTATTTGAGGATCACGCCAACAATTTTTGAGGACATACTCCAGCGTCTAACGCCTCGCATTCAGAAAAGGGACACCAGGTCCCGTAACGCCCTTCTTGTTGGCCTTAAGTTTGCGATGACGATGATGTACATGGCATCTGGGGACACGTACGCCTCCTTGGTGTATGACTTCCAAATTTGCTCCGGAAAGTGTCTTCCATTTTGCCCAGAAGTGTGTACTGCCCTGCTACAAGAGTATAAGGTCGAAGTTCCGACCATTCCCAATACTCCAGAGGCCTGGCGTGAAATGCCGCCCAATTTGATAGAAGGTGGAACATGCCCCACCTTTTCATAGTTGTTTTCTTCTCAGATAGGGCTGGCAGATAGGGGTTTACGCCTTCATCCGAACTTGAGTGTTCAGGGGCTGGCTGACTGGTATATTTCAGGCCCAATCTCATTTGGGATAGCTTGCCATTGCTTCGCACCATGACTATATAGTGCTTAATTCACAATAAAAGAAATGTCGATGTTGTCAATTCGAAAACAATTGGCATACTGACGGCATCGTTTCTGCTGTCGCTCTTTTATAGTTCGGGAAATACGGCTCCTGCTCGGCATCCCTTCAGCGACGATTCGGCATAGCTTCCGCGTGTAAAAGCGAAACAGAACTCTTCCACTCGACGTCTTTGTGTAGCTTTCGGCATCGAATCAGATTCCTTCAGGGACCGCTCGGGTTGGCTAAAAGATACCGAAGCCTCGCAGAAGGCTTTCCGAAGATGCCGAGTTAATGGCGATGGGTTCCCGAACGTCTCGAATGGTTGCCGATGGTTTGCCGAAGATCCAGAAGCCGCCCTGAATAAAACATTCGGCGCTGAAGTTTTTTCGATCACGATTTGGCCCGAAGTGCCAAGAAGGTTTCCAGAAGTGTTAAGGAAGGACACGGAAGGGTTCCAGAACATCGCGAAGACATGCCGAAACATCCCGATTTTGCGAATTTCGCTTTCGGGAACCCTTCGGCGGCCTAGTGGACGGCAGGTCTTAGGTGGAGTAAACAGTCCTTTCTCCCACATTACATCGCTGTTATTTGAACAGGGTTTGAATGATATAATTTGATTTCCTCACTACATATTTAATATGTTGTGACTAGTATTTGCCCATTGTGTTATCACTTTCCCTGTAAAAGAAAGTTGCGTTTGCAGCATAGAGGGTATAAATAGATAAATGTTGAAATAGCCGTTTGTGATACCAATCTCACTACCTGTGTTGGCTTAGGTTTAAATGTCTATATTATTTAAAATTGGAAGATATTAAGATTATATTGACATTTCCCTATCAAATAGAGTAGCAAAAATGCCGGTGAAAGGGTCCAACTACTTTTCAGATGAGCTCTCTGTTGTTCTTCAATGTGTTCCTAGTGTTTCATGCAACAGGCGACTCGGGCTAGTGATAGTTACCTTCGTGCAAAAACTCAATATGTAAATTTTAGAAAGAAATTCTAAGCTAATCCGGGCCGACTGGTGAATAGAGGTATAGAGTACTTAATGATTCCTGAAACAGATAATCTACATGAGGCGAAAGGTTTATGTCCGGGTTAACCTGCGCGGCATGATTAGGCTGATCCGGGTCGATACTTTACGCGGAGTCCATAATGTTGGTATTATCTCAGGAAAAAGGGTTCAACGCTTTTTGTTGTTACCTCGTTCCCTCATATAGACGTTTTCTGACGCCTCTGCAGCAGACGGTTTTTTGAAAACATAGTGACAAAAGAAGAATTTGCTCAAAACGAGAAATTCCCCCTTTTGCCACAATGTTTTCCACTTTTAGTCATAGGTTATCCATTTAATTAAAGAGAGTTTCTACTTTTTTACAAAATATGTTCAAAGTCGTCTGCTGCGAAATTGTCGTATAAGGGAAACGGTTAATACACTTTGATAAACAATAACATTTAAATGGACTGGTATTTCTCGAAAATATCTATCATAATGTATGTAAAAACGTTACATTTTGTTTGCAAAGCTATATGTGTTGTTTGATTGTTTGTTTGGTGTTTTACGCCGCTTTAAAAAAAAATTCAGTCATATCACGGTGTTTTCTGGGTAAGTTACCAGTACTACTGGTCCATTTATCCTGACGTCAGCCAGTCAGTCGTAATGCTAACACCGAAACCCTGAGCGCCATGGAAGACAGCCAGTATTACCATTTTAAAGTATTTGGTATGACTCGGCCGGGAATCGAACCCGCGACCTCCCACACCCGAGGCGGACCTCCACCAACGTACGATCGAGGCGGTTGTTATTTGTTGTTAATATAAGTTTAAAATGAACCTCATATAAGGTTATGCAACAGAACCTTGGGACAAATTCATGAAATTCTTACAAATTGTGAACCGAAATCAATCTCGTTTTTCCTCAAGAAACTTCTCCATAATGTGTGACTATAGTATGAGCAATTTATCCTTTTACCACAATGATTTATATAAAACAGAATTCAGTTGAAACTCTTCTATTTCGTGGTAACCTGTCAACTATCACCAATAAATATATCAAAGAAAACGCTCTGGTAAAACTGAACTACTATTGAAAGCAATATTAAGATCAAACGAATCATTTAACTCTTTCAGCACCAAAGACAATATTGCGGTTTTTACAAACAATACAGATTCAGGCGAGTCAGCTCGTAACATTTTCTTTATAAGCAGGTTACCAAGATTTGACCAACAGGAAGTTCATACTAAATACTTTATCAATCGTAGGATTGGCTTCATACCATTCCGAACAAGGTAACGACTATGTAAGGATACATTATTGAGAACTGATGACATTCCGGGAAAATGCTGTGGTATAAATAGTAATGTTTAAAAGCACAACGTAAAATTCCATTCTTAAAATAAGATTGTATTAGAACACAAATGATTACTTTATTAGTTCACCTCTGTCAATTAAAAGACGAAGATCTGTCACAGCGAAGTAATTGAGTTAATTATGTTTCATTTGTGTGAGACCTTGTATTAACAAACCCAAAAGTATCAAACCGAAGTAGGACATAAAGAAAATTAATGTCCCTCGTTGCTGTAGATAAAACTAATTCCTTTGTTTTAGTAACAACTCTTAACATCTGTATCATGTAGTCCAAACTGGAAACTAGACCTATTTATCTGAAAGCATATATGCAATTCCTACCAAAGTCCTTAAAACATTATGTCAATAAATCTCTCAAATAATGACATAAATCGATATAGGTAGTGTTACGTAGTCGTTAATGATTTAAAGTTGCCCGAAGTCGGTTTTAACTGACACAGGTTGAAATTATCATCACCAGGTAAAACCAAATATCTACATACACAAATTAATAATTGGTAATTTAACATGGTTCATTACAATCCCATAAGCATAAGCATCTGGGTGGGATCAGTTTCAGAAAAGTAAGTCAACATATATGTTATATCAAACATAATTATCTCTGTGACTAGTTGTGACTACCTGCAATCACATAGGAAAGCATGCAACAATATCCCATCAATTTGAGTGATAAATGACAAGTAACAGACTATTGTGTAACCCTGAAAATCCCTTTTAAATAGTTATCTTCAGCATCAGTAGCATTACAAACTGTCGACATAAATTCAAGAGGCAAATGACTTTTAAGATCTATAAAATACGATCATCGCATAAAGGAAACACAATTAAGAGAAATATATAACACGTCTACCACATTCTAGGGTATTTCTTATTTAAACCCTAAATGGCTGTTGATTATACATGTTTCCCTGTCACGCTTTATACACACACATACATGTAGGAGTCTGTATCACAATCGGCGTGAGTGATGTCGCAATGTTCTATCCGGGCAAATAATATTATACAGCTTTAGTTATTTCGAAGCCTTCAAGTGAATTGAATGGTCAATCTAAGTTGGATAATTGTTATTTAAAAGGTAATTACTTTCAATTACAAATGGTTTTCACTATTATTTTACATTGTGAGTAATTATTACATATATACAATTCGTGAATTTGTGTATCGAGTGTAGCTGTGCCTGTGCGACAACCAATCGCCATGGCCATGCAATTAGCGGGATATCTAAACCGGCCTGCGAGGAGATTTTGTTTTATTCAAGTTGATGTTTATTTGTTTTAAGTGTATGGATTTCGGACATAATACACCCAATTGTCTGTATTTGTATTGTTAAAATGCTCTTTTCTATCTATCTTGAGCACGGGGTCCGTCCGCTCATTTGTGTTCCTTCTCCTCTTGGACCAATTGATCAATTTTATTACTTCACAGAGATGTTGCTTAGATGGCCCTCCGACGAAAAAAAAAATGGCCGCAAAAGCTTAAACAAGGAATATCTTTGAACGACATCTCGTCCTCAAACACTGGCCCACTTTCAAAATATTGCTATATGAATGTCCCTTATGTTATTAGCAAGCCTGTTAATTATGAACGTAAAGAAATATTTTGATGAACAATGTATATGTTGATGAAATTTTGGCTAAAATTCTTTATTGGAAGAACAATTTATGTGCTACGCAATTGTAAGCAATATATCTTGTATACATATACATTAAATAAATGACATGTACTACATGTACATACGTTTTTGAAAGAATTTTGATAAATCTGAGAATAGATCAAGTAGGATTAGTTTATTTTGTCAATTTAAAATAGCACATTATTTGCATTTCCATACAACTAAGGTATTGCATTTTGTAGTGACCATATCTACACGTATTATATTTACATATGTATGTCTCCCACAGCCCTTTGATGTCACTGGTTCAAAGGTCAAGAATACAGGGACCCGTCTGTCACTTATTTCTGATAAACAACAGAAGTTCCATAAGTGCCACAATCTTCAAAGTTCATAGATTGATTGGTCTTATTGAGTAATAGATCCGTCTATTTGTTTTTGTCATTTGGTCACAGGCGCCTGGCCGTCAAACTTCGGTCTTATTGAATAGATCATTCCTATTATAGTTGGGGTCACTGGGACAAAGGTCAAGGGCAAAATATGTTTCCGCTCAATAAATCTAAACCTCTTTATCTCAAAGTCTTCAAACTTCATAGGATGATGGGACTTATTGAGAATATGATCCTTTCTGGTTTGCGGATCACTAGATGAAATGGCAAGGTCTCGGGCACTTAAAAAGGTCAAATCCGTTAATGCTCAATAACTCGCAAACTCTTTGTCCTAGAGACTTCAAACTTTACAAGATGATTGGACTCCATACACAGATAACCATTTTGGTTTTGGTAATACGGGGCTGTAAAGGTCAACTATGTTCCCGGTCATTATCTCCAGAACCTTTCACCCGGAGTCTTCAACCTTCACAGGATAATTAGACTCCTCAATCAGGTGACCTTAATTGATTGTGTGGGGTAACTGTGTCAAAGGTCAAGGTCACAGATACATTTATGTTTAGTTATGTAGATATGTTTCCACCCAATACCCCTTTGTAACAGATAATTCAAACTTAATAGGGTGACTGCATTCCATAAGAAGATGTACTATACTGTTAGTGTGTGGTCATTGGTTAAAAGGTTAAGGTAACAGCGGCTGTAAATGTCAAATCGGTTGCTGCTCAATAACTCAAAAACCCTTGACCCAGTGTCCTTAAACTTAACAAGATGAATACATTCCGTTATTCGGTAACCCAACTGCTTTGTGGGTCACGTGGTCAAATGCCAAGGTCTTATTAGCCGTCAAATTCAAATTGGTTTCTCAAGATTCCTTTGACCTTGAGTCTTTAAACTGCCCAGGACGATTGGCCTATGCGAGCAGATGGCCTTTTGATTGCATACGCTTTTTCCAAAAAAAGCATCATCTAGTTTATGTAAATATACATTTTGCACTGTCCGGTCATATGTTTGTTATCATATCAATATATATTTTTCCATCTACAGACGCATTTTGTTGCACCGGACTATCGCAACATGTTAGCGAATCGTATAAATCATGTTATATCTGTTTGATATGTTTCACTCAGATCACCGGGTATTTATGACAGAACTGAATACAAGGATCTTCCCGATCAAACTGATCAAGGTCTTTCCTATTCGTCATCTTAAAATTTAAATTTCCATCTGGCTTTTTCACATTGTATCTACATACTTTCAAAAACGTTTGTTTTCGATTTCTGTTATGCGGGAAAGGGTACATCATCAGCGGGATTATATGACATAACTCCGATCACGTAAGAAAACACCCACAGCTCTTTTCATGATCTAAAAATCCTTATTTGACACTCAGAGTGTAACATAGTAGTCTGGCAGCCACATGGGATTTTAGAGGTATACCCGGAAGTAGAGTATATACAATATTTTATGATTGATTTGGGTCACTGAGGCAATAAATATTAACAATCCGTTTGATGACACCCTGTTACCTTTGGGCAATTCTTCTAATTTGCATAAAACCAAGATGGCCGCAAGTGATCTATTGAATATACTATAATTAAGATATCTCGGCTTCTAGAAGAGATTTTAAACGAATTTTAAATGTTTTAACGGGGCTTTAAGACATTAAGAACCCAATAGAATAACTTTTATTATTATTTGAAAACTCTTTCGTTTGCATAAATCCAAGATGGCAGCCGTCAAACCTCTCGGGAGACCGGTTTGATGTCACCACATTCTGGATACAATTTTGGATACATTTAAATGATTTGTTTAAGTGTTTTGATAAAATAAAGCTCCCATATAATACATCTTATATTACAATTTAAATATATTAGCTTCATTTGAATATTCCAATATGACCGTTGTCAATCTGTTAACAGTTTGCTGTACTTTTAATGACTTGCTTGATTGATCTTAATGGTGACAATATCATTGAACACCTTCAATATAATATTAGTATTTGTCATTTACGTATAAGTTAGAATATAATTAAGCTGACAGAAACCAGGTCATGAAGTAAATTCATTTCAGATATCCATTAATAGAATAAAGTGACTGAAAAGTCATAATGTTCTAGTAGTGTCTATGCTGGGCAAGCCATGCCGCATACATAAATCGTTCACATTTCTTCTCCTTTAACTAATACGATATAAGAGTTTATAGTACATGACAGTGTATATAGTTAACAACATGATGTATCTCTCATGTGTCTGTATTGACATTAATACCTTTATGTCAAATTGTCATCGTCGTCATCTTCATCAGAGGCTACGTCATATTTAGTTTGTTCGTTATGACAGTCCTCAGCATGACATCCTCAAAATACAGTGCACGGTAGTTTACATATCCACATCTTTCTGATATGCAAGGTATTTCACTTTCACAAGAGCAGCGAATCTGTTTCGCCTCTTGTGGAGCAGGGGACACATCTTCACGTATCGATTTAGGCAACATGGTCTTGGAACTGTCGTCACGAACGTATCCATGTTCTGTTGGATCTAGCGAGGGAGGGTCTAGATTCAAAGCGTGTTTCCACACCGCTGTCTGCAGGTGTGCCCGTTTGACATTTTCAAGAAATGCTTCTATTGTGGGATATAGAGACTTTAGCTGTGGTATGGCTGTGGTGCCCTTTCTAACCTTTGTGGCCAATGACTTCTTCCTTGCCTCAGACATACTGCTACAGTCCTTGAGTCCATAGCATGTGGCCACACAATTTTTGTTATATCTGGTAGAATTCTCGCAGTACTTTCACTACCCTGACTTTACCAGTGCCGAACTAGCAAGCACATTTATTACAACCCGATAGGGCGTGCATAGACAACAGTTCATCTACTATGCTCTGCTGTTGTTTAACAGTAGATTGTATGCCAATAACGGTTATACTGTGAATCGGTGATTCCATGATCATGTGACTGGTTAACTGTCCCTCAAAGTAGTGGTGAAGCAGAAGGATGAAGACATCGGTATCATCTGCAATCACTGACACGCCTACTTGGAATTCAGTCGCAGTTGTTACTGCTTGTTGAAAAATGATACAGTCTGCCTCATCATGAGATGTAGACCTGTATTCCCGGTGGATCACCACTCCCCCATAACCTATTTCAACAGGTGTGTTATTACTGCTAGTGATGACACGTTTGTGGGTCATTGTGTGGCCTCAAGGGAAGGTAGTGTCTCTGGTCAGCTCTTCACAGATAACTTCCATCACCTGTGATTGTCAGGACAACTTTCTGTAGGGGTAGAGGTGTATCTAGAGCCAGTCGATGTACTCTGCTTGATTCTGCTGTTCTATTGAATCTGGTCATACTCTTGGTACTCAAATCATGGTACCTGGCGAACACGAGATGGACATCGCTAGAAGTAAGTTTCTATTGGATGTACTGTTTGAAGTTCACAACAAAGTCGCAGACTGTCCCATTCTCTGGCCAGTGTATCACCAAGAGGGCAGCTGAACCATCTAGCACCGTACATCTGACTTTGGGTAATACGTTTCTTGATAACATCTCAACTTGTAGTTGCTTCTTCAACTGTGCCTTAGCCTTTCCCGTGCTCATGTCACCCGAGTCGTTGAACATCGATGTAGGCACCGGCGATAGCTCATACGATAGTAATGTCTTGATGTCTACCGTGTCACGGCAGCTAGCCTGGAGTCCTCCTATGACTCGTGAAAAGAGAAATGTGGTATTGAACAATTTTACTTTACCAATATTCACATGCTTCTTTGTTACTTGCATTGTCAACGTCTTCTTTGAAATGGGATTGTAGAAACCATCTAGCCAAGAACTCTCGAATTCTTCCATTTGTTTGTTCCCAATGGCCATAGTCTTATTCACGTTCACTGAAACAGATGCCACTCGACCACGGACAATGTTATCTATCTTGTCTGCTTTGTTCCTGGTCTATATTTTGTCAGCTGCGTCTGCTGTAATCCTTGTAATTCTGCTCCTCTTTGTGCGTGTCCTGTCATGCTGCACCATATGGGTCACTCATAAGGGCAATGTCTTCAATCAGCTTGCTTCGAATGTGGAGACCAAGTGCCCATGTCTTCAGAATGTCTGGTCGCAGTTTTATTTCAATGATTCCTCCATGACTGTGACCATACCTCAGCAATGTGGTTTTTTATGAACATGTCACCCCAGATGCCGTTCCATACACCTGGAATGTGGTGCAGGACATGTTCACCTTTCATGAATCTATCTCTGACCTCTGATGGCCTTCCTTGCTTTATGACATTGTTTACCAACGCGCTCGGCATTAATGCCATTGGCCGAAGGTAATATAGCCCATATCGTGCATAATTGACATGCCCGCTGGCAAAGAAGTAAGGCATTATATGTTGAAAAGCCTCTAGATGAAGTGGCCAGTCACCTTCCCTCTCTGCTCTGATGTACTGCATCAGTATGAAGACGGGTTTGATAACCACATTGATCCACGACTTTGCCGTTCTGCTGCTTGCCACATCGTCAGCAGTAGTTCCTCAGCAATAATGAAAAGGGCATGCACATTCAATGGTAACTTCTTTCCAGACAACATTTTTGCAACCCCCAAAAATGCTTCATTCATGACATCTGCGAGAGGTTTGACAGCGGCCATCTTGGATTTATGCAAATTAAGGAGTTGGCAAATCATAATAAAAGTTATTCCACTGGGTTCCCTATGTCTTAAAGTCCCGTTAACACATTTAAAAAATAAATAAAATCCCTTTTAGAAGCCGAGATATCTTAATTATAGTATAATCAGAAGAACAATGGCGGCCATCTTGTTTTTTTGCAAATTAGAAGAAATGCCCAAAGGTGACAGGGTGTCATCAAGCGGATTCTTATTAGTTATGGACTCAGTGACCCAAATCAACCCAAAAACATTGTATATACTCCACTTCCAGGTTAAGCTAGTTGGCTGCTGGACTATAGGGTTTGCTTTAATAATAAGAGAGAAATTATGGGAAAAACTGAATACCCCCTCCTTATCTGGACCTCTGATTAAATGTACACCTATGATCAATTATATGTCAAGTAATCCACCGATAGTTCGTTTGTCGTTTCGTATTATCGAGGCGACACGGACGATATGACCTGCAATCTAGTATCACTAAAGTGTGTTATGTATTTGTCTTAATTTCATTCATAGAGTCAACATTATTTTACTTTGGGATTTTTGGAGTAATTAGTGTATGTTAGTGTATAAAGTAACTGTATGCAAATACATGTAGTTGTAAGGGAATGTTTTAGTTTAATTGTATTTAAATTGTGTTGCATGTGGATTCTTTAAATCGTTGAGCTGTAGGATTTGAATGTCTTTGAGATGTTTAAACCTTTTATCGGATCGGGTCAATTAGTTTGCAAAATATAATTGCATGATTGGCAAAGGCTCAATGTGCTTTACATGTGATGTGACAGTTGAATGAAACAGAATTACATTTGAAATATCAACCAAAATCTGAAACATCAAGTTCAAACTTTAGCTAAATAAGTAAGTTGGTATTATGTTTTGTTTAGTTATGTTTTTAGTTTGAGTAACATAGGCATCACTATTAAAATAGTGTATCTGTAAACATAGGGTGATAGATGAGGCAAAGTAAGTAGTTACCTATCTCTCACACAATGCCTCTGAGCTTATGTATCAGCAACTTCTGTGTACAGCCTATTCCTACATATTATACAGAATTCCAGAACAGAATGTAATTATCATACATTATAAAACATGTCAACTATATTTACAAAATATACAGATTAAATTGTTAGTCAAATGGGTACTATCCCTTGTTATAAAATGCAGTCATGTGTAGCAGATGGTTATTATGTTTGATGGCAGCATACTTTCTAGGAACGATTTTCAATGAGACAGAAAACTCATTTCATGAAAAGAAATCTCATTTTATGAATAGAAACAAGTTAACACGTTTCCAACTGTTAACTTAACTTATATATTCATATTTGCTTGTATCATGTTATGCATCATTTCAAACTGTATCTTGGATAGATGCTACCCATGACAATCCTGCACATTTGTGCATGTCAGTATTGTATTGCATTATTCCCTACTCATTTCGTGCATAGTTTTCTAAAGATAAGTGATAGCATCTATAGAAACATAGTAAACACAATTCATAAAAAGTAATCATTCAACACTTTTACTGCTGTTTGCTCAGGTACACAACTTTTGTGTATCATGATTTGCATAATTTTAAGCTACACTTTGGAGTAGTGCTGATCAAGACAAGCCTGCACATTTGTGAATGCTAGTTTTGTTCTGCATTATTTCCTTCTCAGTTTGGACACATTTTTTTACGGTTAGTCAATACATATATATCAACACAGTAAAAAAATGATAAAAAGTATTTATTTTAACCTATTTTAACTGTAGTTAATTTATACAGGCAAAGTTGTATTTGTCTGAAAACTGAATTAAGATCAAAGCGTCACGAATATCTACGAGTGCCAAGTAAATAATGTTTAGCAATTCGCTTTGGCTTGTAATATCAAAACATGAAAATAAACAGTTTTATTGGGGTTTTATGCCGTTTTCAATATTTTAGTTATATCACGGCAACAGTTCACTTATTCATGACCGCTGGGTCAACAAACACGTTATAGGCTGGCAAATGTATCTTGCACACGCCACTTTAACAATTACGCCGCGAATAAAAAAAAAGAGAACAGAGTTTCATTATAAAAAGTTCATGCAATAAAAATACATTCCGATTTAGGGATTCGAACCCGTGACCACTGTATTGGCAGATCTGTGGGCAACGTACAAAAGCTAACTACGACATATGTTTACAACCTGTTTGTCTTGAAATCTTAATTAAGAACAAAACGTCACGAAGATTTATAAGTGCCATGTAAAATATGTAAAATATGTTTACCAATTAAATTCGCTTTAGCTTGCATTATCAAAACATGAAAATAAGCAGTGTTTGGGGATTCTACGCCGTTTTCAACATACTTTAAGTTATATCACGACAACAACAATTCACTTATGCAGGATCCCTGGGTTAACAAACCAGTGCACGGCTTGGAAGTGTTCAACATACTTAAAGATATATCACGACAACAATTCGCTTATGCATGATCCCTGGGTTAACAAACCAGTGCACGGCTTGGAAGTGTTCAACATACTTAAAGATATATCACGACAACAATTCGCTTATGCATGATCCCTGGGTTGACAAACCAGTGCTAGGCTTGGAAAGCGGTTCTACGCCGTTTTCAACATACTTTAAGTTATATCACGACAACAATTCACTTATGCATGATCCCTTGGTTAACAAACCAGTACTAGGCTTGGAAATGTGCATTGTCTATGAGCACTCCACTATTACCATTGCGCCGCGAATTGCATAATCAAAGCACTGAAAGTGTTGCCAGCAAGGGGCTAACGGTAGATCAAGGATTTCATTTGAACAAGAATTTACCGATCATAAAAGTTAATCAAATACATTTCACAACAATACTTTGTTATGGCCTTATTTTGAATAATATTAGAGTATCCGAACCCTGATTCCTGATTGAATTCGTTTGTTGACAGCGTAGAAATACATTTGTCATTTTTAATTTTGTAATTCCTATATTCTTTGTTATTTCTATAGCGATAAAGATGTCGTTACAAATCCTTTTTCCGGTTGATATCGAAGCAAATTACCGCATTTCGATTTTTTTAATAACGAATTTATTGACGGTACCATATTGTAGACATGACTAAACATGAACCAGACCATGCTTTTTTTAAAAAAAATCCACAGGTGCATGTGCTTTGGTTGACATTATATACAATCTACGAATACCAAGACATCTCTCTGAACCCGAAATGGTGTTCAGTAATAGAGAGCTACATGATATATTTAAAGTAATTCATTGCCGATATTGTAATAAGACTTTAACATTAGGGACTCATTCCAGTCTCGATGTCGATGAGTGTCTCATACAAAGAGGATCTTAATCAGCGGAAATATTAACCTTATATAAGACGTCCCGCGAGAAAACCAATATTATGGACTCTGCGTAACGTATCGACCCATATTAGCAATCCACGCAGGTTAATCCGGGCGGACACATTCCGTCTCAGGTTGATAGAGGTATAGAGTAATGATTCCTGAAACAGAAAATCCACAGGAGGCGAAAATTGTCTGTCGGGCTCGCCTGTGCGGCATGCTTTGGCTGATCCGGATCGATACTTTACGCAGAGTCCACAATGTTGGTTTTCTCGCGGGATGACTCATATTTAGAAAATAGGATGAGGTGTACGAGAATATTTCGCTACATCAAAAACATTTTCGACAAATAGTCTTATAGTTTTATCAAACTGCATGCAGTGGAATATCACTCAAATACATGAGTTAATTAATTGACAATGTGGTTAGATTATTATTTAAATTGATGTTCAAATGCTTGTCGATGACATTTTTCTATTCTTATGGGATTGGGTATAAACGTTTTATACAGGACGAATCAAATGTTCGTGTACGCTGGTGGGTATTGTTTGGGACTCTTTCCCTGCAAAATTTCACAAAGTCGACTCTTCCAGATTGAAAATTGGAGCACTCCAATTTTCGACCAACTGGAAATTTCGTAAAGTTTAATGTCTCAGTAGCAAACAATGCAAATTTCAGCAGATAAAACTCGCTAAGAGCTATCTCATCTAAATCTGCATTCTTTGTAAAAGCCTTTAATTGCTCGTGTATGAGTCTATGTGGACTGATTGCGGTCGCTCTTTGCAATCCGGGTTACGCAAAAGGAATTACAATTGTGTTTATTTGTTAGTGCATATCAATAAATACATCTATATATATAGTAAACAAGAAAAACAAAGACACTAGATTGGTTTTAAACGTGCCAACCGGTTTCGTTTATTTTACTCATAAGGGCAACGTGAATAATCATTAGGCATATAGTCAAACCTTTGTTAAAGATCACCTTGAAGTAGCAATTATCTGTATATAGCAATCACACTTTTAGTTTCCTAATCTATCATGTTTTTTTCTAAATGACCCTGTAATTAAAGACCACCTGTGAACAACGATTATGTTCTTCTCTTCTGGGTGGTCTTTTTACACAGGTTCCCCTGTATATCAACAACATTTAGACGAAACATACCTGATATCGCGAAATAGAATATATGAGCCGTTCAACGAGAAAACAAATATTATGGACAACACAGTCCGCGCCGGCTAAAATCCACAGGAGGCGAAAAGTGCGTGTCCATGTTAACCTGCGCGGTATGCTTAAGCTGATCCGGGCCGATACTTTACGAAGAGTCCACAGTGTTGGGTTTCTCGTGGAATGGCTAATATCAGTTTAAAGGAATTGTTTTAAAGATGGTACAAGTTAAGTTACCCGTCGTTGTACATTTTCGACCGTTGTCCTTTCTTGTTTGTTTCCTACGATTCAGACTGTACTGGTGTATTCTATGTGAGGCGTTGAAAGGCTCTTGTATATTGTTAAAAGTATTTCTTGAAGTTTTTCATATCATTCCTAGATTTGTCTTGGCATTGTTTACTTGCTTGGACATGTATATGTAAATTTGATTTTGCTGTCTATTAAAATTCAGCGGGTTTTTTTCTTCTGATGTTTTGGTAAATTGTGCTTCCATCCAAATAGATGTGTGGGCTATTTTCTCCGTTTTGTCCACAGTGAACTGTGCTTACATTCTGTCTTTAATTAAATATAACAGTCATCTGTTTGCACATTTAGATGTTATGTTATATTTTTGAAGAAATCTTCTTCATTGTTGATAACATAATATAGTATTGTGTCGTATGGAATGAATGTTGGATACAGCGTCAGTATGATCTACGTTTACTGGGTAAGTTACTAGATCTACTGGTCTTTTTATCCTGAAACCAGTCGTATGGAATGCATGTTGGATACAGCGTCAGTATGATCTACGTTTACTGGGTAAGTTACTAGAACTACTGGTCTTTTTATCCTGAAACAACTCGTATGGAATGCATTTTGGATACAGCGTCTGTATGATCTACGTTCACTGGGTAAGTTACTAGAACTACTGGTCTATTTATCCTGAAACCAGTCGTATGGAATGCATGTTGGATACAGCGTCAGTATGATCTACGTTTACTGTAGGGTAAGTTACTAGATCTACATGTCTTTTTATCCTGAAACCAGTCGTATGGAATGCATGTTGGATGCAGCGTCAGTATGATCTACGTTTACTGGGTCAGTTACTAGATCTACTGGTCTTTTTATCCTGA
Source organism: Serripes groenlandicus (assembly GCA_031761405.1). Classification (NCBI taxonomy): domain Eukaryota; kingdom Metazoa; phylum Mollusca; class Bivalvia; order Cardiida; family Cardiidae; genus Serripes; species Serripes groenlandicus. The sequence goes on from JASEVX010000006.1 coordinate 47,803,586, forward strand.
AACAACTCGTATGGAATGCATTTTTGATACAGCGTCAGTATGATCTACGTTTACTGGGTAAGTTACTAGAACTACTGGTCTATTTATCCTGAAACCAGTCGTATGGAATGCATGTTGGATACAGCGTCAGTATGATCTACGTTTACTGGGTTAGTTACTTTAACTACTGGTCTTTTTATCCTGAAACCAGTCGTATGTAATGTATTTTGGATACAGCGTCTGTATGATCTACGTTTACTGGGTAAGTTACTAGAACTACTGGGTTTCTTTTTATCCTGAAACCAGTCGTATGGAATGCATTTTGGATACAGCGTCTGTATGATCTACGTTTACTGGGTAAGTTACTAGAACTACTGGTTTTTTTTTTATCCTGAAACCAGTCGTATGGAATGCATTTTGGATACAGCGTCTGTATGATCTACGTTTACTGGGTAAGTTACTAGAACTACTGGTCTTTTTATCCTGAAACCAGTCGTATGGAATGCATGTTGGATACAGCGTCAGTATGATCTACGTTTACTGGGTAAGTTACTAGAACTACTGGTCTTTTTATCCTGAAACCAGTCGTATGGAATGCATGTTGGATACAGCGTATGTGTGATCTACGTTTACTGGGTTAGTTACTAGATCTACTGGTCTTTTTATCCTGAAACCAGTCGTATGGAATGAAATTGTCGTGTTGGATACAGCGTCTGTATGATCTACGTTCACTGGGTAAGTTACTAGAACTATTGGTCTTTTTATCCTGAAACCAGCGAGTCAGCCGAAATGCTAACTCTCGGCTCTTAGCGCCAAGGAGGGAAAGCCATTACTGTGTCGTGTTGGATACAGCGTCAGTATGATCTACGTTTACTGGGTAAGTTACTAGAACTACTGGTCGTTTTATCCTGAAACCAGTCGTATGGAATGAATGTTGGATACAGCGTCTGTATTATCTACGTTTACTGGGTTAGTTACTAGATCTACTGGTCTTTTTATCCTGAAACCAGTCGTATCGAATGCATGTTGGATACAGCGTCAGTATGATCTACGTTTACTGGGTTAGTTACTAGATCTACTGGTCTTTTTATCCTGAAACCAGTCGTATCGAATGCATGTTGGATACAGCGTCAGTATGATCTACGTTTACTGGGTTAGTTACTAGATCTACTGGTCTTTTTATCCTGAAACCAGTCGTATGGAATGTATGTTGGATACAGCATCAGTATTATCTACGTTTACTGGGTAAGTTACTAGAACTACTGGTCTTTTTATCCTGAAACAACTCGTATGGAATGCATTTTGGATACAGCGTCAGTGTGATCTACGTTTACTGGGTAAGTTACTAGATCTACTGGTCTTTTTATCCTGAAACCAGTTGTATGGAATGCATGTTGGATACAGCGTCAGTATGATCTACGTTTACTGGGTAAGTTACTAGAACTACTGGTCTTTTTATCCTGAAACAACTCGTATGGAATGCATTTTGGATACAGCGTCTGTGTGATCTACGTTTACTGGGTAAGTTACTAGATATACTGGTCTTTTTATCCTGAAACCAGTCGTATGGAATGCATGTTGGATACAGCGTCTGTATGATCTACGTTTACTGGGTAAGTTACTAGAACTACTGGTCTTTTTATCCTGAAACCAGTCGTATGGAATGCATGTTGGATACAGCGTCTGTATGATCTACGTTTACTGGGTAAGTTACTAGAACTACTGGTCTTTTTATCCTGAAACAACTCGTATGGAATGCATGTTGGATACAGCGTCAGTATGATCTACGTTTACTGGGTAAGTTACTAGATCTACTGGTCTTTTTATCCTGAAACCAGTCGTATGGAATGCATGTTGGATACAGCGTCAGTATGATCTACGTTTACTGGGTCAGTTACTAGATCTACTGGTCTTTTTATCCTGAAACAACTCGTATGGAATGCATGTTGGATACAGCGTCAGTATGATCTACGTTTACTGGGTCAGTTACTAGATCTACTGGTCTTTTTATCCTGAAACCAGTCGTATTGAATGCATGTTGGATACAGCGTCAGTATGATCTACGTTTACTGGTCTTTTTTATCCTGAAACCAGCGAGTCAGACGTAATGCTAACACTCGGCTGTAAGCATAATTTTTTTTTGTTAAGCCTTTGGTATGACCCGAGCGGAGATCAAACAGCACCTGAAGCGAACGCTACCACTACAACCACCGACGCGGTGTTCACAACTCTGCGGCTAATCGTAGTTGAAATAGTTCTTAGGCTGATCCGGGTCGATACTTTACGCAGAGTCCACGATGTTGGGTTTTCTCGCGGGATGGCTCATTTCTTGAATGATTTCGGAGAGGATATCACCAATCAAGTCTCATCAAATTTTGCTGTATACAAAGGTGAAGGCATTTGAAGCAAAATGTTTAGTCATAGACACATTAATCGACGCACAAATGCACACACGTTGCACAATTTAACACGACACAAGCTTGAGTGGTGTTGAGCCAGAAGAGCTACAAACTAGCAATTTCTCCTCTTTTCCAACAATGTTATAAACGTCCTTTGCTCCAGGGACGTCAAAGTCGTCTGTATCAGAGAAAGGGTAAAAGTGAGGACACAGTCAACAGAGGAAATGAATAAAAGAAATGCAAATCAGTAATGTTATATTTAGTGTTATCTTAAAGCTTTTAATCAGTGACAAAAATGCATAAATATATTACATATAAGACACATTATATTCATATAGAAAACGAAAACAAGATAACCTTTTCCCACTTCCAGACGCAATTTGACACATCTGCAGCAGGCAACATTTGAAAACATTGTACCAAAAGACGAAATTGCTAATAATAAGCAACTTCTCCTTTAGTCAAAATGTTTTCAATATATATACCTGCTTTCATTTATAGAGATTACCTGCATTTAAGTATAGATGATTTCAAAGTTGTCTACTGCAGATGTGTCATATGTGGGAAAGGGTTACCATGCCAACACAAATTAGTTAAATTACCCACCATAATGATTTTCATTGTAATAAAACATCTCCATGAGAAGTACGAAATATTAGGACGGAATTAATGATAAAACTCATAGAAATTATTTATATCTATATTTACCTAATTTAATGACAAATTATACATGAGCCATGATCCAGGTAAAACCAACAACATGACATGTGTAAGCAGTATACAGAGCTCTAGATAACAAGAGTATTTCACATCGTGACCCTCACACTCTATTGTGTTGGTACTAAAACAAAATCGTCTCAGTGAAATGATTCTTTTGAGTACCCGCAACATAGGGTTTAGTTTAGTTAAATATGTTAACCCTTTCACAAATACAAACTTCTGTAGATTACTTTGAAATAATCGTGGCGAAATATGGGAAATCTTTATAAATGAAAGTATAATAATCCAATAGAGTTGAAAACATTTTGGAAAAGGAATAATTGTGCAAAATGAGCATTTTCTTATTGTACAATAATTTTTTCACAACATGTCTGCTGCAGAGGCGTCAGAAAGCATCTGTATATGGGAAACGGTTAAGTTACCTTTTTCTGGAGCATGATCCATGATGGGAATAATTCCAAAATACCGTTTCAGCTAAACCGTAAATCTTACAATTTACTGTAAATGTTACATGAAGAATACAGACAGAAAAAACATTAAACTTTTCTTATACTATTTGTAAAAAATTCATGTAAATTTTCAAGCCTGCTGACATACAGGAAAACCTCCTTGAATACCCTCGAATACCCTTCTCCGAATTGTTTCTCATGGTTTTATAGCAGAGAACTCTTGAAGACACTTTGGAAAGGGAGCAATTGTTAACCCTTTCCCTCATACGACAATTCTGCAGCAGACGACTTTTAACGTATTTTGTCAAAACATAGAAAATCTCCATAATTGAATGGATAACCTATGACCAAAAGTGGAAAACATTGTGTCAAAAGGAGGAATTGCACATTTTGTGCAATTTCTTCTTTTGTCACTATGTTTTCAAAAAGCCGTCTGCTGCAGAGGCATCAGAAAGCGTCTATATGAGAGAAAGGGTTAAAATATAAACATTGTTCAACTAAATGATCATTTAATAACCATGTTCCATTTTATCATAAGTTAATGAATGCAACAAATGTCATTTATGGAAATGGATTATCTGTTTCCCACATAAACAATTTGCAGCAGACCTATTTCATACGGAAAACCTCTAAAAATGGGAGTTTAATTATTGAGAAGGGTTAACAACAATGTGTCAAAGGGAGAAATTGCTTTTTATCAGCAATTTCTTCTTTTGCCACAATGTTTTTAAAAGTTGTCTGCTGCAGAGGCATGTGGAAAAGGGTCAACACACACAATCATGTTGTTTAAATACATAAACAATACAGCTAGGAGAGTAATGAAGGATAATGTAAATAGTATCAAAAGACAAAAAATGATATTTTGAATGGCTCTTTGTGTTTAAATCCTGAAGAAAGAGAATCTTAAATTCATTAATGAAATTAATGTTGAGATAATGTACATGATTTTTTTTTGTTTTAACCCTTTCCCACATACAATAAATACCCAGCGCAGACAACTTTGAAAGAAAATACTCAGCAATATGGTAACTCACTATCAGTGAAAGAACAATTATTGAATAAAGTTGAAAACAATGTGGCAAAAGCAGAAATTGCTTGTTTTGAGCAATTTCTCATTTTGTCACAATGTTTTAAAACCTGGTTTGCTGCAGAAGCATGAGAAGTGGTTGATATGAGGGAAAGGGTTAAGAATTGTCAGAGGTAATAATATATGACAACAATTTAGTGTAAAAATGTAACCCTATATCCTGCTGTTTGTAACTTGTAAAATTTGCATAATCATGCTGCACACAAATTTAATCCTTTCCCACATTGAGACGCATTTTGACTTTTTGAAAATAGTACGGCAAAAGCAGAAATTACACATGATGAGCAAATTCTCCTTTTGCCACAATGTTTTCAACTCTATTCAATAATGATACCTTCAATTTTAGTTTCCATATTTTTTCCATGATATTCATTAAGTCCCTTTCCCACATACAATAAATCAGCAGCAGACGACTTTGTTAACATATTAGCAAAATTGTGAAAAATCTCTACAAATAATAGCATGATAATAGAATAAAGTTGAAACACTTTTGTCACAGTGTTTTCAAAAATCATCTGCTGCAGAGACGTAAGAAAATGTATGTATTTAGGAAAGGGTTAAATGCAAAAAACCTATCAATAAGCGTGAAACTATCAAAAATCAGAGGTGTCGACACCAGTTACAGGAATTGAGTAGGATAAGGGTTAATAAGAAGTCATGCTATCAAAGAAGGGTGTGTGTGAGAAATGTACATGTATCTATTGCATTAAAGAACTAAATATTCAAGGATGAAAGACAATTTATGTCAAACTTTAACCCTTTCCCACATATAGACGCTTTCTGATGACTCTGCAGCCGACGACTTTTGAAATTAGTGTGGCAAATGGATAAATTGCTCATAATGAGCAATTTATCCATTTGCCACAATAATTGCAATTCTATTTAATAACTATATATACTATCATTTATAGGAATTTTCTATATTTTAAACTTTTGGAAATTTCAAAGTCGTCTGCTGCAGATTTATTGTACATGTATGTTTCACTGTTGAATTTTTGAGTACTTAAATATTGAGAAGCAAGACCTTATTTGAATGTCTTTGCAGTAGATCCATTGAAACAGTGGGGATTTGAAAATGTCCTTATCAGATTTGTTATTTTATCTTTGTTCATGTATTTGATATTTTATTAAGAGTATCTTAACCCTTTCACTCATATAGACGCTTTCTGACGCCTCTGCAGCAGACATCTTTTTGAAAACGTAGTGACAAACGAAGAAATTGCTCAAAACGAGCAATTTCTCCTTTTGCCACAATGTTTTCCACTTTTAGTCATAGGTAATCCATTCAATTATAGAAATTTTCTATTTTTTGACAAAATATGTTCAAAGTCGTCCGCTGCAAAAATCTTGTATGAGGGAAAGGGTTAAGGAGGCAAATCTGTTGCTGCTGAGACTACTAATACGTATTCTTAGTCCCAGGTTACTGATACAATAAATTGTGGATATTATTTATATTCTAAGTAGTTTTTCTTTTGTCATCATTTATTTAAGAATTTGGTAAGGATAACCAGTTAGCTGCAAACATTAGATTTGTTCATACAATTCTTTCAGAAATCATCTGCAATGGTCATTATAAATTACCTTAACCCTTTCCCTCATACGACAATTCTGCAGCAAACGACTTCGAACATATTTTGTAAAAAAATAGAAAATCTCTATAATTGAATGGATAACCTATGACTAAAAGTGGAAAATATTGTGCCAAAAGGAGAAATTGCTCGTTTTGAGCAATTTTTCTTTTGTCACTATGTTTTCAAACAGCTGTCTGCTGCAGAGGCGTCTATATGAGGGAAAGGGTTAATGTATAAACATGTTCATGTAAATATAAGTAAAACATTTAAAATAATTTAAAAGGTAAGTTTTAATAAAAATAAGGGAAATAAATAACAAACAAATAAAATGACCTGAACAAATTGTAAAATTTCCAACAGTACAGATAACATGTTACACAATATGCAAGTTTTTAGGTTTGAAAAGATTTGAATACAAAAAAAAGGAAACATCTAGAAAAATTGGGAGAAAAATTTGAGAACAAGTTGATATTAATCTGTGAAAAAGGGGAAAATACCCATTATGACATTGTGGGAAAAGAATGATTTTTTCCTTTTTCCATATTGTTTTCAACTCTTGTTCAAAGAAATACTTTATGAGGACATTTTTTTTACATATTCCCTATCATTTAAAATGCTTTCAAATCTATTATACTGTATATTGTATTGATTCATTAACTGGATAAGAACAGTATTTAGCATCAAATTTATCAACATGTAATTAAACATTTGGATAATATATTTATATTTGTGAGATATCACTGCAACTGACATCTGATTAACTCTTTCCAACATGCGACAATTCTGTTAGAAAGGGTCAAGGAATAGAGGGAACTCAAAACATTGCCTATTATGAATGATATTTCAACACCATTTTTCAATTACGATATAATTAGTTTTTCTTTTTCCTATTATATGGACTCATTTGAAGAAATCAACAGATAGTGACTTTTGCAATCATAACGCGTAATTTCAACTTTTGCCGCAATGTTTTCAACACATTTTAATAATTATAGTTTCATTTATAGATATTTCCACAGTTTTGCTTAGACGTCTGCTTTGGATTTGTTGTATGTGGGAAAGGATGAGACTCAAAATAGGAAAGAAAATGAAATAAAATTATATAATTATCACATTTATTGAACATCCTATTTCCAACATTTAAGATAACCCCTTCCGAGATGTACAAGCATCTGCAGCAGACGACCTGCAAATGTATCATATGTTTAAAAGGGTTTAGCAATTCACCATATACTTTATCATGTTATGGCATATAAAACAAAGGGAAGTGAACTAAAGCTATCAATCCTGGATAATTCAATCGTACAATACTGTCTGCAAGTGGGAATTATCAGTTATCACAGTTAAGTTGAGATGTTATCACAGTTCTTTAATCAGACGTTTTCTGACACCTCTGCAGCAGATGGCTTTTTGAAAACATGTCAACAAAAGAAGAAATTGCTCAAAACAAGCTATTTCTGCTTTTGTCACCAGGTTTTCAACTCCATTCAATTATTGTACTAACATTTAAAGGGAGTTTCCAAAAAAAAATCAGGTGTGTTCTGAAAGTCGTCTGCTGCAGGTTTGCTTATGTGGGAAAGGGTTAATCAAAGTTAAAATTAAATGGGTCATCCTTGTTTCGTTTGACGGGTGGGGTTTTTGGTCTGGGAGTTTCATCCAAATCCTCGCAACGAAGCATTTGGTATTCACTTGGTCCTCCTCGGTCAATTCTGATTGGACGTAATTTCTCATGACGTTGCCTGAAATAAAGGTTTTCCGTTAAAGCTTATGTGATCTGCTTTAACCCTTTCCAACATACAACAAGTCAGCTGCAGACGACTTTGAAAACATCTAGGCGAAATTAGGGGAAATCTTAGTAGAGGTTTGACACATTTTTGTTCCGATGTTTTAAAATCGTCTGCTGCAGATTTGTTGTATCCACATTTATGAACGCATTTACTTATTATGAGCAATTCTTACTTTTGCCACAATGTTTTCAAAAGTCGTCTACTGCAGAGGGGTCAAAATGTGTCTCTTTGTGAGAGAGTTAAAAACATTTGAGGAAAAATATGAAATATCTGGAAATTTGGAGTCATGATTTCATTACCCTTTATCTTTTCTATTTAAATTAATTGAAGATTTGTGAATTTTCTACGCAGACCATGTTCCAAAGTCATAAACCTAGTAAACACTGTTCTCAAGTTGAATAGATCGAAGGGAATGCTCTCAGAGTTTTCTAGTTTCAATTGAATTATTGATTGATTGTTTGGTGTTTTACAGCTGGTTTCAACAATTTTGAGTTATATCACGACCTTTCTGGGTTTATTACCAGTGCTACTGATCCATTTATCTTGACATCAGCCATTCAGTGGTAATGCGTACCCAGCATTCCTGAGCGCCAAGGAGGGCAGCCATTACTACCATTTTTAAAGTACTGTATTTGGTATGACCCTTTCAAAGCCAGATGATTAAGATTTATGATGTTATGTCGTCTTACCTCTTTCCTGTACCCATCTTAAAGGTCTTTTCTCTAATCTGTAAGGCTATAGTTTCATCATCAACATGGAATGGTTTGTTGAATGTAACTGGAGGTGTGGGTGTCCTACCCAACTGAAACAACACACAATTATACATAACATTAAGCCTTTCCCACGTACAGCAAACCTGCAGGAGATGACTTTAAAAATATTTTTTAATACAGCTTTTTGAAAACATAGTGACAAATGAAGAAATTGCTCTAAACAAGCAATTTCTTCTTTTGCCACAATGTTTTCTACTTTTGGTCATAGGTTATCCATTCAATTATATAGAGATTTTCTATTTTTTGAAAAAATATGTTCAAAGTCGTCTGCTGCAGAATTGTCCTATGAGGGAAAGGGTTGCAAGTTTCAAAGCAATATCTGTAATGGTTTTGAAAAGAAATATTGACTATTTAAAAGAGTTGAAAACATTGTGGCAAAAGGAGAAATTACTCATCATCAGCAATTCCTTCTATTACTACAATGTTTTCAAAAGTCGTCTGCTGCAGAGGCGTCTGTATGAGGGAAAGGGTTAATCCTTCCCCATATGCAGATGCAATTTGAAGCATCTACAACAGACAACAGACGACTTTTGAAACCCTTTCCACAAATGGAGAATAAAGAAATATATTTAAATATAGCCTGTACTGTTGCAGATTAGTTGTATGTGGGTAAGGGTATAGGTTGCAGTCCATCACATAGTACACTAATAATCTTAACCCTTATCACACACAAAATCCGCAGCAGACGACTTTGAAAACATCTTGGCAAAAATATGAAACAGTTTTATGAATGGAAGTATCGTTATTGAATAAAGTTGAAAACATTGTGGCAAAAGGGGTCTGTTGCAGTCATATCAAAAAGCATCTGCAAGTTAACCTTTTCCCAGATGCATTTCGACACATCTGCAGCAGACGACTTTTGAAAACAAAAGGAGAAATTGCTCAAAACAAGCAATTTCTCCTTTTGCCAAAGTTTTCAACTTTTTTTCTGTAATCATACCTACGGTACAATAAAAGAGATTTTCCATATTTTTGAATAGACATTTTTAAAGTCTTATGCTGCCTTTTTGTTGTATGTGGGAAAGTGTTAATAAAGGGACAAGGTAGGGATTGATTTCTAATCCTAATTGCAACTGCTAAGTTTGAGATATATATTGTCAAGGAGTGAGCACCAAAATGTCAATTATGATAGACACGCTATGCCACAAATGAAGCTCTTTTGTAAGCTTTAAATTCCCACAAATAACAAATCTGCAACAGATGTCTTTAAAGTCATTTAAGTAAGAATATTGAAAATCTCTGAAAACTAGAACTATCACTGAAGATGATAAATACCCCCAAAACAGCACCTTGACTCAAAATATGGCTTCCGACCGACCAACAAAATACACCGCACTTCCTCTCAATGTGTTGTATCATCCTATGAAGTTTTATTAAATTCCAACAATTTGTTTTAAAGTTATGCTCTGGACAAGACTCTACGAATAAGAAAAAGTAACAAAGGGCAATAACTCTGTAATTATGTAAATTAGAGTTATGGTTCTTGTACACTGCACTTCCTCTGATTATGCTCTACCATTGTATGCAGTTTTATTAGATTCCATCTGTTAGTTATTAAGTAATTCTCCGGACAAGAAAAAGTAACAAAGGGCAATAACTCTGTATTTAGATTAAATAGAGTTATGGTTCCTGTACACCGCACTTCCTCTCAATGTGTTGTATCATCCTATGAAGTTTTATTAAATTCCAACAATTTGTTTTAAAGTTATGCTCTGGACAAGACTCTAAGAAGAAGAAAAAGTAACAAAGGGCAATAATTCTGTAATTATGTAAATTAGAGTTATGGTTCTTGTACACTGCACTTCCTCTGATTATGCTCTACCATTGTATGCAGTTTTATTAGATTCCATCTGTTAGTTATTAAGTAATTCTCCGGACAAGAAAAAGTAACAAAGGGCAATAACTCTGTATTTAGATTAAATAGAGTTATGGTTCCTGTACACCGCACTTCCTCTCAATGTGTTGTATCATCCTATGAAGTTTTATTAAATTCCAACAATTTGTTTTAAAGTTATGCTCTGGACAAGACTCTACGAATAAGAAAAAGTAACAAAGGGCAATAACTCTGTACTTATGTAAATTAGAGTTATGGTTCTTGTACACTGCATTTCCTCTCATTATGCTCTACCATTGTATGCAGTTTTATTAGATTCCATCTGTTAGTTATTAAGTTATTCTCCGGACAAGAAAAAGTAACAAAGGGCAATAACTCTGTATTTAGATTAAATAGAGTTATGGTTCCTGTACACTGCACTTTCTCTCAATGTGTTGTATCATCCTATGAAGTTTTATTAAATTCCAACAATTTGTTTTAAAGTTATGCTCCGGACAAGACTCTACGAATAAGAAAAAGTAACAAAGGGCAATAACTCTGTAATTATGTAAATTAGAGTTATGGTTCTTGGACACTGCACTTCCTCTGATTATGCTCTACCATTGTATGCAGTTTTATTAGATTCCATCTGTTAGTTATTAAGTAATTCTCCGGACAAAAAAAAGTAACAAAGGGCAATAACACTGTATTTAGATAAAATAGAGTTATGGTTCCTGTACACCGCACTTCCTCTCAATGTGTTGTATCATCCTATGAAGTTTCGTTCAAATCCTATGTTGCATTGTTAAGATATGGTCCGGACAAAATATGGCTTCCGACCGACCGACCGACCGACCGACACAGTGACTCCTATATACCCCCCCAAAACTTTGTTTTTTGGGGGTATAATGAACAATAATTGAAGTGTTGAAAACATTATGGCATTATGAGTAATTTGTCCTTTTGCCACAATGTTTTTAAAAGTCATCCACAGCAGAGGCATCAGAAAGCATCTGTATGTAGGAAAGGGTAAACAGGATATAATCCACTGAAAAGCATGACAGTAATTGATGGTTTCATGCAAAACAGTTGTAACTACATTGTGTAACACGATGTGTTTACAACCGTTTAGCATGAAGGCCACAATGAACACATACATGTAATAAATGCTATGAATAACACTTACGGATTCATCTTTCACTGAATCTTCATGTATAATCTGATGCATGGTCTGTTTTTCCGCCACCACAGGGTGGGACGGTAGACTGAGGGGGTCTATCAGGACATCATAGGGAACCATGGGATGGTTCCACGTAGTCTTGTTGTAAATGTCCCACGGTTCAGGCTGTCCAAATGTTCCTGGAAATATGGATCAAAATCATAAGAGCTTGTGCATGGTTTACTAATGTGACTTGCATCTGCACAGTTTGATCTGGATCTACACTGTTCACATTATCACTACACAAACTTAAAGATTCTGAAAATTGATAAATTATTGTATGACCAGTTATTTCACCCTTTCCCACCCACAGACCCATTTTGACACATCTGCAGCAGACGACTTTTGAACACATTATGACAAAAGGATGAAGTGCTCAAAACAAGCAAATTCTCCATTTGCCACAATATTTTCATCTTGTTTTAGTAAGAAAAGCTTCATTTCTAGAGATATTTCCATTTTTTTCCAATATGTTTTCAAATTCGTCTGCTGCAGATTTGTTGTATGTGGGAAAGGGTAAACTTGTGTTGTTTCTGATAAGACGGGGCGGGGCATATGTACAGAGATCAGGGCAACAATTGTTATAGAGAGTTTTCCATAGTTTTACTTAAATTATTTCAAAGCCGTCTGTTGCAGATCAAGGATTAATGTAATTTACCATAATATTTCCCATAATTCAGCCTATAATAGTTATTAAGAAATGTGCAACTCAACACAAAACAGATTGTCTATTGTGTTTTTTTTTTAAATAAACACTTTCCCTCATATAGCTGCTTTCGGTCACCTCTGCAGCAGATGGCTTTTTGAAAACATGTCGACAAAGAAGAAATTGCTCAAAAGGAGCAAATTCTCCTTTTGTCACCATGTTTTAAGCTCTATTCAATTATTGTACTTTCATTTAAAGGAGTTTCCAATTTGTTTCGTGTTCGTTTTGAAAGTCATCTGCTGCAAATTTGCTGTATTTGGGAAAGGGTTATAATAGGCAGCTAGGATCCAGCTGCTAACAGTTTAAGTCATTTTTTACCATAAACATTCTCTTTCAAGAAGCTTCATGAATACTGGTATGAATCAATGGCAAACAGGCAATATCCAGATCAGAGGGTGCGAAGGGGTAGAACAGGCTGATCTGGATGGATCTTTACAGGTTTCCGAGTCCTGTAGTTAGGATTCTACAAAAAGGTACAAACACATAGCAAGAGATGACAACATGATGTTCCCATGTCAGGGCCGCCTTACTGAAAAGAATGTATACTTGCCCACATAGTGTCCATCCATATTCCACATCCTCACTGTACAGTCCACTGACCCACTGACCAATAACTTCTGTTCTTCCATCAGGGCAATGGATGTCACACTCTTTACATGACCCCTCCACGTTGTTAACACTGTCATACAAAATAACATCTACTTTATTAACACTGTCATTAAAGTTAAACATAATAACATTTACTTTATAAACACTGTCATTAAAGATATACATAATTACATCTACTTTATAAACACAGTCTTTAAAGTTAAACATAATTGCATCTACTTTATTAACACTGGTATTAAAATTTTAAATAATTATACTTACTGAATTCACACTTTCATCAAAAGTAAACGTAATTACATCTACTTTATTAACCCTTTCCCACATACAAAAAATCTGCAGCAGACGACTTTGAAAACATCATTGCCAAAACGTATAATTCTCTATAAATGAGGGATTGATAATTAAATAGAGTTGAAAACATTGTGACAAAAAAAGAAATTGTTCATAAAAAGCGATTTCTCCTTTTGTCATGATGTTTTCAAAAGTCGTCTGCTGCAGAGGCGTCAGAAAGCTTGAGCCAGCTTTGAGACATCTTGGCCATGGTCTATTTTGTCTTTTTAACCCTTTCCCTCATACGACAATTCTGCAGCAGACGACTTTGAACACATTTTGTCAATAAATGGAAAATCTCAATAGTTGAATGGATAACCTATGACTAAAAAAGGAAAACATTGTGGCAAAAGGAGAAATTACTGGTTTTGAGCAATTTCTTCTTTTGTCACTATGTTTTCAAAAAGCTGTCTGCTGCAGATGTGTCAGAAAGCGTCTATATGAGGGAAAGGGTTATCACCTTCGCCACATTGAAGGGAGCTGCAGCAGACTACTTTGAAAGACTTTGGATGAAACATTTATGGAAAAGCAGACAATGAATGTGCAAATTAAGATTATCAAAGTAGAGAAAAGTATGAAAAATCTTTCCCATTTCCAAATTTATCTTCTGCAGATAAAACTATCTTAATCAGGGAAATACATATTTTTTTACAATTATTGTAACATATCTGGCTTGCTCATTCTACCAGAAAAACATTCTTTATTTTTAAAGCTAAACACAATACACACAAAGACTGGTTTCAGTTATTTTAGCTGATATTTTACCCAATAGTGATACAAGTCTATACATCCATGAACCAGACAGTTATACAGATGAGTATTGATTGTTTTAACTCAATGCACCTGTTGCAAATACTTCAAATTTTACAATGTTGATTTTTTTTCGCACTGAATAATTTTTAGAAGCCACTTTTGTTTTTCATGAGCCAATTTTGTCATTCTATCGCCAATGGCTCAAGTGGCGGTTTCAATAAAAGTATACTTCATTACATCTACTTTATTAACTTTCAATAAAAGTATACTTCATTACATCTACTTTATTAACTTTCAATAAAAGTATACTTCATTACATCTTCTATGTTAAGACTGCCATAAAAAGTATACATAATTACATCTACTTTATTAAAACTGACATATTTCCATGCATCTGCAGTAGACAACATTCGGCAACTGTGAGGCAAAAGGAAAAACTGTTAATCATGAAAAATTTCTCATTTTGTCAGTGTTTTCAACTCATTTTTTTCAATAATTATACTTTAATTTATAAATATCTTTATTTAAAAAAAAAATCCATAGATATTTTCTATAGTTTTTGCCTCCATGTTTTCCAAGTCATCTGCAGATCATTTGTTTAACTGTCATAAATTATTTTTTACTAGATGTAGATTGATTGATTGGGGTTTAATGCCGTTTTCAACATTTTTTTTAATTATATAACGGCGGCCAGTTCACCTACTCATGTGTTTTCTGGTTTTTTTACACAAGTTATCCATAAAACAATATTTCCAAGCAACTGTAATGTACATGTAGATCAACTTTTTAAACCCATAGTGCTAAGTACTGTATAAGGCTTTAAAATCAAAGCACAAGGAAAGTGTCAAAAGGAAGAAACATTACAAGATGGGAAGGACAAGCCACTATTATTGGGAAAGACGAAAATTGCTCAGATGATAGAAAATTAGAATCTTCTAGGGATGGCTTCAATCATCTTATACAAAGCTTTTATATAGAAACAAATATGTGGTGGCAAAACACACACTGAGAGGGTTCAAATAAAAACACTAGTGCCTTGATTAACCCTTTCCCACTTATAGATGCTTTCTGACACCTCTGCAGCAGACAAGTTTTGAAAACAATGTGACAAAAGGAGAAATTGCTAAAAACAAGCAACTTGTCCTTTTGCCACTTGTAATGTTTTGAACTCAATTCAGTAATTATACCTTCATTTGCAGAGATTTTCCATAATTTTAACTAGATGTTTTTAAAGTCTTCTGCTGCAGTATGTTGTATTTGTGAAATGAATTTATCACATGTAATTTTTCACAGTTCAGGCTGTGATTTACCAGACCGTTTGAGCCATCCGTTAGTAAAGTCATGAATTAAACCAAACAAGGGTTTGTTTATATGTAATATCGAGGTATACTTCCATAGATGAACACCAAAAAGGTATTTTCAATCTTGGCAAAGCCATTCGAGAAAATATCACTGCTGGTGTTCACTAAGTGAAAATTTAAATTGAATTTACAGGCATTATTCTCAATACTAGATGCCCACAGCAAACATGTCAAGCCTGTACCGAAGGTCACAGCCAAAGTGCTCTTCCATGCAATTGCAACACAGATCGACAAAAAGCTTCTACAAGAGGGAAAGGGGTCTCCTTTTTTGCAAAATGTGTTGTCACTTCCGCCATCATCACCTCATCAAGGTGAACATGTGCACCCAGAAACATGGGTATCCTATGATGCAAAGTAACTAATTTTGACCTTTGACCTCTACATGTGATCTTGACCTTTGAGGTACAGGCCTGGGTCTTGTGCACGACACTTCACATCATCATGGTGATCATGTGTGCCCAGTAACTGAGGAATCCTATTAAGCATGGCTTAGATGTGGGCCGGACAAAGAACAGTCATGAATATCAAACAGTTCTCATTTTGACCTTTGACCTGCAAGTTTCTTGGAAATCCTATGATGGTTAAGATGCGGGTCAAGGTTTGGACAGACGGAATCACAGACGCACACACAAACATACATCGAACAGCAATGTTACAGCTATATCGAAATAACCACAAGCAGGCTCGACAAAAATGCCCTTCCATATGTACTTACCATCTGGTGGGCTAAGCTCTGCTTCCGTTGCAGCATAACCTTCTATATCCCAGATATATATGAACCCATTGCTGTCACCAGACACAAGAACTGTGTTGGGCTTATTTAAAGCTAAAACTGTCACCATGGCACCCTTTGAATTGGTCTGCAAGAGAAATAGTCCTTCATAGAGAATTTAAGTAAATGATTGCTTGGCAGGTCCTGCTCTACCATTATCAGACCATATTTCACATAAGCAATTTTTCAATTTTGTCACAATGGTTTCAATTATTCAATAATTTTACTTTCATTAACCCTTTACAACATACAACAGTAACTGTTATGCAGCAGATGACTTTAAAAATATCTGGTTAAATTTTCTGTTAAGCCTCTATATATGAAATTTTAAGCATTGAATAGAGGTGAAAACAGTGGTAAAGAGAGATTGCTTATTATGAGCAATTTTTCCTGTAGCTACAATGTTTTCAAAATTCATCCTACGAGAGATATCAGAAAGCCTCTGTATGTGTGAAAGAGTTAATAGAGATCTTCCATTTGATTGCCAATCAATTGTGTTTTGCTGATTTGTTGTATTCTGTAGAAAGGACTAAACCATATTAATCTTTTAACCCTTTCCCTCATATGGCAATTCTGCAGCAGACGACTTTGAACATAATTTGTCAAAAATTGGAAAATCACTATAATTGAATGGATAACCTATAATTAAAAGTGGAAACCATTGTGGCAAAAGGAGAATTTGCTTGTTTTGAGCAATTTCTTCTATTGTCACTATGTTTTCAAAAAGTTGTTTGCTGCAGAGGCGTCAGAAAGCATCTATATGAGGGAAAGGGTTAATTAATTAACTGATACAGATCTGTATATTTGGAAGGTTAACCCTTTTTCACATGTTGATATAGTTTGGCTGGCATCTCTGCAGCAGACAACTTTTGAAAAGTTTGTGGCAAATGGAGACATTGCTTATGATCAATAATTCTTCCATTTGCAACAATTATTTCAACTATATTTAATATTATAATAATAACATATATCTGCTTAGACGAAGTCGCCTGCTGCTGATTTGTTCCATGTGGCAAATGGTGAAAATGCTCATCATGATCAATTTCACTTTTGTCGCAGAATTTTCAAAATGCATCTGCTGCAGAGGCGTCAGAAAGCATCTACATGTGGGTAAGGGTTCAAAGAAGAAATTACCAATAGAAACACCACATATAGCTACACAAAGATTCTTACCCCAGGAAATTGAGCCAGGAGTTTTCCCCCTTGGAACACATTCCAGAAATGTATATGAGCCCTTGGTCCACTCGATATCAATGAGGCCGCATCCTTCTTACAGGCTCTAGTTGACAGGAACACTAGTTTGTTGATACTTAAATCTCCATCCACTGTAACAAGAGTGATTGATTGACTTATATTCGTTCTTTAACTATGCCTGCATCAATTTTTCAAATATATCACAGCATTTACCAAGTACCCCTTTCCCAACAAACAACTTTAAAAGCATGTTGGCAAAAACCAAGAAAATCTCTATAAATGAAAACATAACTAGACGGGTTGTTTTCGAGCGCAGCATCGAAACAGATATCTGCCCTAAAAACTTTATATTGAACAAGGGGAGATAACTTTGCAACAAAGTGGCTCAGAGTTATAATTCTTGCAAGGTGCACTATCTATGTTGCAAGTTTCAATCAATCCCATCAAGTAGTTTATGAGTTCTGCTCTGGACAAAGTTTACACTATTACACTTTTAAAATAACTTTGCAACAAAGTGGCCCAGAGTTATAATTATTGCAAGGTGCACAACTTCACATTGACATCCATCTATGTTCCAAGTTTCAATCAATTCCTTCAAGCAATTTCCGAGTTCTGCTTCGGTCAAACAAAAATTAAAATATTGAACAAGGGGGGATAACTAATGAATTGTTGATTGAACACTAAACACTTACAAGACTGGTCCTCATATCTTTCAGGGCAGGTAGCTCTTAGATGAGCAAATATATGCCCAGATATCAGGTTCCATACAATAATTTGCCCGTCATAGCTGGCAGTGGCGAGTAAGTTGGGCGGGCATTGGGCGACTGATAGAATATCCTCTTTGTGACCTCGTTTCTGTAATTAAACCAGAGATTCAGTAAAACCTTTCCCTTTTTGAAACATCTGCAGCAAACAACTTTTGAAAACATTGAGGCAAAAGGAGAAATTGCTTATTATGAGCAATTTCTTCTTTTGCCACAATGTTTTCAACCTCAGACATCAATCATATTTTCATTTAAAGAGATTTTCCAAATTTGTGCCTGCCATAAATATTTTCTAAATCATCTGCTGCAGGTTTGTGAAATGTGGTATATATTGGGTTAAGGAGTAGTTACTAACCCTTTATTTAAGCTTTTAAATGCTAAACTTTTAAAATGGACATGCCCAGCTTTTCATTTGGAAGAGTCCATTGCCAATTCTAGGAAAAGCAAGATAAAAATGATGAGTTGAGCAGCAAACAGTATAGAACCTGGTCAGACAACGCAAATTTGACGCCCGACCTGTCTCTATACTGGTGACACAGGCTTCACAAAATAGTTTCAGCAGTCAAAGCGTAAACATTCTTTATCTGTCCAACAAAGCATTTAACCTTTTCTCAAATACAACAAATCTGTAGCAGACGATTTTGAAAATATTTAAAAAAAACTATATAAATAAAAAAACAAATATTGAATAATGTTGAAAGCATTATTGACAAAAGATGAAATTGCTCATCATAAGCAATTTCTCCCTTTGCCACAATGTTTTCAAAAGTCGTCTGCTGCAAAGGCACCAGAAAGCGTCTGTATCTGGAACATGGTTAAACCGCATATTGTTGGCACTCAAGGGAGAGATAACCGTAACCTTCTCTAAAATAATCTTTGGAGTAGATATGAGCTGTTCCTCAAGAAAACCAACAATGAGGACTCTGCATAAAGTATCGACCCGGATCAGTCTAACCCGGACAGACACTTTTCGCCTCCTGTGGATTTTCTGTTTCAGGAATCATTACTCTATACCTCTATCCCCCTAAGACGGAATGTGTTGTCCTGGATTAGCCTGCGCGTACTGATCTGGGTCGATACATTACGAAAAGTCAATTACATTGGTTTTCTCATGGAACGGCTAATACACTTACAATATCATCTTGCCAGTTAGGGAGTGGGTACTGTACATGATGTATGGTGCTGTCCGATATATCATCATTGTAGATGTTGATCCGCCGATCCCAGCCAACTCCAATGATGTACTTATTGCGGTTCATCTCAACGTAGCACAGGTCACAGACCTCCTCATTCTCCTCGATCTCTGTAATTGATGGATTGATTGAATTTGAACATCTTTATGAACAGTATTCACGCATGTCATACAGGCAACAGACACAACACCCTTTCTGATGCCTAAACAGCAAATTACTTTTGAAAACAGTGTAGCAAATGAAAACAAGAGCGCCGCAAAACAAAGGCCAAAACAGGGGCATAACCGATATTTATTAAAGCCAGAGTTATATGACTTCGTACAGGCATGTGAAACCTTCCTAGGAATATGTGGTCAATGTTTCTTTTGAAAATGATGAATGTTTTTTGAGTTATGAGGTAAGGTTAAAGTTTTGTGTATCGAAATATCCCCGACTCTTTTTCTTCCAATGATGAACTTTTTGCATTTCATCTCAACGTAACACAGGCCACAGACCTCCTCATTCTACTCGAGCTGTGATTATTATTATGGTTTTAATGATTATTGTCTCTTTCCCACATATAACAAATCTGCAGCAGACAGCTTTGAAAACAACCAGTTAAAAGTATGGAAACTCTCAATGAATGAAACAACAGTTATTAAATCAAATTGAAAATGTTAATGTCTGCTGTAGGTGTGAGAACAACAGGGTTAGCACTTTCCAATATACAACAAATATGCAGCAGATGACTTTGAAAACATTTTGTCAAAAAATTGAAAAACCTCTAAACATGAAAGTATAATCATTGACTTAAGTTGAAATTATTGTTGCAAAAGGTGAAATTGCTCATTATAACCAATTTTCGCCTTTTTGTTACAATGTTTTCAAAAGTCGTCAGCTGCAAAGGTGCCAGAAAGCGCCTATATGAGGGAAAGGGTATTATTAATATTATTAATATTATTAATATTATTATGTACACTACCTCTTTTTAAAACCTTCAAACAGTGACCATTGTTGTAGTTCCATATCTTTATCAACCCATCCCTTCCACCAGTGATTAACCTGTAACACAATAACTGGATTGTTAACCCTTTCACACATAAATAAAATCTGCAACAGATGATTTTTGAAAACATCTAGGTAAAAATATGACAAAATTCAATAGTATAAATGTATAATATTGGATGAGCACATTGGCATTTTTTCCTTTTGCCACAATTAATGTTTTCAAAGGTCAGTCAGAAAGCGTTTGCAATGGGAAATGGATTATTTCTTTCCTACATACAAGATACCTGCTTTAGATGTCTGCAAATATCTTGGCAAAAACATGGACACATTAAATGCCTTATCATTAAAAAAGTGTTGAAAATATTGTGGCAAAAGCTGGAATTTTCATTACCAGCAATTTCTTCTTTTGATATGTTTTCAAAAGTTGTTTGTATGTGGGAAAAGGTTACTTGGCCATCTAATTCGCTGATGCATAAAACCAGGAACATAGATAAGTCTTATCTACTGTCCCTGATAAAACTCATGCATACTGGTATGTACTTAATTTTCTCCCGGTTGCGGCGACATTCTTTCGGGCGATGTTTTCCATTGCCTCTCACCTCTGATTTATGTGAGAAAGTAGTCAGTGGCTTCGAAAGAATGTTGTGTAAGTACTGGTGTGGGAAAGCCAGGAAAACATGGGTAGGTGCACTGACCGCCGTGATATGACCAAAGCTGTTGAAAGCGGCGTTAAACTCCAAACAAACAAACAAAACAAACTTAATTTTCTAAGATTGTCTGCTTTGATGATTGGTTGGTGTTTTATGCCTCTTTCAACAAATGTTCAGTTACATCATTGAACTTCCTTGGTTACAGTACTACTCGTCCATTTATCCTGACACCAGCCATTTAGCCTTATTGCTAACCCCATTTATCCTGACACCAGCAAGTCAGTCTTAATGCTAAGCCCGCAACCCTGAGCATCAAGGAGGGCGGCCATTTCTACTGGTCCATTTATCCTGACACCAGCCAGTCAGTCTTAATGCTGAGCCCGCAACCATGAGCATCAAGGAGGGCGGCTATTTCTACTGGTCCATTTATCCTGTCACCAGCAAGTCAGTCTTAATGCTGAGCCCGCAACCCTGAGCATCAAGGAGGGCGGCCATTTCTACTGGTCCATTTATCCTGACACCAGCCGCAGTTAGTCTTAATGCTGAGCCCGCAACCCTGAGCATCAAGGAGGGCAGCCATTTCTACTGGTCCATTTATCCTGACACCAGCCAGTCAGTCTTAATGCTGAGCCCGCAACCATGAGCATCAAGGAGGGCGGCTATTTCTACTGGTCCATTTATCCTGTCACCAGCAAGTCAGTCTTAATGCTGAGCCCGCAACCCTGAGCATCAAGGAGGGCGGCCATTTCTACTGGTCCATTTATCCTGACACCAGCCGCAGTTAGTCTTAATGCTGAGCCCGCAACCCTGAGCATCAAGGAGGGCGGCCATTTCTACTGGTCCATTTATCCTGACACCAGCCGCAGTTAGTCTTAATGCTGAGCCCGCAACCCTGAGCATCAAGGAGGGCGGCCATTTCTACTGGTCCATTTATCCTGACACCAGCCAGTGAGTCTTAATGCTGAGCCCGCAACCCTGAGCATCAAGGAGGGCGGCCATTTCTACTGGTCCATTTATCTGACACCAGCAAGTCAGTTGTAATACTGAGCCCGCAACCCTGAGCATCAAGGAGGGCGGCCATTTCTACTGGTCCATTTATCCTGACACCAGCCAGTTAGTCTTAATGCTGTAATGCTGACCCCTCAACTCTGAGTGTCAAGGAGAGCAGCCATTACTTCCGTTTTCAAAGTCTTTGGTATAAAAACCTGACCGGGGATCGAACACACTCTACCACTACACCATCGAGGCAGTCTGTATGTTGGAAAGAGTTAATTTTGTCTCATACATACCTTCTGCCACCTTTATCAAAGTTCATACAGGTAATAGCAGCATCTCCATGGGCTTCCCCATACTCAAATATAGAGGTACCGGTCTCAAAGTCCCAGATCTTGATAACCTGTAGGGACAATCCTAATTAATTTTATTTTTATGTTTTAATCCTTTGCCTGTTACCATATATGGATGCTTTTTGACAACTCTGCAGCAAATGAGCAATTTCCCCTTTCTCCAAAATGTTTTCAACTTTATTAAATAATTGATCTTTCGCTTATAGAGAATTCCCCTTTTTTTGACTGAATGCTTTCAGTCACCTACTGGAGATTTGTTGTATGTGAGAAAGGGTTAAAACATGAGTGTGACTTTCATAGCCTTAGCAGTTGACAACTTTTATAGATACAGAATATTAAATGTTGTCGCTATAAAAACAAAGCTCCTTTTCTTACGATACTTTTAACACCGTATGAAATATTTCAGATGTCGCCAAAATCTTTCTTCACATGTTCACAAAGTCTAGGCAAATATATAGAAAATATATTTTTGAATGAAATTAAAATTATTAAATCGACTAAAATGAAAACGTTGTGGCTAAAGGAGAAATTACTCATGATGAGCAATTTCTCTCTTTGCCAGAATGTTTTCAAAAGTGGCCTTCTCAAATGCATCAACATATGTCTGCAGGTGGGAAAGGGTAACGATGGACAATTCTTATATCATAAAATGCGAACAGTTTAATCCAGTTAACTCTGACAGAATAGTACATGTATTGGTATGACGACAAACAAGACAGTTTGACAGTGCTCCATATAAGGCAAGTTGAAAAGTGTGCATTTACTGTACTTGTACAATACGGTGAATTGTTCTTTACAAAATACAGTTTGATTTGCAATATCATAAATTACAATAATAACGAAAATTACCTTTTCATATATAAGATTAAACTTTTTATCCAATAGAACTTTTGTTTGATTGTTTTATTTTATGCCATTTTCAACAGTATTTCAGTTATTTCATGGTTTTCCAAGTTATAATTACCAATTCTACTCGGTTTTCCCAGTTATATTACCAATTCTACTTGGTTTTCCCAGTTATATTACCAATTCTACTCGGTTTTCCCAGTTATAATTACAAATTCTACTCGGCTTTCCCAGTTATAATTACAAATTCTACTGGTATCATTCTATCCCTACACAGATACATCAGTCGTAAATGCTAACCGCGATCACCAAGAAGAGAAGCAATTACTACCATTTTAAAAGTCTTTGGTATAACCTGATCAGGGATCTAATCCAGGTCTTTAACTCTAAGGGCGGACGCTCTGACTACAACATTATGGATACCTTCCAATTGATTCATTGTTCGGTAATTTACGCAGCTCTCAACAATTTTTCAATTATATCACAGCATTTCCTGTGTAATTTACCAGTACTCCTAGTCCATTTATCCAAACACCAGCCAGTCAGTCGTGCTGCTAACCCAACATTTCGGAGCGCCAAGGAAGGCAGCCATTACTACCATTTTTATAGATTTTGGTATGACCCGGCCTTGGATCAAACCTGTGACCTCTCGCACACATGGGGGACACTTTACCACTATATATACACCACCGAGGAGGCCGGGTTCCAATTGAAGAAGATGACTTACAAAGACAAAGCCGAGTCAGTGACATTTAACTCAGAG
The DNA here is from genome assembly GCA_031761405.1 of Serripes groenlandicus. Lineage (NCBI taxonomy): Eukaryota > Metazoa > Mollusca > Bivalvia > Cardiida > Cardiidae > Serripes > Serripes groenlandicus. The sequence goes on from JASEVX010000006.1 coordinate 47,827,657, forward strand.
TGAACATATTCTCCTGCTTGAAAATGATTATCTCAAAATATATACTAGTAATATTGTGGTATGAGGATGAAATATACAAAACAACACTTACTGAACTTTCAGAGCCTGTAATAACCTGTTTAAATGCAGGATTGTACATACAGGCCGTCACTGGTTCTTTATGACTAATGATGATATCAGCATGGGCCATGGGTCTGCAAACGATACAACAGTTAACAATACAATATAATTATTTTACAATATGGTTAACCCTTACTCTTATTACAGCAAATCTGCATCAGACCACTTTGAAAACATCTAGTAAAAACTATTGAAAAGTCTTTAAGAAACAAATGTAGAGTAATTGAACAGAGTTGAAAACGTTGTGGCAAATGGAGACTTTCTCATTATGAGCATTTTTCCCATTTGTCAAAGTATTTTCAAAAATCTTTTGTTTAAGCTGCATCAAAATTCGTCTCAAAGTGTGAAAGGGTTAACAAAACAGTTAACAATATAAATATATTACAATAATTAACAATACATAATTAACAAATATGTTCATACTACATTGGTTTTACAATACAAAATCTGCAAATTATCACCATACTTAACAGTTCAATTGTAGCTATACAAATATCGCGTTATATATCTTATACTTTGTGCAATAGTATAATACAAAAGACAGCCCATTCTGGAAGAGTGAGTTTTGTTTCCTTGACAACAATCTACTAGTGATAAACAGGGAATCTCATATGTAAGTATAAAAAGGCTGACTGATCCAAGTCTTTCAAGAATGAACACAGAATTATACAATATGTGTGAGTTTGTGTTACTTCTTGTATGCATATTACATGTACCTCTAGAGTCCAGCTCTTTCAGGTTTGGAGATAATTGATTATTTGGTCTTTACCCTGATTTCATAAATGATTAAATTATTTCACTGCGTTTCCTTGGTAAATATATTTTTGGAATATTTCAAGGGCCACAACTCTACACACATTGAGCCAAATATATAAATAGACAAAACTCCAGTTGCACAATATCCAATGCTGCAAGTTGGTAAATGTTCCCTTAGAATTATGTGCTTTTGGCTCAAAATGTTCTTGGAGTCATGTGTGAAAGATGGAAGGATGGATGAACAGATGAACAGACATCTATATTCCCCATCATCCCCTTGGACCCCTTCCCCCTTTTTAAAGTGGGGGCATAAAATAATGATAAATCTCTTTAACCCTTTCCCTCATATAGACACTTTCTGACGCCTTTGCAGCAGACAGCTTTTTGAAAACATAGTAACAAAAGAAGAAATTGCACAAAACATGCAATTTCTCCTTTTGTCACAATGTTTTCCACTTTTAGTCATAGGTTATCCATTCAATTATAGAGATTTTCCATTATTTGACAAAATATGTTCAAAGTCGTCTGCTGCAGAATTGTCGTATGAGGGAAAGGGTTAAGTTAAATAATTATTATTGAATACAGTTGAAAATATAACTGCAAAAGGATGAATTGCTCATTTATTAATCAATTTTACCTTTATGACACACTATTTTCAAGTTGCTTGCTAGTACAGAATCTGATGCATTTAAAAACATCTGCATGTCAATTTTTAAAAGTGTTAAAATGTATTTTGAGAGCTGTCAAACTTAAGGCAAGAACATAACACCTTTTGATCCTTGAAATTGGATAATTTCTTTCATGTGACATTATGATTATTTGAATATTTTGTAAATGATATTGTTATTTTCATGTGTATCATTTTGAGACTTAGAAAAAAAATTAACGATTGAATTGAATTGAATTGATAATAAGATTGAAGTTAACTCTTTTCCACATAAAACAAATCTGCAGAAGACGACTGTGAAGACATTGTGGAAAAGGGAGAAATTGCTCTCCTTTTGCCACAATGTTTCAAAAATTGTCTGCCACAGAGGCATCTGAAAGAAGTATGATAATATATTTGGAAAAGGGTTAAATGTAGATCTATATAACAAATCTTAGAAAGATGGAAACCTTTCTTGCCGCACACTCAGACGTAAAGCCTGATGATTGTGTATAAATAGTTTTGTACGGGTACATTTACAAAGTGTTTAGACCTTTTTCCACACATAGATACTTTCTGACGCCTCTGAAGCAGACGACTTTTAAAAACATTGTGGAAAAAGGAGAAATTGCTCAAAATGAGCAATTTCTCCTTTAGCCACAATGTTTTCAACTCTATTCAATAATTAATCCGACTTCTATCTAAAAAGTTTTCCATACTTTTGTCTAGATGTTTTTCAAAGTAGTCGGCTGCTGATTTGATGTATGTGTGAAAAGGTTAATAAATATGTAAAGAATATGAGGCCAAAAGCAAAAAGCTTCTTCTTTTAGGTATAACATGGCTGAAGACAGGGCTTGTGGAAGCAAATAAAGGATTGTTGATAAAAGCGGGTGCATGTATTTAGGAAGGCTGTGCAGACATGCAATATTCCAAGGGCATTTCACACTAACATCTTAAATCTCTCATTTTGTTAGTTGATAAAATAGGATTTTTCTTTTCTTTTATAGCAGCAGGGTAAATACCAATTTGGTTACCAGAGCAAATTAGTTAACAAAAAGGTAGGAGAATATATAAATCAATTGATATAATTCTACACTCATAACTCCTATAGCATGAACATGTATTATATTGCCAAGGAAGCTAGATAAAACAAAGATAATAACAAATTTTACTTTTTCAAAGAACATCTTTTTGATGTATAGTTAGCATAACATGAACTTTATTACTCAAACCAATAAGTACAAGATATCATTACTGTTGAAAACATTGCAACAAAAAGCTAACTGTTCAAGAGTTCCTCTCAATCTTTTGATTTTGTTTTTGTTTGTTTGGCATTTTACACAGCTTTCAACAATTTTTCAGTTATAGTCACAATGTTTCTTGGATTAGTAACCAGTACTACTGGTCCATTTATCCTGACACCAGCATGTCAGTTCTAATGCTAACCCCGCAACCCTGAGTGCTAATGAGGGCAGCCATTACTACCATGTTTAAAATCTTTGGTCTGACCAGGATCGAACCCATGACCCCCCCCCCCCCCCCCCACCCAAGGAAGAGGCTCTGCCACTACACCACAAAGGTGGTCCATTTGAAAAACAAAATAAATATTTCTTTTTCTTTCTTTTTTTAATAAGGTTTTAAATTTGAAAAAGATGGAAAATTATGCAACAGAATTAAAAGGATTATAATAAGGAGATAAAATATGGATTAGTTGGGCAAAAAGAATCAAAGATTTTGAGGAGAAGGTTGTTCTCAGAACGAGAAGTGGCCTGTCAGATTTTGTTAACCCCTTCCATTAGGTAGTTAACAATTAAAATAATATATTGTTTAAGTTTATATAATAAGTTAATTCATTTCTAATATTTTGTAGTACTGCTGCTCTCAGAGGGGAGTAAACTCTTTAAACCTTTCCTACATATATCAATTCTGCAGCAGACGACTTTGAAAGCATCTAAGCAAATACACTATTAATGAAGGTGTAATTACTGAAATAGTTAAAAACTTGGCAATAGAAGAATTTGAGCAAATTCTCCATTTGTCACAATATTTTCAAAAGTCGTCTGCTGCAGAGGCTTCAGAAAGCATCTGTATGTGGGAAAGGGTTAACATGACTCTTTCATTTTGAAAAAAAGACAATAACATTGTAACCCTTTCCCACACACAGCAATTCTGCGGCAGATGAATTTTCAGACATTCAGTCAAGAAATTGCTCTTTATGAGCAAGTTATCCTATAGCCACAATGTTTTCAAATGTCGTCTGCTGCAGCAGTGTCAGAAAGTATATGTATGTGGGAAAGAGTTAACCCTTTCCCTCATACGGCAATTCTGCAGCAGACGACTTTGAATGTATTTTGTCAAAAAATAGAAAATCTCCATAATTGAAAGGATAACCTATGACAAAAAGTGGAAAACATTGTGGCAAAAGGAGAAATTGCATGTTTTGTGCAATTTCTTCTGTGACACTATGTTTTCAAAAAGCCGTCTGCTGCAGAGGCGTCAGATAGTGTCTATATGAGGGAAAGGGTTAAAGACCAATTTTCATCTATACATAGCCAGAAGAACATTAACAAAATTATACTAGATAACATGAAGGCCATGTCAGTTCTATAAAACATGAATAAAATATAAAAAATAAATAAGAAAAATCCAATTCTGAGGAAGAAAGAGCACAAAATAAAACAATTATTTGAAACTAATAAAAAATAAAGAGAAGATTGCCTTCTTGATCATATCTACATGACAAGTTCATCAACCGACATCTTTCCCGGGCTCTTAGTTACGATTACATTACAACAGCCTGTTCTTTGAAGACAATTTATGTCTTACTCAAATTGACATCAAGACAAATGTTGAATCCAATATTTGAACCTAAACACTTTAACGCTTCCCACATACAGCACATGCTAATTTAACAGAGATATATATTTCCCCCTAGACTGGAAACAGTCCATCTATTCTTAAATTTTAATCCTAGGAAGATTTTCTATTTGAGCAAAATGTATAAATTATACATGTGGATTACTTCTGTCTGCTTTAACTCTTTCCCGCATACAAACACTTTCCGACGCCTCTGCAGCAGACGAATTTTTGAAAACATTGTGACAAAGGGAGAAATTGCTCAAAACAAGCAATTTTTCCTTTTTCCACAATATTTTCAACTCTTTCCTTTATAGATTTTTTCCATATTTCTGCCAAGATGATTTCAAAGTCGTCTGCTGCAAAATAATTTGTATGTGGGAAAGCCTTAAATAGTTTAGAGATGATTATAGACATGTGCTATATAGAGGGTGTGAGCACATGAACCCTTTCCCTCATACAACAAATCTGCAGCAGATGAATTTGAAAATGTATTCGTAAAAATATGGAAAATTTCATTAAGTGAAGGTAAAGTTATTGAATCCAGTTGAAAGCATTGTGGCAAATAGAAAAAATTCTGATGTCACAATGATTTCCAAAAGTCGTCTGCAGCAGAGGCATCAGAAAGGGTTAATTCAGCGCTGTAATAATCCTTAACTTTAGAGACTGCTTCCAGTCTAACATTGTTCCTAATTTTTCCAAAAAAATACAATGTTTGCGGGGAAAAAAAATGGATATGGAGAAAACTTTGTTAGTAAATATAGAAAGCTCTAGATAAAGGAATTTATTTTGTTGTGTCAAGATATCTTTACAACTTCTAAATGCATGTTATAGGTACTCAAAAGAGACAAATCTCATAGTGACACCTCTGCAACAGAAGACTTTTGAAAACATTGTGGCAAATGGAGAAATTGCTCATGATGAGCAATTTCTCCTTTTGCCACAATGTTTTCAACTCCATTCAATAACTACACTTTGATTTAAGCACATTTTTAAAAAAAAAATGTGCAGAAATTTTCAAAGTCGTCTGCTGTATACTGTGGGAAAGGGTCAAAGAGTAATTATATATCTAAGATGCATTGATCCATAGAGATGATACTTTGGAGGTTGATATTTTGAACAGATATATCTCATTCGAACACACATACAGCAGTATGTAATAAGTTTGCATTACTTACAATACTATATGATTAAAATATGGTTAGAAATCACATGACTGGTATAACAACATTTATGATGGGCTTATCAAAACTGTTAATAATGTATTTCTCTTTTAACCTGATATGGATGGATGGCTTTTGACAACAGCAGACTTTTGTAAACATTGAGGAAGAGAGAAATTGCTCAATACATGTATTACCACAAGTTTTGAAAACACATAGGCTTTTTGAAAACATAGTGACAAAAGAAGAAATTGCTCAAAACGAGCAATTTCTCCTTTTGCCACCATGTTTTCCACTTTTTAGTCATAGGTTATCCATTCAATTATAGAGATTTTCTATTTTTGACAAAATATGTTCAAAGTCGTCTGCTGCAGAACTGTCGTATGGGGGAAAGGATTAATGAAAGTCTAATTATTGAATAGAGGTAAAAGGAAAAAAAGCTCATCATACGCAATCTTTCCTTTGCCGAAAAGATTTTCAAAAGATTTTCAAAAGTCGTCTGCTGCAAAGGCATCAGAAAGCTTCTGTAGGTGGGGGTAAGTATAAAATGATAAGCTTATTATCCACTGCATGTGTCAAAAAGCATCTGTTCCAGGCATAGGATGGGATAAAATCTTGTAAGCCATTTTAATTATTATCTAACAATATGATTTCTAACCATTGAGAAGACAATATAAAGCATGTAGAGATCAGCGTGCTCCAAAGAGAATAAAAAAAGGGAGATAATAAATAAAACAGTCTGGAGTCACTTCCCCTTACCTGCTGCTCACACAGTCTTTCTCCACTCTAACCAAATTATGATAATGATTAATACACAATAATTTTAAGTTAATATCATGCATAAATTAACCATTTCCCACAAACAATAATTCTGCAGCAGATGACCTAACAAACATCCAGCTAATTATTGATTAGAGCTGAAAACATTCCAGCACAAGGAGAAATTGCTCATTCTGAGCAATTTCTCCTTTTGCAATCATGTTTGCAAAACCAATCCACTGCTGATGCCGCAAAACACATCTGCATGTGGGAAAGTGTTATCTTCATACATATTGGAGATTTTGGATACTAATTCAGATATTGCTACGTTCTATAGTCTAGTTGAGGAACGATTTCTAGCACTATATATGGTTATCTTCATACATATTATTATATTTTATACTTGTACTCATTTTATATAATTGACACTTATTTCTATATATCTTTAACCCTTTCCCGCTTGCAAGCACATGTTGATGCATCTTCAGCAGACACATATTGAAAATATTGTGGCAAAACAAGAAAATGCTCATTACTAGCTATTTCTCCGTTTTGCCACAAAGTTTAACCCTTTCCCTCATACGACAATTCTGCAGCAGACGACTTTGAACGTATTTTGTCAAAAAATAGAAAATCTCCATAATTGAATGGATAACCTATGACAAAATGGAAAACATTGTGGCAAAAGGAGAAATTGCACGTTCTGTGCAATTTCTTCTTTTGTCACTATGTTTTCAAAAAGCCGTCTGCTGCAGAGGCGTCAGAAAGCGTCTTTATGAGGGAAAGGGTTAAACTTGAATCATAATTTTTACGACATTTTTAACGAGATTATATTTGTAGATGGGAAAGAGTTGAACTATAATGCTACAGATATCATGTAGTATGTTCATGTACAGGTAATTAAAGGCAATTAGACCTTTATGAATAACTGTCAGTTTTAACAATGTCAGTTAACCCTTTCCCACGTACAGACACTTTCTGACGCAGCAGAAGACTTTTGAAAACATTGAGACAAAAGGTGAAAATGCTCAAAATTTCTGCTTTTGCCACAATGTTTTCAACTCTTTTAAATAAATAAACCTTATTTATGGTATCTTTCCATTTTTTTTCCTAAATATTTTCGAAGTCATCCTGCTGCAGATTTGTTGTATGTGGGAAAGGGGGTTAAGAGTTATCTTTCTTTTTTCTAAACCTCTAGGTCTTTTATACAACATTTTAAGACTTTTTCATCAGACAAGAGTAGATAAATATATTATTTAGCTATTGTCTTAACCCTTTCCCTCATACGACAATTCTGCAGCAGACGACTTTGAACGTATTTTGTCAAAAAATGGAAAAATCTCTAACTGAATGGATAACCTATGACAAAAAGTGGAAAACATTGTTGCAAAGGGAGAAATTGCTTGTTTTGAGCAATTTCTTCTTTTGTCACTATGTTTTCAAAAAGCCTTCTGCTGCAGAGGCGCCAGAAAGCGTCTATATGAGGTAAAGGGTTAACCAAACGATTGAGCAAGAGTACTTAAAGAGTTCTATATGAACTATAACATGTATATTTATAGCATGAGTTCCAAATTAAACTACAATGTTTACGAGTCGTCTACATGGGGCTTAGACCAGAAAAGTTGTCTGGCTCCGAACCTAAATTATCAACGTTCAGAGAACGTAAAATCAAAATTTTTTAGATATTTAAATTTGACCTTTTATATTTCAATTTATATTGCCGACACATTTCGATGTGTTTGCAGCATTCAAGTTTTTAAAGTCTTGTGGCAAGAGGAAGAATTGCTCATAATGGAACTTTTATCCTTTTGCCACATAAGTTTCTACTCTATTCAGTAATAATACTATCATTTATAAAGAGTTTCCATATTTTTGCACAGATATGTTCAAAAGCTTCTGTTTTAGACTTTTTGCATGAGGAAAAGATGTTACCTGTATCATGTTAGGGTTGCAGTTGGTTATATACCTTCATATTGACTAATGGCAGCACATCCACCAATCAGAAAACAACAACACAGCTGTAGGGGAAATTTAATTGATGGTTTTGCCACACTCAGCTTAACTAACAGATAAGCCTTTCCCACACACTACAAATCGGCAGTATGTGACTTTCACTTTGACATCTAGGCAACATATGGTAAATATTTAACCCTTTCCCTCATACGACAATTCTGCAGCAGACGCCTTTTAACATATTTTGTCAAAAAATAGAAAATCTCTATAATTGAATGGATAACCTATGACTAAAAGTGGAAAACATTGTGTCAAAAGGGGAAATTGCTTGTTTTGAGCAATTTCTTCTTTTGTCACCATGTTTTCAAAAAGCTGTCTGTTGCAGAGGCGTCCGAAAGCGGGAAAGGGTTAAAGATGAAAGTGTAATTATTGAATAGAGTAGGTAGCATTGTGACAAATGGGCAAACTGATCATTATAAGCAATTTCTCAATGTTTTTAAAATTTGTCCGCTACAAATGTGGCAAAATGCTTCTGCATACGAGTAAGAATTAACACACTGCAGGTAGACTATTATTATAACTAATACATACTTGAGCCTTAGATTGAGAACAGCCATCTGATCGGTGGCTACACAGACAGTCTTTGACATGTTAGAGTAGTGACAAGCCTGGAGGTCACCTCTAATTTTGTGACTCTTAGGTCGTATAGTGAGGAGGCAAGTGTGATCTTGGATATCCCACACCTGAAACAAGACATCAAAATAATCAACCTATTTACCGGGCCAATAAAGTTGTACACAAACAAATCAAAAATCAAAATAATTGACATCCATCTGAAGCCAGTATCAAAGGAGTAATTAACTGTAAAGTAAAACATTTTTCAAACAATATATCACTTATTAGTCTTAAAACCTATGCTGTGGGTACTCATTAATTGTGTTCGAAGGAGACCGCCTCGGTGGTGTAGTGGTAGAGCGTACGCTTCGGGTGCGAAAGGTCGCGGGTTGGAACCCAGGCCAGGTCATACCAAAGACTTAGTAAAAATGGAAGTAATGGCTTCCCTCCTTGGCGCTCATGGTTGCGGGGTTAGCATTAAGACTGACTGACTGGTGTCAGAATAAATGGACCAGTAGTACTGGTAACTTACCCAGGAAAATTGTTGAAAGCGGCATAAAACACCAAACAATTAAGTGTTTGAAGGAACACATGTGTTGACTGGGAACAAGTTACAATTTGACAGACAATTAAGGAGTGATCCCTATGTGTCTTCCCGTAGCGATGTTGGCTGTCAATCCAGAGGTTATGAGTTCAAACCCCTGTTCGGCCAACATTCTTTCGGACATTTGACAAAAATCACTGTGACAAGCATCATTCGTCTTCAACCAATGTGCTAACAGTCTATGGGAAAAGCAGCCGGTTACTTGGAAAGAATGTTGTGTGGAGTACTGGTATGAGAATGCCAGGCAACAAATGAGTAGGTGAACTTGCCGCTGTGATATGACTAAAAAAGTTTTGAAAACGGCGTTAATTCCCCAATCAATCAATCAATGCTACAGTTACTGCATTACTGTGAAATTATGGCATTAATAAAATTATTTATAAAGGAAAAGAGGCATCACAATTAACTCAATGAAGGTAAATAAACCCTTTCCCACATAAAGACACAATTGAAACATTGAAGCAAAAGCAGACATTGCTTATCATGAGCAATTTTTCCTTTTGTCACAAAGTTTTAAAGCTTATTCAATAATTACACCTTCACTTATAGAGATTTCCTATATAATTGTAAGGCTGTTTTCAAAGTGGTTTGCAGATTTAGAACTTTGCAGGAAATTGATACTATCATCTATAAGTTATGTATAAACCACAGGGTTTAAAGAACAAATATGACGTTATACCTTGATACATTTGTCTGTACTGAAACTAAAGATCCTATTTTCTTCTTCTGCTATGATCAGATAGAATATTGGAGCACTGTGACCTCTCAACATGGCAGTTGGTTTCCTGTAAAAGAAAAGTTGATTATAACATAAAATACATCTTCCATGGTTGTTCCAGTGAATTGACAATTCAGTGGGATTTTTTATTTGTTTCGAGTTTGAATTCTCAAGAAAGTTTCCTTGTGGGAAAATGACATTGCACTGAATTTGTCTTTAAATCAGTGAAGTAGTTTCAGAGGAGAAGGTGTTCCAAGATTGCTCCATGGGAATATAAGGGAATCTACTCACCCAGGTACATAGGGATTCCAAACATCAGACAAGTACTTTCAGAGGAGAAGGTTTTCAAAGTTTACTCTATGGGAATATAATGGAATCTACTTACCCAGGAACATAGGGATTCCAAAGCCTCACAATCCTATCCATCCCTCCAGTCACAATTATATTTTTATCCTTGGAAAAGTCAAAACACTTGACACCCTTATACACTTTAAACACAGACTGGTCAGTCTCTAGTCTATGTTTTAATTGTCCGTAGGTGTATTTATTAGTTTTAGATTTTTCCTGATTCCGGTCTTGTAGAGGATCTTTGTTCTCCTTCTGCTCTTTGAGCTGTTGATCTTTGATTTCTTTCAGTTGTTGCTCCACATGGGTGCTACCAGTTGTACAACCTAAAACAACAGCAATTCTATTAACCCTTTCCCTCATACGACAATTCTGCAGCAGACGACTTTGAACGTATTTTGCCAACACATAGAAAATCTCCATAATTGAATGGATAACCTATAACAAAAAGTGGAAAACATTGTGGCAAAAGGAGAAATTGCATGTTTTGTGCAATTTCTTCTTTTGTCACTATGTTTTCAAAAAGCCGTGTGCTGCAGAGGCGTCAGAAAGCGTCTATATGAGGTAAAGGGTTAACCCCTTCTCATGCAACAAATCTGCAGCAGACAACTAGACAATATCTAGACAATAATATAAGAAATTGCTAGAAACTAAATCTTGACAATTGAATAGAGTTGAAAACAAAAGTTGCTCATTATGGGCAATTTCTTAACTCACCACAATGTTTTAACAAAAGCGCCAATGCTCGTCTGCTTTTTTTTCTAAGTCAGAAAAGGGGCATTACTGAATAATTATTAAAGCCAGAGTTATGTCACTTGGTATAGACATGTGTTTTGTTCATCGGAAAATGTGTACTAAGTTTCATTTGAAAATGTTGATAGTTTTTTTAGTTATTAAAAAAAAATATAAGCAGAAACTCTGTAGGGCAAACTTGGTGCTTAACCCTCTCCCACATACAATCAATCTGCAGCAGATGACTTTGAAAGCATCTAGGCAACAATCTAGAATTTTTTTATTAATAATAGTAGAATTAGAAAACATTGTGTCATAAGGAGAAATTTCTCATTATGAGCAATTTCTCCTTTTGTCCCAATGTTTTCAGAAGTCAACTGGTGCAAATTTGTCAAAACGCTTCTGCATTTATTGTTCTAGTATTCAACAATTAATCAAGTCTATCATGAGCCATTTCTCCTTTTGTCACAATGTTTTCAAAAGTAGACTGCTGCAAATTTGTCAAAACGCTTCTGCATTGATTGTTCTAGTATTCAACAATTAACAAGGTCTATCATGAGCAATTTCTCCTTTTGTCACAATGTATTCAAAAGTTAACTGCTGCAAATTTGTCAAAATGCTTCTGCATTGATTGTTCTAATTCAACTATTAACCAAGTCCTTACCTATAACAAGGGCGGTATTTGAGTGATTTGAGCAGGAGATGACTTGCCCAATGTCATGGTAGTATTTTAACTGAAATGGAAAAATAAAGTGATGTCAGTATTACAACAATATGACTGGTGGTAATTATGAAAGGGCTAAAACACAAGTTCTTTTATTAAATACTACAATTATTTATAATGTGAATTACATCTAATAAACCCTTTCCAATATACAATAATTTTGCAGCATGAGTGTTTAAGAATGTCAATAGCCAAGATAATATAAAATGATGTCAGTCAACATGACAAGAATATGATCCATATTGGTGGTAATTATGAAAGCACCAAACTATAAGCTACTTTTATAAAATATTACACTAATAATGAGAATGACATCTATTAATCATTTCCTACATGTATACAACCAGGGATGTAGATCTTATCTATGTCCCTGATACAACAAATCTGCATCAGACAACTTTGAAAACATCTACAGTAAAAACAAATGTCAAAAATCTCTTTTAATGAAGTTGTTATTATTGAATAGTGCTGAAAACATCGTGGCAAAAGGAGAAATTGCTCTGCTTTTGCCACAATATTTTTAAAAGTCATGCAGATATCTCAACGGGTGTCTGCGGGTGAAAAAGAGTTAGGCAATCAACTAAATTTTTAAACAGAGATACTTTACCTGTTGTACCCAATCTCCATGAACTGCCCATCTTATAAAATTGACATTTTGACCGACGGCATCATTTAGTGAAATGCTTGCTATAAACCCATCATTTTTTGGCATCTTCTTCCAAGTTCTGTGAGATAAACAATTTAGGTACATTTTATGAAAGGTAAAATTTCTCCTTTTTTGTCAGAAAGTAATAAAAAGATATCTGCTGCTGTGGCGTCAGAAAGCGTCTATATGTGGAAAAGGGTTAAGGAGAACCAATAATAGCCTATTCATTGTAACCATAATTAAAGATCTGCATGTGCACAATCTGATCAATATGTACATTATTTATGAGAGGTTTAGAAAAACTTTCTATGATCAACTAATTTGCGTAACCCTGTTAAAACTGTTTTTAGCAATTTCTCCTTTTGCCATAATGTTTTCAAGAGTTGTTTGCTGTAGATGCATCAAAATGCATCTATAAGTGGGAAAGGGCTAACCCAGTTAAGATATTGAAATACCATATTTTACCTTAAACACTCTCCAGCTGATGATATGACTAGGATGTTCACGGCTCCCTGACTGTCACCAAACAGTATTAAACACTCATCATGACCCGTTGAACTGAAATGTACACAGAATTGATTAATTGATTCGGGTTTAACGCCATTCTTAACAATTTCTCAGTTATATCACGGCGGCCAGTTCACCTACTCATGCATTTCCTGGTTTTCTCACACCAGTACTCCACACAAAAATCTTCCCAAGCAACTGGCTGCTTTTTTCACATAGACTTAGCCCATTGGTGGAAGACAAATGACACAATGTCATGTCGCATTGACTTTTGTCAATCAATTTACACAGAAAATGATTATTTGCTAGTTTTGTTGTTGTTGTTTTCATATATACATTATATTGTGACAAAATTACCCCTTGCCCACATACAGACACTTTCTGAAGCCAGTCTGCAACAGACGACTCTTGAAACTTTTGTGGCAAAAGGAAAAATTAATCATAATGAGCAATTTCTACTTTTGCCCGATAATTTTTAAACTCTCTTCAATATATTGCCAAGAGATTTCTATTTTTTTACAAAGTATGTTCAAAGTCGTCTGCTGCAGAATTGTGAGGGAAAGGGTTAAGACCTTATCAAAAATATGGAGTGATAATACAATTGTAGGAATTCATAGAAAATCAGGTAAATCAAGTTCGTTAACCCTTTCCCCCCTCATGCAGACATATATTGACCGTCTGCAGCAGAGGACTTTCAAAAATATTGAAGCAAAAAAAGAAATAATGAGCAATATCATCTTTTGTCACAATGCTTTCATTATTTATTCAATAATAATAGTAAATACTAAATAGAGAATTTCCCTATTTCTGTCTATGTATTTCTAAAGACGTCTGCTTCAGATTTGTTGTATGTGGGAAAGAGTTAATTAACCTTTTCCCTCATATAGACGCTTTCTGACGCCTCTGCAGCAGACGACTTTTGGAAAACATAGTGACAAAAGAAGAAATTGCTCGAAACGAGCAATTTCTCCTTTTGCCACAATGTTTTCCACTTTTAGTCATAGGTTATCCATTCAATTATAGAGATTTTCTATTTGTTGTCGTCTGCTGCAGATTTGTTGTATGTGGGAAAGGGTTAATTAAGGGGCTGATACCAAAAGCCTCTTGTTTCCTCACTTACCAATAGTCTAGCTTGAGTGGAACTGTTTCCAAACCACTGATCTGGCAGTATGGCTCAAATGAAGACAACTCAAAGAACTGAATCTCGCGATCACTGTTAATAGAAACAAAAAACATTGAATGACATTAATATGTATACCTTTTTTGTAAATTCCTTTAACCCATTTCCGGATGTTTTTATATCGACTCTTTAAGCATTTAACCCTTTTCCTTAAACAGACACTTTTTGATGTCTCCGCAGCAGAAGACTTTTGAAAACTTGTGGCAAAAGGAGAAATTGCTCATAGTGATCAATTTCCCCTTTTGCCACAATGTTTTCAACTCGATTCAATTATTATTCTTTTGTTTTCAGAGATTTTCCAGATTGTTATCAAGATGATACAATAGTATCAAAAGGCCCCTCTTGGATATATAAATACACAAGTCTGAAGTGTAAATGCAGTTCTATGTCCATATTCACAAACCTGACCAAATGAGATTTTCTGACAAAATCTAAATTATCAAACTAAAAAGCAGCTATTCAGATTTAGACTGTATTCACCAAACATTTTAGATTAGAAAACTTATTTTTAGTGCGGACTAAGTATTCATTTTCTGACTAAATATTAAGTCAATTTCTGGATTTACTAAATTTGCCCACTGCTTCGATATTTAAACCCTTTCCAAACTGCAGACGACTTTTGAAAACATAGTAACAAAAGCAGAAATTGCCCAAAATAGCAATTTCTCCTCTGTTTTCAACTCTATTAAATTATTATACCTTCATTTCCAGACTTTCTTCATATTTTTGCCTTGATGTATTCAAAGTTGTCTGCTGCAGACTCAGTTGTATTTGGAAAAGGAGTTAAATGTAATTTTTCACTAATCATTACGTTGATGACTCTTCTACTAAGGTTCTGAAGATTTTAACCCTTTCCTCAAGAAATCTGCAACAGACTACTTTGAAATTATCTTGACGAAAATATGGAAAATCTCTATGAATGATAGTAAAATTATTGAATAGAGTTGAAAACAGTGTTGCAAAAGGAGAAATTGCTCATCATGAGCAACTTTTCCTTTTTTAACACTGTTTTCAAAAGTCGCTTGCTGGAGATGTGTAAAAATGCTTCTCGAAAAGGGTTCAGGAGTCAATACCATGAGTCATTCACTTTACCCGAATACAACAGTCTCTTTTCCTCTGATGCTGTTCATATTTATCATAATGAAATGTATTGTCAGCTGATTCAAAACAACTTACCCTGTTCCCACTATAATCTTGTTAAATTGTGGCATGATGACAAAATCTGTAATCCATTTGGACTTAGTCCTTACTGTTTGCTCCGTATTCTGTGAAAGTGTAAAAGGATTTCTTGTTCATTCAAATTTTCGTTTTTTTTTCTATTTTTAAACATGAAGTTTCTCTTGTATTTCTATTTCATATTTGGAACAAGAGTTGATAAAGGAACACATGTATCACTTTTGTTTGTTGGGTTTTATTGGGGTTTCAGGCTGTTTTCAAAATTATTTCTGTTATACAACGGCAACAGTTCACTTATTAATGATCCCATGGTAAACAAACCAGTACTAGGCTAGGAAATGTGACTTGCCCAAAGGGCACGTAGCCATGACAGCTGCTAGAACTTGGGATAGAGCTCGGTTGAAAATCCCAGATGCTAACAACTCGGCCAAAGTGGATTCCTACATCGCTTTTGTTGTCAGACAATAACCAGTAACTATTTTTAAACATTTCCAACATACAATAAATAGGCAGCAGATAACTTCTAGGGTAATATATGAAAAATATTCTAACATATTATTGCAAATTTATAATCATTTAAAAGAGTTGAAAACATTGTGGCAAAGGCAGAAATGGCTAATTATGAAGTGTCACTTGAGTTATTAAACAAACACATCGCTTTTGTTTTCTGCCAATAACCTGTACCTTAGTTAACCTAACCACAATTCCACAGCAGACAACTGTGAAAACATCAAGGGAAAAAAATGAAAAACACTAATACATTGCAAATTTATAATCATTTAATCTATCTGAAAACATTGCAGCAAAAGGAAAAAATTGCTCATAATGAGCAATTTCTCCATTTGCTTCAATGTTTTAAAAGTTGAAAGACGCAGATGAGTCAGAATGTGTCTGAATGTGGGAAAGGGTTAGCAACTTAGCAAATGAAGTCAAAGGGCCTTATTAGGTACAAACGGTAAATATATTTTCAATTAAGAAAAATTCAAGAAATGGATAAAAAAATATTGAAAGTTTTACTTACCACGACTTGTCTGGTTCTCTTCAGATCCAAACTTGGGGACCAGAATGAAACCATACCATCCTGTAGAAGAATAATTCATAACATTTTATCGGAATTTTAGATTAAGTGGCTAATTTATGTTCTTTATAAAACATATATACAGTCCAACCTGTGTTTAAAGACCACCCATAGGAAATGAACAATCTGGTCTCTGGACAGGTGGTCTTTAATTACAGGGTCATTTGTGCTCTTCTAGCTTGTAACCTATAGGGAAAGCTAGAGAAGCTAAAAATCAAAGCTAAATCAAAATGTGAAACACATAGAGACCATCGCTAGGAAACTGGGTTTTCAATAGTTACCATATTATAGATCTGTTTTGGCCGTAATGACCTTGACCTGAGAAACTTATGTACAATCCGAAGCTAACTTTCTTCATCAAGTATTTTCATGTACCAGTGAATGGTTTGAATTTAGCCAAAGGAACTTATGTAATTAACCCGAAATAAAAAATTAGGTGTATGCCATCCATTAAATCCCCATTTTATTAACTCTGTGTGTTTCAAATTATCCTGGGGATAACTTAACAAAGGCTGTAACTTGATTGGATGATTCGGTTAACCCTTTACCTCATACGACAATTCTGCAGCAGTTGACTTTAAACATATTTGATATGCCTATGACTAAAAGTGGAAAACATTGTGGCAAAAGGAGAAATTGCACGTTTTGTGCAATTTCTTCTTTTGTTACTATGTTTTCAAAAAGTGGTCTGCTGCAGAGGCGTCAGAAAGCGTCTATATGATGGAAAGGGTTAATTGGGATTTCTACTTTCTTGAACCCTTTCCCACATACAACAAAAATGAAGCAGATGACTTTGAAAGCATCTTCGTAAAAACACGTAGTCTCAATTTATAAATGAAAGGATCATTATTCCAAAGAGTTGAAAACAGAGTGACAAAATGATAAATAACTCATCATGGGCAATTTTTTCCTTAACCACAATGTTTAAAATTGACTATGCTGCAGAGGCCTCAAAATGCGTTTTCATGTGGGAAAGAGTTTAAACCTGGTTAAAGCTATTAACCCTTTCCCACATACAACAGATCTGCAGCAGACAACTTCAAAACATTGTAGGCAAAAACGTGAAAAATCTCCATAATTTAGAGATTAATCATTAAATTGAGTTAAAAAAAATTGTGACAAAATGAGAAATTGCTCATTATTCATCATTCAAAAGTCATCTGCTACAGAGGCGTCAGAAAGCATCTGTATGTGGGAAAGGGTTAAGCTACACAACTTTCCCTACCTGACTACAGGCCACAAAGTTCCCATCCACTGTGGCTGTAATTCGGAGTACAGGATCCCTGTGGGGGATGTTTTCAATCTTGGCAGGGAGATGGAAGTCCACATCTTTCGCTCGTTTGTACGAGTCTTCTTTCTCCGCATACTCCAGCTGCATGTAGGTACAGAACTCATCCCACGTAATGGAACCTTCAGAGGACCAGTCTATTTTCATAAAAAGGGAATCTATCTGGGCTTCCTAAAAATATAGTATATCGAGAGTTGTCTGAGGACAATATAGCTCGCCTATCAGGGCCATCGTCTATCAGGGTCTACTTCAGAACGGTTATAGCATTGGTAAAAGTCCAAAATCCAAAACTGGTATAATTTAGTTGAAATTGAATTTACAAAAGAAAGAAAACCGTTTAATAGCAACAGCATAAATTATATAGTTTCTAAGAAAAGGCCTTGAATGCCTAACTATAACCCAAAACTACCGGTCTTGCACACAAAGGTTTGACCAAAAAAGGGCACAATTCAGTCAAAATCCATTCCAGAGTTATGGGACTTGACATACATGGTCAACTAATGACCCTGAATAAGTGTGTGAAGTTTCAATGCAACAGCATACACAGTGTCTGAGAAAAGGCCTTGCACACAAAGATTTGACAATAATTCTAAGTCCTAAAAGGGGCACAATTCAGTAAAGATTCATTCCAGAGTTATGGACTTGACATAAAGGGTCATATAATGACCCTGAATAAGTGTGTTAAGTTTCAAAGCAACAGCTTACACAGTGTCTGAGAAAATTCTAAGTCCAAAAAGGGGCACAATTCAGTCAAAATTCATTCCAGAGTTATGGGACTTGACATACAAGGTCATCTAATGACCCTGAATAAGTGTGTGAAGTTTCAAAGCAACAGCATACACAGTGTCTGAGAAAAGGCCCTGCACGCAAAGGTTTTACCAAGCTGGCAACGCGTACGCCAAAGGACGCCAACGTGGACGCTTACGCGGACGCCGGGGTGATTACATAAGCTCTCCTATTTCTTTGAATAGGCGATCTAAAAAAGTATTTTTTTGGAAATACATTAATTTTTATTTTGTGATGAAATAACCTTGAATGAATTTTCAGTTTCAACTTTCTGTACTGTTTCCAAATCAAATGATGTAAGTCATTGTACAGAAATCATCCCAATTAACTGAACCTTATGAGGATCAGTCTATTTTCATAAATAGGGATTCTTTCTGAGCTTCCTAAGACACAAATAATGCAAATGTGTTTCAATAGTAGAACACTTGTCTGCCTTTTTTTAAGTCGAAAAAGGGGCATTCCTAAATAATTATTAAAACCAGGGTTATCTGACTTGGTATAGACATGCATATTGTGTACCAAGTTTCATTTGAAAATATTTACGTTTTTTGAGTATTGAAGTTTAAATTTTGTGATGACGCAGATGACGACAACGACGCCAGGGGTATCACAATAGTCCGACTTTTTTACTTCAAAAAACGGACAAGCTAGTAATGTTCGTAAAATTTTCAGTATAAAGGAAAAGGCTAAATTTAGTGTAAACATCAAAATGTGGTTTCATACTTGTAAACCAATTACTTCACACAAACGACATTTGACGTCTCCTGTTGTAGACGAGTCACGACTTTTGAAAACATTGCAATAAAAGGTGAAATTGCTCAAGACGAGCAATTTCACCATTTATTGCAATATTTTCAACAGACTTTATCGATATAATTCTTTCAGTTTTCTAGATTATTGAAATTGTTCGTCTGATGATTGTAAAGCAGATGACCTTTGAAAAGTCATGTGAAGTAATGGACTAAGGCAACTTTGTCATTACTTTTCTCAAGATGCTAGAGAGTAAACAAGCCCGATCCTAATCTGACTTTGTAGAGGCACACTGGCTCATCAGGATATTCTCCAGTCACGAAAACGAAGGCGAATTTCACGGGATTTGGCTCAAATAAAAGGAAAGTTTTATACATACCCTGTTTCCACTGACAGCTAGTTTGGACTTGAGAAGCTCTTTAAATTCACTCAGCTCTAGTTCACCAGATCGATTAGTGTCGGCTTCGGCAAACCTTTTCTTTAATTCTTCAAGGGCATCTATGTTGATTCTTTCTTCAATCTGCAAGTATAATCATTGACATCATTTAAAGAAATATTGGCATGAACCCTTTCCCTCATACGACAATTATGCAGCAGACGACTTTGAACATATTTTGTCAAAACATAGAAAATCTCTATAATTGAATAGATAACCTATGATTAAAAATGGAAAACATTGTGGCAAAAGGAGAAATTGCTCTTTTTGAGCAATTTCTTCTTTTGTCACTATGTTTTCAAAAAGCCGTCTACTGCAGAGGCGTCAGAAAGCATCTATGAGGGAAAGGGTTAAAGAAATATTGGCATTAAATCAGTGGGGGTACACATCCAGTTTTTTGTAAGAAGGTGCATTTGGGTATGTACATGTATAAAGTATATGATAATGGTGAAGGCTCTGGTGACACTGTGTGGATGGATGCACAGGCTTCAATGCACGTAGATGGATAAAGATCCTTAATCACTAGAAAAAGCTAAAATATGAGCTGTGTCAAGCTATTTAGAGTCTTGCTGCATCATATCTCTATCTAACAAACAAGAGATCTGCAGCTGCTAATTAAAGACTTTGAAAATGTCTAAGCATGGTACACAGTATTAACCCTTTCCCTCATACGACAATTCTGCAGCAGACGACTTCGAACATATTTTGTCAAAACAATTGAAAATCTCTATAACTGAATGGATAACCTATGACTAAAAGTGGAAAACATTGTGGCAAAAGGAGAAATTGCTCGTTTTGAACAATTTCTTCTTTTGTCACTATGTTTTCATAAATCTGTCTGCTGTCGAGGCTTCAGAAAACGTCTATATGAGGGAAAGGGTTAAACGTTGTGCTAAAAGAGAAATTGCTCATGCTGTTGGCAATAATAGACGTCTGTAGATGCAGATTCATCATTATAACTTTACACTTAAAAGTTCTTGACAGAAGTTCTATATTAATTGGTCTATATTACATGAAGATAGACATGGTGAGACTCAATCTGCAGATGCAGAATGAGGTTCACCTGTGTCGTTGCATGAAACCATCGAAATGTAGCTGTACATGTTTTTTGGAGGTAAAAGAATATTTTAAACAAGAAAGATCACAATTACGGGATAATTTCCCCAATTGGCAGCCTAAGAGAAGCAGTGCTTTGCGAAACCAACCTTAGAGTAAGTTTGGACAATTAATTGTAGAATGTCTGCAATAATGATCCATCTATGTAACCTTAGAATGTAATCTGTATTTATCAGATGTTCCTAGAATGCTTAAATCCTTCCATTTCTTAGCGAACAGTGCAGATCCAAATAAAACAGTGTGATTATGCACAGGGGATCCGGCTTCCAGAGTGTTAACAAGATTTACTTTCAATTTGGCCTAGTGACCTAGTTTTTGACCCGACATGACCCAGTTTCGAACTTGGCCTAGATTGGATGGAGATATATGTTCTGATAAACTTTCATGAAGATTGGATGCAAAATGTTGCCACTAGAGTGTTAACGAGCAAATGTTGCCGACGGATGAAGGATGACAAACGACGGACAAAGGCGATCACAAAAACTAACCTTGAGCACTTTGTGCTCTGGTGAGCTAAAAACTGAAGACTTTATCGCGTTCACAAGCTGTATTATAGCAATTTTGACAATTTCAAGGGCCATAATCAAGTCATGCAAGGGCACATCTGGCTTGTTTTCGAAAGGAACCGAGCTCTCATCAATATTTAACTACTATATAAGTTTGGTGAAGATCAAGTAGTAAATGGAGCCTCTATTGTGTTAACAAGCTCTATTATAAAAGTGTTGACAATTTCAGGGGCCATAATCCAGTCTTGCATGGGCGGATCTGGCTGGTTTGCGAAAGGAACCGAGCTCTCATGAATATCTAACTACTGTATAAGTATGAGATACATTCAAAACTGAAGACTGTATCGCGTTCACAAGCAATTGTTTATGGGCGCACGCACGGAAGCACAGACGACGGACACCAACCACGCCACGGAAAAAGCTCTTCTGGTCTTCGTCCAGTAGAGCTAAAAATTGCTTGTTTTGAGAAATTTCTTCTTTTGCCACAATGCTTTCAAAAGTCGTCTGCGCCTACAAGTGGGAAAGGGTTCGACCTTTGCTGCAATTTACAAGTCAACAAATCTACAGCAGACGACTTTCTAAACATCTAGGCAAAAATATGAAAAACGGAATGAATAATTATTCAATAGAGTTGAAAATATGCAGAGGTGTCAGAAAGCGTCTACCGGTACATGTGAAAAAGTCTTCCAGATTATAAAAATTGTAATAAAACAGCTACAAAAACCTGATATTCATTTTTGATGACTCACTTGAAACTGTTTCTTAAATTGTAAATTTACAACTGTTTCATGCTGAGCCATCAAATTATATATATAGAACTGTGATAAAATGCTGTGGTTAAATTTAGTCCTTTTATTTCCAACTCATCTCTAGCAGTTATTCATTAAAACAGTTAATGTTCCCATCAAGAAAAGTGTAAGCTGTTTTATATATGATAGTGTCACTGTCATTCATAGGACATTAAAGTGGCTCGGTAATTTACAACTATTTAATCAAGAGGTAACCCCCAAGAACTGGGCAAACAAGAATTACCATAAAATGATTTGTTTCTCCATTACATTTACAGCTTTTTAAATTCTTATGTTTATAGTGTTTGTTTTACCCTCTTTACCTTAAATTCTGTAGATTCATCTGCAGTTGACAACTTTTGAAAACATTGTAACAAAAGGTGAAAATGATCATAATGATTAACTAAATATTTCTTCTTGCCATTAAGTTTTCAACTTATAATGATTCAATAATAAAAAGACTTTCATTTACGGAGATTTTCCATTTGTATTGCCTAAATTTTGCTTGCTGTAGATTTGTTTCACACAGGAAAGAGAGGGTTAAAGTATTTGTTTTAAAATCAAAACAAGGTTAAACTATCATGTCCACCTTGTTCCCTTTTTTATTGTAACTCAATCTTTCCAGAGTAAGTTATTTGAGTAAGTTTCCTTACTTCTTGCTAAATCAATCATTTTTTTCAGATTGGTATATTTTCAGATTTGTCATACAGAAAATCTGAACATATACAGAGTTTTAACCCTTTCTCAACTAGCAGCAGATGAATTAATTGAAAACATCTAGACAAAAATACAAAAAGAAATCTCGATAAATTATAGAAAGGAGATGAAGACTGTCGATTGTGGCAAAAGGAGACATTGCTCATTATGAGCAATGTCTCCTTTTGCCACAATGTTTTCTAAAGTTTTCTGGAGCAAACACCCCAAAATGCAATCTGCATATAGGAAGGGGTTTGTTTATAAGATGATTGAAAATTGTCAAACATGATGTAACCATGTTTAACAGTATAAATTTTAACATGTTTGTAATATATTAGATCAATTATAATTTCCCACAATGTTTCTATGACAGCTAGGACACATTTTACAAATAAATCCACATACAAATGATGTATCGCTGAAAACCACTTCAACTACTCTTTTCTCTCCATCTTCCAAGTCAAGATGTTGAAGGTCATATTCTGAATAGTGAACATAATCACTAACCACTGACCGTTTAGATACAACGCTAAAACCAGAATCACTGGCTGATGTCACACGGACAATCTCCGGCAAACTCTCAGAACCAAAGTCAATATTGGAAAATCCAAATTCAGTTAAAAATGTATTGTGTGTGATGAAGGAATTTCTGTGGATAAAGCCAGATTGGGTTAATCGCGAGTTCTTTCTCAAAGACAGTATTCTCTTATCCATATCTTACACTTTAAATAACTTTTAACCCTTTAAAAACTCACGAATTTGAAAAATATAATCTCACAAAAAAAAAATATTTGTTAAACAAAGAATAAAAACAAATTTCCTATTGTCAAAGGACGTGCCAACCCCTGTGAAATGTTGTTCTTGAAATTATGAACTTTTCATGCCACTTATGAACTGTTCATGAACTGCCATTAAATAGTTCTTAATCACAGTTCAAGAACTTTAGTTCATGAACAGTAAGACAAACTTGTTCGTGAACTGTTCAAGAACTGAAGAAGAACATGGCAAATTCTTAACAAGTTCATAAACATCTGTCAAGTGTAATTCAAGTACTTTTAATGAACCCTATAAGTTCTTATTCTGTTCTTGAATAGTAAGTTTGATATAAATATATTACTGATTTTAAAATGATATTAATTAAATTACAATGACTTTTTAACTCAGTGTGAATCTCTTAAACTATCATTCTGAATAGAGAAATAAGAACATTTATAGATCACTTCTAGAACACTTCTAGAACACTTGTAGAACCAAAGAAGTTCTTATAAATGTATTATAGTGAAAACTTTTGAAATCTTCTTGTCAAAAGTAAAGCCCCTAGTGAAAAACATTAATGCAATTCCAGTGAAATTTCATTGTTACCTGCTATGTTACTGGAATACAAGTAGAATAACCAAAAATACCACTGGAACTGAACTTGAATTTGAAATATACCAAGGGAGTTAACTCAAGCATAAAACACAGGAACTCTTCAAAAAGAAGTTAGTAATGTTTACTACTTCCTTTACGTTTTTTGGTGGGAGAAATATGTTGTGTTTCAAAGGCACAGAGAAGTTTTTTGTAATTTCTTATGAACAACTTGATGGGCACATTTGGTAAATGTCTTAAATGTTACATTGTTTATTAAATAAGCAAATTGTATTATGCTATGTCATAAACAATAAGTTTATATTGGTGATTTATTTAAGTATCACATTGCCACATGTGAAAGAAGCCAATTGTCTTCATATAAAAAATATTTTTATTGAATTCTGGTTCAACTATGTTTCAATGAACCAGAATATTTTCTGTACATAATCTGCACAGGCTTTCTGTAATTTCTTCTGTACAAAAATCTGGTTCTTAGGTCCACCCAGACTATTTCATACACTGGTTACCAACCACTTGAACATGAACTTTTCATGAACTGTTCATGAACAGTAGTTCTAGAACTGTTCATGAACTGTAGTTCTAGAACTGTTCATGAGCGATAGTTCTTGAACCGTTCATGAACAATCCATGAAGAGAAAATGGCACAATGAATTTGCACTGGAAAAAGTTCTTGAACAGTTCATGTTTAAAAAGAAAATCAAGAATATTTCATGAATTTTCAGTTCTTGAACAATTCATGAACTTTTTAATGACAATGTTTCCTGAATGTGTCATGAACTGTTCATGACCTGTTCAAGAACTACATATTTAAGAACTTTTTAAGAATTTGTGCCATTTTATCTTCATATACATCCCATGAACTGTTCATGAACCAGGTACCTGAACTTTGCATGAATTATACAAGAACTGTTCATGAACAGTAATTATTCATTTCACAGGGGCATTGCCCATTTCATGCAAAATTTAATTTGAACAACTTCCAATCAAAATTCACCTCGCACACTCTTTGACCGTAACAAGTGTGAATACTGGGGTCAAATTATTAAGGTAGTCCACAGGGTAATGAACCTGTGCGACCCTCTATATATGCAAATGAACCTGATCTGATGTTTGAAGCTAACAAGATTGTGGACCAGAAATGGCTTATCATTACCCCATTGCCTGATGCAAACGACATTTTGAGTCTTTGCTACAGATCAACAACTTTTAAAAGACAAACTTTTTCTCCTTTTCTCATAAATGTTTTCAACTCTATCACAATTATGTATACTCCAAACTTTTAAATGTGTTGATAACTTTTCAAACAATTATTTTCAAATTATTTCAAAGCTTACAAAAAAAAATTACTTAAAGACAATTGAAAGACACTTTTTTCTTGAAATCATAATCAAATTATGAGTTTGGATTGTTGAGATATATTGTTTCTAACATTATTTAGGTAAATCCACATGCTCAAAATATAAATCGTTATTCTTGCTGGTCATGACCTTAAAACAATTCCTTGGTACCCTGAGGTTTTATGAAATCCTGGGTACCGAGGATGGAGATAAAAGACTTTCTCAATCCTGCTTAATTCTATTTTAGTAATATAAATCCAATGCATATTCCCCGACTGATGATCAAATTAAATGATAGATTGATTTGTGCTTTACGCCATTTTTAACAATTTTCGGTTATATCACAGCATTTCCAGGGTAAGTACCTGAGTGAGTCAGTGAGAAATGACGTTAACCCTACAGTTGTGAGCACCAAGGAGGGCAGACATTAAATAATATGAATTAATTATAACTTTTATCTTGAATAATCTAGCTAGTTTTAAAGAAATTTTACAGGACTGCATGTGGTCTCGGCCAAATCTTAGTCAAAGTTGTTCACTACTGGAACATTGATAGAGAAGGTAAACCTATGGGAGATTAACCCATTCCCACATAATAACAAAATCTACAGCAGATCACTTTGAAAACATTCTTACAAAATTATTGAAAATTATTTTTAAAAAACGAAAGTACATTATAATAATTGCCAATATGAGGAATTGCTCAAGATGACCAATTCCTCATTTGGCTCAATGTTAAATTTTCAAAAGTTTTCCAAACAACATCATTCTGAAAGTCAAAATCAAAAACACCATAAGATAATTATATAATTATGAGTACAAGTTATGTATCATCAGCTGGAAGATATTCTTAGATTGCTGAGATTCAGAATTGAGTTAATGATTTCAGAATTTAGATCAGACTGTGACCTAGCTCCATGAATCTAGTATTTTACCAATTTATCTCATATTAAAAACATATAAGCTGCTGCTTTAAAATTACGAAAATTATAGACAAAAAGTGAAACTTTGAAAAACCCTTTTTATATAATTATATGCGAGTTAAAAACATTGTGAGCAAAGAAGAAATTGCTCTTTTAAACAAATTCTCCCTTCTCCGAGCCCCAGTAGCTAAGTTGGTAGTGACGCGGGTTGTCAATACAGGGTTGGCTCGGCCAACATTCTTTCCGACATTTGACAAAAGTCACTGTGACACTAAGCGTCATTCGTCTTTCACAAATGGGCTAACAGTCTATGTGGAAAAGCAGCCAGTTGCTTGGAGAGTATGTTGTGTGGGGTACTGGTGTGAAAAAAACAGGAAACATTATGGAGTAGGTGAACTCTAAGGGCTGCCGTGGTATGAAAAATTGTTGAAAACAGCCGTAAACCCCAATCAATCAATCTATCATTCATTTTCCTTCAATGTTTTCAAATACATCTGAAGCAATGGCGTTTAAAATTTTCTGATTTAATGAAAGGGTTAAGGTCTCGATAAGAATTGATGAAAGTAGGAAATTAATTAACTTTCTTAAATTCTATGTAAATTACAGTTAACGTTAATTATGCTAATTTTAAGAACACTGACCTTTCGTTGCAGCTTAAGTCTAGGAATATACGGCCACAACCATTTCATTTTGCCATCAAAAGACTTAACATAAGTATCCATTATTGGATACAACCAAAAATATTAGAAATTGCATAACATTATCCGTCAAATCAAAAACTGTTTATTTACATAATCCTGAATCTTCCTCGCAGGCACATCTATAATATATATTTTTAAATTCTTTAAACAACTTAATTTAAAGAAACACAACTATGGTACATGAACTGTTTTGGTATCAATTATAAAAGATACCGCTGACAGAACATTTCGATTGAACTAAGTAACACAATGACAAAACCAACCAATTCAAATCACAGGATTTAAAGGAATACCATGGCTATATTCACTTGTAACTATGAATATTTCAGCAATTTCATTAATGTTATAGTTTGAAAAAAAAGAACAAAAAAAAAGTCAGTCCACAATTTTTCGCTGAAATCCCCAAAAATATGAATTCATCACACAGTGGGCGTGGCCCGAACATCAAGTGTTTGAAACAATGTAAATGAATCCGCTGTTTGCCTGATACACAACCCTAGTATGAATGGCTTGACCCTTTCCGCTTGCAGATCATACATTGTTATAGAACCGCATCAAACTACTTTTAAAAAGATTGTGGCAAAGTGAGAAAATTTGCTCATCTTGAGCAATTTATCCTTTTGCCAAAATGTTTTCAGCTTCATCAAAAAAAATCTCTTTTATTTGTAGCGGTTTTCCATACTCTTCCTAAAAGTTTTCAAAGTCTTAACAATTCTGATGCACTCTGAATTGTTATAAGTGGGAAAGGCTCTCTATTTATTTGCTTTATTGCTTTAGGGATCTTAAGAGTTAACTATAATGATAATCTTTAACCCTTTTCCACCTCCAGATGCAATTTTGAAGCAATTGCTGCAGACAACATTTGAAAATAATGTGGCAAATGGAGAAATTGATCATAATGTAATCTTTTTTGCCACAATATTTTCAAAAGTCTATCTGGGTACCAATTTAAATTACCGACAAAAAGTGTATGCATTTAAAATAAACTATCACTGAAGATGATAAATACCCCCTAAACAGCACCTTGACCTACAACATAAACAACATAAATAACATGCAATTGTAACCCCTTTAGGATATGCACATCTCCTCTTGGTACAGAAGCTTCATGTAAACTGCTATTGAATTCCATCAAGTGGAAATATGCCGGACAAAATATGGCTTCCGGCCAGCCGACCGACCGACCGACAGACAGACAGACAGCTGACACAGTGACTCCTATTACCCCCTCTTCTTCGAAGGGGGGTATAATTAAATTTACAAAAACAAATCATTCTCTTTCATAAATCTTGATGGGAAAATCAGCATTATTAATTCTCAAAAGTAGCTTACCGGTTCAAGTTGTTACCAATGCATAAGCTATAATGTAATTTAATAAAAAAAAAAATGGTGGGGGGAAAATCAAACAAAAAGGGTGCCCGTAACCCATAAAAATCACTCCATAAATTCATAAAAATGGTCACCTTTAATGGTTTTCCACTTAAAAACCACTTGTGTATTATAAATCACAAAGTATGCATCCAATAATTGAATGTTAAACATCCAGTCTGAAGCAAACATTAACAGGAATTTCATGGTTAACTAATTTAAGACCTAAAAGAAACCATATTGGATAAAAGTTCATCCATTCAAATTGATCTGAAATCGAGAATATATCAACCCTTTCTTTCATGCAGATGACTTTTGAAAATGATCAATTCAGGGCAATATTTTCAACTCTTTTTTATATTTATAAATATATGAATATATAAATATCAAGAAGATTTTCAATCCTCATACAGCAATTCTTCAGCAGACGACTTTGAATTTATTTTGTCAAAAAATATAAAAATGATTTATTACCTATGACTAAAAGTGGAAAACATTGTGGGAAAAGGAGAAATTGCTCGTTTTAAGCAATTTCTTCTTTTGCCACTATGTTTTCAAAAAGCTGAGGCGTCAGAGAGTTAAACTGTCGTCTGGGATAGATATTTGTTGAATGTTGAAAAGGATTAATGGGGTATTCTGGACTCTCGTTTTTGAGACCTGATTTTAATTGTTTTTCTGATATAATATTTTGAGGTTATAATTTCTGAAGGAATAGTTGATTGATTGGGGTTTAACGCGGTTTTCAAAAAAAATTCAGTCATATCATGGCGACCAGTTCATCTACTCATGCGTTTCCTGGTTTTCCCACACCAGTACACCACACAACATACTTTCCAAGCAACTGGCTACTTTTCCACATAGACTGTTACAAAGCCCATTGGTGAAAGACGAATGACGCAAACGTCGGAAAGAATGTTGCCCGAGCTGGGATCTGAAGGAATAGTGTAAAATCTCAAATATTAACGGATTAATTCCAATATTGTCAAGATTGATCACATACATCAAAATGGTCTAGACTGCCCTCAATAAGAGGTAGACCTAAGTCCTTGAACATGCATTTGGAATTATTTGTTTTTGATAATGGTCTACCCTTTCCAGTATAAAAAAAAAATCTGCAACTAAGAAAACCTCTAGGCAAATATAATTAACAAGTAAGTGTAAATGAATTGAGTTGGAAAAATTGTAGCAAATAGAGAAAATTGCTAATAATTATTATAAGCAATTTCTCCTTTGGCCATACTGTTTTCCAAAGTCATCTGCTAGACTGCAGCATTGCGCCAATCACATAGAAAATGGCTCATGAGTCATCTGCAGCATATGCGTACAAATGTGTCTGTAAGTGGGAAAGGGTAAATAAACCCCTTTCCTGATACATAGGGCAGACAACTCTTTTTTGAACAGTAAACAATTATCAGTTATTCAAAAGGTTATCTCCCTTGATTGTACGTGTCACATGACTTTACACTTCCTCTAAACCACTTTAACTGTTACTAATAGCTTCATAAGCATTGCGCCAATCACATAGGAAAGTCTAATGTATAAGAAAGGCATCCAATAATTATGAATAAGTACTTCAAGTAAAAAAGCCATGTAGAAATGTTGAGACCTAAAACCAAGATCAATCCAAAACATCTAATTTATCCAGTCAAAATTCATAACAGAGATAAATATAAATGCTTCCAATTAAGTCAGATAAGGATGAATGTGTGCTTCATTCTTTTAAATACTTATGGGTATAAATAAAACACCAACCAGTTAAGTGTTTAACCCTTTCCCACATACAACAAATCTGCAGCAGACGACTTTTGAACATATTTTGTCAACAAATAGAAAAATAAGAAATAACCTAAAAGCTAAAAGTGGAAAACATTGTGGCAAAAGGAGAAACCGGTTCCAAGTCCAGACTGATTTGTGTACTATAGTTCAGATATATGTTACCCGATATTACCTAGCTCTTTGGGTAGGGTGACATCGGGTTAACCAGAGTAGCCTGCATGTCTCATATTACAACAAACGAGTGAACTCTGATCAGCGTGCGTCGACTCAGGGGGCAAATAAAATCTTTTGATACTTATACCAGGGCAGACTAACTCTGAGGTTGCGAATAAATAACAAGCTGTCCTGTTTTAAAACTGGTTCAAAATAAAATATACAAACTGCAATACCTTGAAGCAACGTTGACTGGCTTCGTTGTAATCATATAATTTCTCCCCATTGTCTTTGGCCATGAAACCTCCACTGAACACTTTCTTCTTGAAAAAGTTTTCCACCTTATTAAGGATGTTCTTTCTTGCAAGAAATGCTAATTCCATCTTTATTATTTTAATCAGCTGATTTCATATATTCAAGTTATTCCATTTCCTTTTCAATTGAAATCACTTATTTAGGCCATGCACATATAGTCATAAATAATTACCACACAGAGGCAATAACATTATACACATCGTTTAAATTGCCCATTATTTAAAGAAAAACATATGGGCTTTGATTTCAAATTCTTTCAGCCCTGATAATAAGTTCGAACATACATAATACATTATAACTATTTCTCCAGATCTGAGTAGATTGTAAAAGTCAGTATCAAGATGTATAAGCATAAATAATCAGTTATCTTTTGGAACCAATTATTTTTAGCTTTTGAAAAAATGATCAATTAATAACCATTTCCCACAATTACAGCAAATCTGCAACAGACAACTTTAAAAATGTCTACTTATGGGAAAATCTCTACAATTGTAGGTACAATTTCTGAACAAAGTTGAAAATGTTGTGGCAAAAGGAGAAATTGCTTGTTTTTGAGCAATTTCTCCTTTAGTCACAATGTTTTCAAAATGCGTCTATAGACGGGAAAGGGTTAATTAAAGTCACTCACACTGAATCACTGTACATGAGCATAAAATACTATCCTACATCCATGTTATAAGTTACATAATAATATTTCCATCCATAATTATGGCTGTATCATACAAATGTTAACCCTGGAAACTCATTTATACCCAAATTTTGCAATGTTACAGACAACTTATCAGGGAACAAAAATAGCAAAAGGAGCAATCAATCATAGTAATTATCCTTTTGCCAAAAGTGTAAATTCAGACTAATTTATTCAATTATGATATTTTCAATTATTTTCAATTAAAGAGATTTTCCATAATTTTACATTAGTATTTTCAAAGGCATATCCGTTTCAAAAACATATATGTTTCACAGTCTGTAATAGTAAACTTCTTTAATTGAAAAAGGAAAACAAATAGTTACAGAGTTTTTCAACACTTAGCTATTAAAAAGTAAATCTTCCATTTGATAATTCATCTGAAGTACTAAAAGATCTTAAAAAATCTTACTTCTTTTTTTAAATATCCATACTTTGCTGAATTTAGAGTTTTTCCGAATTAAGAAACTTCCAAAATGCTGATAAACAATTAAATTAGGTTGATAATGCCAACTGACATTGATCTTTTCCTTGAGAAGTAGTATTTTTGAAAAATCCAAAAGAAAATTAAATCATATTAAATCCATCCTATCTCAGAAAGGTGTCAACTGATTTATCGTTTTCATTGTGAAGGATATAAAAAAAAACAGAAATGAAAGTCAAATATTTGACTTTTTTTTCCCAATTATAAGAAAGAAATTGTTCATTCTAAGCAAATAGATTAATAGCTTTCACTTTGTATTTTATTAACTCTTTTATTAACTCTTTGCAAGCCATGTTTAATAAATTTGCATCTGCTATATTGTTGTCAGTGCAACTCTTAAAAATATTTCAACCATTTCCCACATATAGATGCTTTCTGATGCCTGAGACTGCAGTAAGACAACTTTTAATACATTGTGGCAAACAGAAAAATTGCTCAAAACGAGCAATTTCTCCATTTGCCACAATGTTTTTAACTTTTTTCAGTTATTAACCAGTGTACAGACTCTGATCAAACGTTGCAAGTATTTGACTTTTTTCATTTGTAGCACTGATGGCCTTTTGAAAACATTACCGTAGTGACAAAAGAAGAAATTGCTCAAAAAGAGCAATTTCTCCTTTTGACACAATGTTTTCCACTTTTAGTCATAGGTTATCCATTCAATTATAGAGATATTCTATTTTTTGACAAAATATGTTCAAAGTCGTCTGCTGCAGAAATGTCATATGAGGGAAAGGGTTAAGAATATGTAGTTTTCATTGTTGTAAAAAAATAGCAAATTCTTAAAGATGACAAAAAATGCTCTTCTATATAATACCTCTGGGAATGCAAGCTTTTTAAAAGGCTTATAAACATTCAATGTATATACATTCACAAATCTTTTCCATTTTAATTGAGAGATTCCAATCTCACTTACAAATCAGTATATAGCACTTGAATCACAAATGTTTAAAAGTTCCATTACCGAACGAAGCTTAACCCGTTCCCTCATACGACAATTCTGCAGCAGACGACTTTGAATGTATTTTGTCAAAACATAGAATATCTCTATAATTGAATGGATAACAAAAAGTTGAAAAACATTGTGACAAAAGGAGAAATTGCACGTTCTGTGCAATTTCTTCTTTTGTCACTATGTTTTCAAAACGCCGTCTGCTTTAACCCTTTCCCTCATACGACAATTCTGCAGCAGACGACTTTGAACGTATTTAGTCAGATGGATAACCTATGACTAAAAGTGGAAAACATTGTGACAAAAGGAGAAATTGCACGTTCTGTGCAATTTCTTCTTTTGTCACTATGTTTTCAAAACGCCGTCTGCTTTAACCCTTTCCCTCATACGACAATTCTGCAGCAGACGACTTTGAACGTATTTTGTCAGATGGATAACCTATGACTAAAAGTGGAAAACATTGTGACAAAAAGGAGAAATTGCACGTTCTGTGCAATTTCTTCTTTTTGTCACTATGTTTTCAAAACGCCGTCTGCTGCAGAGGCGTCGGAAAGCGTCTATATGAGGGAAAGGGTTAAATAACCTGACTGTTAAATTATCTAATTTCGTTACAATTAAAAATAAAAAAATCCAATTCATTGACACCACTGAAGTTAATTGTAGCGAACTGTGTGCACCACCATTCAGTAACATCTGGAATAAAACTACAACAGCTAAATTCTAAAGATCAAATCGCACTTTTCATAATTTAAATGACTGTTGATGCCTCTTTCACGTTTCTCTTTTTACATAATGAACTGTATTGAAATAAGAAATTATTCATTCCAAGCATTTTTTCATTCATCAAAGTGATTTCAATATAGAAACTTTTTTTCTGAAATAAATTCCCTTTCAACTGTCTGTAACCAGGTTATATAATCTTTTCTTCAATTTGATTCAGAAACGAGTCTTTACATGGCATATCAGGTATTGGATCAACCCTTTCCCACATACTGCAAATCTGCAGCAGACGACTTTGAAAACATCTGAGCTTGAAGGCGAAAACATGGGACAATCTTTATATATGGTGGTTTTTTTATTAGATAGTGTTACAGTTGAAAACATTATATAATGGCAAAATGAGAAATTGTTCATCATGAGCAATTTCTCTTTTGCCACATTGTTTTCAAACTTCATCTGCTGCAGATGTGTCAGCAAATTAGCAAGGGTTAAATCTTTATTGTAACCTGCAGAAAGAAATGTTTTTCACAGTTTCTTCCCCTTTATGTATTGGTCATTATTATGTACATCACGCAAGTCAAAATATCCAGGGCAAGTTATGAAATTTCTGTGTCATCTAAAGAAAAGATATTTACCCATTCCCGGATACAGATGACGTTGTGTGAGTTATTAATAGCAGCAGTCAATGTTCTGAAAACATTGTGGGTAGCAGACAATCCAATCAAAATGAGTTAAATTTCATCTCTTTCCATAATGTTTTCAACCCTATTATCAAAATTATAAATGTACCATCCTAGATATAAAATTAAGACTTCTAAAAAGTCTCCATTATAAGTGGGCAACCCTTAAAGCATCATATCAGATCAACATCAAAACTACAATAAAAGATCCAAATTGTTTAAATGCAATTGGAAATAATTCACCCTCAAACATAAATTAATGCAGCATTATGCAGGAGCATGCTGCCAGTTTTTAGTTACTATGAATTACATTTCGAATAAGATGATCCATTTGTGTATGACACCAATCTATGAGAATTAACAATAAATAATTCTATGAATAACGTTGGAGTTGACAGGATGGATGTGTGATACACCAAGTAGAAAATGATTGATAGAAATTTTACATGTGAGAAAAATACTGATCAAATTTACTTTTCCCACATACGACAAATCTGCAGCAGACGACATTGAAATCATTTGGGCTAAAGTGTGAAAAATCTCCATTAAAGAGTTTACTTATTAAATGTAGTTGAAAACATTGCAGCAAAAGGAGATTGATTGATTGATTAATTGTGGTTTAACGCCGTTTTCAACAATTCTTCAGTCATATCACTGTGACGCTCACGGAGTTTATAATCTACTCATGCATTCTTAGTTTTCCCACACCAGTACACCACAAAAGATACTTTTCAAGCAACTGGCTGCTTTTCCACATAGATTGTTAAACAGCCCATTGGTGAAAGACGAATGACACAGTCATGTCACAGTGACTTTTGTCAAACGTCGGTAAGAATGTTGGCAGAGCTGGGATTCGAACTCACAACAGATTGACAGCTTGCATCGCTACCGACTGAGCTACCGGGGCTCGGCGCAGCAAAAGGAGAGATAACACATTTTGACTCACAAATATTTCATTATACGTTTATCTATCAAGGTAAATTTACCAAGTTGAAGACTGTCATTTCTGAGTAAACTTTAAGTTCTTTACAAGTCACTATATATAGTGTTGGGCCATCGGTTCCATTTTTACAATTGATTATCGGTTACAATCGCTTTGCCTCATTCGATTAGACATCGATTATATAATCGGTTCAAACAGTATTGTATTTAACAAGCCTCAATGTTCGCAATGCTTCTTATTATTTATGTTTGATAAAAAAAATATACCGGCTTAATGTTATGTCTTTACTAGGTTGTATCATTTTATTGCCAAAAAAATACACTTTTTTTCGATCTCAAGTTGTTGTATTTACATGCTAGCCCACCAAACATGTGTTTTCAAACATGACTGCGAGAGTAATCTCCCTTGTGGAAGCGAATATTAATCAAGCATAAATTAAGCAAAAAAGGTGATTGTGGTAAAATGCAATCGATTATCGCCAATGTGATGCATAACCGATCAACTTTCGATAATAATCGATTATAGGCCCAACACTACAAGTCACTATGAAAATAATATTTGAATACATTCCATGATTACTGAGTGTATTGTGAAAACATTTCCTGGATGGTAACGAAGCCTCTATTTTGAAAATTTGAAAATTCTCAACTTCCTGTTGTTGTTGCAGCGTTGCAAAATTGCAAGCGTGTCGCAAACTTAACTGATTCTAAGTTTGCGGGAAACGAATAGCATGTTTGCAAAACAAGAAATATTCATGTCCGCTAGCATAATTTCCTTGTGCGCACCAGCACTCATAATATTTTAGGACTGTCAACCAGTTAAACAATATCTGGAAAAGTAGCCAAAATGAAGGTTTAATTATTGAATGGAGTGGTAAACATTGTGACAAAAGGAGAAATCACTCATCAGGAGCAATTTCTCCTAATTGTCACAATGTTTTCAAAAACGTCTGCTTTAAGTAACAGATGAAAATGCGAAAGTGTAAAATTTAATTTTTTTATTTCCTTCTTTTTGCAAAGAGTTTACAGTCCATGCAGACAGAGTTCATATTAGGCTTGGAACTGAGGATAGGCTCAGATTATGTGTGTTGCAGACAGTTGAAACAGAAATTCTATACCATTTCAATGATGGCTGTAATGTAACAGCTTTGAGGACATTTGAAAAAATGTAATAGTTATTATAACGCTTTACCCCCACAAAAAAGTTTGAGAACTTATTGAACTTAAAGAAACAAAATTGTTGTTCTTGCAAAAACAGTTCTTGAACTTATGTCGTCTGCTGCAGGTTTGATGTATGTGGTAAAATGAGTTAACCCTTTCCCTCATACGACAATTCTGCAGCAGACGACTTTGTTTTTTGTCAAAAAATAGAAAATTACTATAATTCAATGGATAACCTATGACTAAAAGTGGAAAACATTGTGGCAAAAGGTGAAATCGCTCATTTTGTCAGTATGTTTTCAAAAAGCTGTCTGCTGCAGAGGCGTCAGAAAGCGTCTATAATGAGGGAATTTAGAGAGTTAAAGATACAAATGTGGATATACCTACCCCCAATTCACTAAAAATCAGCTGGTCATCCTCTTTGATATCCAAATGGTCACCATCTCTGCCTGAGAATAGTGGCACATTAAAATGGGGGGTCTGTAGATATAGCCTTGACATGGTGTGTTCCTAATGTCTTGGACTTACATAATATTATTATTCAACTTTAAATTATGATCGAGTTTATTAACACTGAACTGCACATTTTGTGATTAATCTCCATACAATATTAGAAAATATTTATGGCACTATTCATTTGTTGTTCTTGCATGAATTATTTGTTGTTCTTGCACTAATTATTTGACAAATTCCATTTGCCCTTCATGTTGTTTGATCATTTTAACTTTTGTTTATTGGGATTTTCCATATAACTTTGCCAAGATATTTTCAAAGTCATCTGATGAAGATCTGTAATTTATGTGGGTAAAATTGAATTTTACATTATTATTCATGTACTGAATGACACTGATTAGTTAAGGTATTTCTTTTTCAATTTCATGTCATCCTGTTTTCTGATAATGAATAACCATAAAGTGTCTTGGTGTCATGGAACCACCAAGGTAATGGAACATTATGAAATTGACAGCTTCGGTTCAACTTATTTAACTCATAACAGAAGAGTCTTTCAATTCAATTTGTTTTGCTTTATTAAAGTTTAATTATAATGTGATTGCCTAATTGACGTTCCCAATTATTTTCCTGTTTGAAAGTTTTTGTAATGTTGGAAGTATTCCTCATTGAAGACAATTTAGTCTCACTCACTCACAGTAGACATTTTATTTTCTACTAGAATGTATAATGTAGTCATTTCATTCAGTATTTTCATTATTTATTTACGAAATAAGCCATTTCAGGGTTTTTTCCTCTACAATGAATTCATTCTTATTTCTTCTTTGTAGTACTACTTAGCATTTCATTCCACTTTTATATAATTATAATCATTTCGTTTTTTCTCTTTAATAAATGAAGTCATTTCAGGGTTTATCTATTTCCTCTACAATGAAGTCATTTCATTCAAATTATAACTATATAACACTTATTTTCACAGAAATCCAGCACAAGTATCATTAGTATAATGACAATATTATTGTATTACAAATCCTATACACACATTTTGTGCAGAATCAGTTTCAATGGCTGCATGAGAACGTTATGAATTTATTCAAATACAGCTAATACTAATAGTTCAGATAAGAACATCCCTCATCAGGTTATCCTTTTACAATACTATGATTGAACAAATTGATAAATCATCAGTTATTGAACAATCTCAAAGAAATATCAAAGATAAGTTGTTGCACAGGGGTGCACTTATTATTACCTTTATATGAAGGTACATGTACTTTATAATAATTGAATGCTTAAAATTTGATGTAGCTAGGTTTATGCTAAGAATCGGATGTCTGTCTAAGTCGCCGGTGACTCTGTAGAAGTCTTTAGAAAACTTGATTGTAATCAAATTTAACACTTTCCCACAATAACATTATAAATACAGCAAATCTGCAGCAGAATTTACATCTGCACAAAAATAATGAAAATGTGTTTTTAAATAATAGTTCATTTATCAAATAAAGAGTTGAAAACATATATGGCAAAATTAGGAGAAATTACTCATTATGAGCAATTTATCATTTTGCTGGTATGTTTTCAAATAATGGGAAAAAGTGAAGTCAATGGCCGCGGGTATTAACTGAGATCTTTTTTTGGGTGGCGTGTCACAAATGATAAATGTTTTATTAATACAACTCTGTAATGTACCATAAATAGAAAATTACATGGATTTACATATTGTCACATTGACATCTGAAGAATTTTTGTTACAATATCATAAATATGTCACTTTTTTAGATCATGGATTACAAAGTATCTCTTGTTCACACGCTGTGATTTAAGACCAACACAGAGTTTTAACCCATTACTGTTTTTACGTTATTGAAATCAGAAAAACAGTTATAAAAGTTATTGTGACAAAAGGCGCTGAAATAACTCATCAGTTTATCTTTTCTCACATAAAAACACTTTCTGACAAGACTTTCATCATGTTTAATTTGTCTAGATGTTTTCAAAGTCGTCTGCTGAAAATTTGCTGTATTATGCTAAAGAAACAGTTAGAAAGTTATGTATTTACATGAATATTCATAAAAAAATAACTAAATTGAGATTAAGTAAAATATAATTATTCATCCACAAATTATAAATGTATTAGAAATTAAAACAAAATTATTTTAAATGCTACATGTTTCCCATGATAACAATTGTTTAACCAATTCCCCTATATATTCTATGCAGAAGCATTTTGATGCAATTAACACTTGTATTATTATTTATCTATATTATACTAAGCTAAGATTTCATTTAAAAAATATTTAATATTCAGGAAGTCAATGGCTTAAAGATAAAGGTTTTTAACAAAATCCTTATAACACAGGTCTCTCA
This sequence comes from Serripes groenlandicus, assembly GCA_031761405.1. Lineage (NCBI taxonomy): Eukaryota > Metazoa > Mollusca > Bivalvia > Cardiida > Cardiidae > Serripes > Serripes groenlandicus. The sequence continues at coordinate 47,866,988 of JASEVX010000006.1, forward strand.
AATATCAAATAATAAATCCTGTCAAAGTTTGCTCTTTAAAGCACCGAACACTATTTCATAATTAATATTCTAGATAAAACACTGTCAATGCCCACGGCATCATCAGATTCTATTCATTGATTTGTACTTTAATCCTTACCCCCATGCAGATCATTGTCATCTACATTAGGAAAAAAGTTAGTTTTTTCCTTCTTTTAACCCTCTCCCTCATACGAAAATTCTGCAGCAGACAACTTTGAACATATTTTGTCAAAAAATAGAAAATCTCTATAATTGAATGGATAACCTATGACTAAAAGTGGAAAACATTGTGGCAAAAGGAGAAATTGCTTATTTTGAGCAATTTCTTCTTTTTTCACAATGTTTTCAAAAAGCTGTCTCCTGCAGAGGTGTCAGTAAGCGTCTTTATAAAGAGGGAAAAGGTTAACAACTCTTCATAATATTTGTGGCACAAATTACATTTGGTTGGAATTAAATTATCAAAGATAATCCAAGTTATTGAACAAGCATACACAGCATTTGACTGTCATCAGAATGGTCATACCCAAACTGTTTCCCACTTCCTGGAGCCAGACACATTTTGATGCATAATGCAGCAGACGACTTTTAAAAACATTGTGACAAATGGAACACTAAGAGCACCGCAAACGGCACAGCTAGACGCTCGACTGATAGGGAGGAAACAGGAAAAAGTTGAGCTGAACAAACCTTAACCGGACGACCATGCCGCCGCCAACAAAAAACCTTAACCGGACGACCACGCCATGGTCATGACAATAGCTCTTGTTTTTTCAAAAGTCGAGCTAAAAATGTTAATTTTTCAACTCAGTGTAATATACTTTTCCTTTCATTTATAGAGATTTTCATCATAAATTTTGGTCTAGATGTTTTGTACATAGACTGCTGCAGATTTGTTGTATGTGGGCAAGGGTTAATTTATGATGTTCATGTATTTTTCTTGACAAATTGTGAGCATATATAGGCTGGATCTGTCTTGTCAACTATATACTTATATTTGAGATTTCAAGAATCTTGGTGCTTCAGTACTTTTTAGATTATAATTAAGTCTTTAACAGTTTCAAGCAGTGTCACATCTGATACGAAAGCTGTCAGGGTCTTCCTTTATCGTTTTACCACAAACAAAACATCTGCAAAATATATAAATGACTTTATGAAAGCATCTCTAAGGTTACTATTTAGACTCAGAAAAACTCTATAAATGAAAACATAGTAAAATAGAGATGAATACATTGTGATAAAAGGGAATATTTTGCTCTATATATGAGCAATTTCTCTTTTAGCCACAATGTCATCCTAAGTCGTCTGCTGCAGATGTGTCAGAATGTGTCTGCAAGAGGGAAAGGGATATAAATTACCAGATCAATTGTTTCCAGGACTATTATTGGCGGAAAGTGTTAATATGACACTCTGTGTGTGATAAACACATAACTTATCTTTGCAATGCTGCCTCTTTGGTCTTGTTATGCATGACAGCTTTATTGAATTTCCTGTAGATCCAATAGTGATTTTGACAGTTGACATTTTTTCAGATAATTATCATGCAGCTTCCTGGGTTTTAAAATGAATACCACTATAAGACAGTATGATCCATTTAACCCAACACCAGCATTTCAGTCTTTTAACCCTTTCCCTCATATAAACGCTTTTGGATGCCTCTGCTTTTTGAAAACATAGTGACAAAGGAAGAAATTGCACAAAACGTTAGGTTCCCCTCATGAAAAGTATGGTCTGAATTTCATCTGAATTAAGCTGAATTTTGCTGAAAACTTGTCTGAATACCTTCTGAATTATTGCTGAATGTGTGCTGATAACCTGAAACTGCAAAAGCTGAATCATGTCTGTTCAGAATAAATCAGCCTTGTTAAGAGTCTTTTTATTCAGATTGTTATATCTGAATAATGGCTGAGGTGCTGAAAAATGGCTTAAAATGGAACAATCCAGACATAATTCAGACAGCTCAGACAATATTCAGAAGGTTGTTCAGACAAGTTTCTCAGACAGTATTCAGAGAAATATTCAGACAATGTTCAGAGAAGTTACTAGGACTATAATATTCAGATTTTTATTTCTGAATAATGGCTGAGCTGCTGAAAAATGGCTTAAAATGGAACAATCCAGACATAATTCAGACAGTTCAGACAATATTCAGAAATAAAATCTGAATATTATAGTCCTAGTAACTTCTCTGAACATTGTCTGAATATTTCTCTGAATACTGTCTGAGAAACAAGTTGCTAGGACTATAATATTCAGACATTGTTCAGACAAGTTACTAAGACTATATTCAGAACATTGCGCATAGAATCGACAGACAATATTCAGTTGCATTTCAGATTTTTCGTGAAACCTTTTTACAACCATTCCCGAGTAATGTCTGAATTTTTCATTCATAGTCTGTCAGCCTGTCCTACCATTACACTGGACACTAAAAACAACAATAGCAGTTTCATCACATTATATGATCTGGTTTAATCATATTATATGTATCAAACTACAACATAGTCAAATCATCTTTAAAACATTTTTATACAATGATGTAAATATTAACCTTCACTTAATACTAGTTGTTTGCTAGAAAAGTGGATCTGAAACTATTCAAAATCAGAACTCAACTGCTGCAACAACTGGTTTTAATTTGTTTTTAACATACACAAATTTCATTGATATATGTATCTTTATACTTCATACAAGAGGCAAACATTTAATCACTATAGCCATAAAACGCAAAACAGCCTGCCCCCTAGCGGCCATGTCGTTCGATCAATCAACATGGCTTGAAGTTATCTGATAGGGGGTCACTTAAGGAACTTTTTTTTACAAATTATTCAAGAATTTTTCTAGAATGTAGTTCTAGAATATTCAAGAAACATTAAATGGCCGCTTCTTGAAATGAAATTCAAGAATTGTTCTAGAATTATCCAGGAATGATATGGAATTATTCTAGAATAAACATTCTGAAATAATTCTAGAATCAAAGTTCTTGAATAGTTCATTTAACCCTTTCCCTCATACGACAATTCTGCAGCACACAACTTTGAACATGTTTTGCCAAAACATGGAAAATCTCCATAATTGAATGGATATATAAACTTATGACTAAAAGTGGAAAACATTGTGGCAAAAGGAGAAATTGCATGTTTTGTGCAATTTCTTCTTTTGTCACTATGTTTTCAAAAAGCTGTCTGCTGCAGAGGCGTCAGAAAGCGTCTTTATTAGGGAAAGGGTTAATAATTCTTGAATAACAATTCAAGAAGCGGCCTGGTGATGATTTAACATTTCTTGAATATTCTAGAAGTAAATTCTATAATTATATTTTTAGAATTTTCTTGAAACTGAGGAACTTTTTCACTGGTCCAAACCAAAAGTTACTGGCCACGGACCATTGCTAATTTCGCAGACTGACATAATAAACAAGATGTGCATTGATATTGTAAACATTCAATCCACATGATCTTTGACTGTACTATTCACTGAACAATTTGAAAAAACTTCATAAAGAATTCTCAATTCCTTTCACTGGTTAGTGTTCATTTTCTTTGAATTTTCGTTTAACCGCCCGAGTCTTCAGCACAACATCTGAGGGAGATACGTTAAAACGTTTTTCCACCAGTCTGCTCATCATATTGAAATGTTTGGGATCAAATTTAGGTTTAGCGGTTTTGTTTTTTTGCCTTTTTCCCCGTTGCACTATGGGGGTTTATTTAATCTTCTGTGAACAGTTTTGTTAGTCCTGCTTTAACAACTTCATAGGGTCCTTTTTGTTAATTAATAATTGTTACTAGTTCCCCCTGTGTTTCAGATTGATTACTAGGTGTATTTTCCATTTTCTTATTAAATCTACGAAACTCCCATACTCTTCAAATTTCATCGCCAGATCTTCAAGAGTTTTGTGTACCTGAAATATTTATTAAATACAATATTTATAAATTATCTGCTTTTTCCATTGTATGGTCAACATGGTTTAATTCATGTCATTAACCCTTTCCCATATATAGACACTTTCTGATACCTCTAGCAATTTCTCCTTTCGCCACAATGTTTTCAATCCTATCCAACAATTAAACTTTCATTTATAGAAATTTTCAATGTGTTTGCCTAGATGTTTTCGAAGTCGTCTGCTGCAGATTTGTTGTATGTGGTAAAGGGTTAATTTCTAGCAGTAAATAGTGTCTTGACCGAAGTCATGGATTGAACCCACTACTTCTAGATTGACCAGGCAGTGCATCAAGGGCTGCTATTAGATCTCGCCACTTTCAACTTGTGAGATAAAGTTGTATGTATTTCAAGAGAAACAAGTACACCTACCAGGCAAGCTCCCATAGACGATTCTTTTGAATACCCATAACATAGTGTTAGATGGTCAAATAAGGATTTTAAAACATGCAAAATAAAACATATCTAGAGCTCTGCTGCAGATTTATTTTATGTGGTAAAGGGTTAATTTCTAGCAGTAAATAGTGTCTTGACCGAAGTCATGGATTGAACCCACTACTTCTAGATTGACCAGGCAGTGCATCAAGGGCTGCTATTAGATCTCGCCACTTTCAACTTGTGAGATAAAGTTGAATGTATTTCAAGAGAAACAAGTACACCTACCAGGCAAGCTCCCATAGACGATTCTTTTGAATATCCATATAAACATAGTGTTAGATGGTCAAATAAGGATTTTAAAACATGCAAAATAAAACATATCTAGAGCTCTGCTGCAGATTTGTTTTATGTGGTAAAGGGTTAATATCTAGCAGTAAATAGTGTCTTGACCGAAGTCATGGATTGAACCCACTACTTCTAGATTGACCAGGCAGTGCATCAAGGGCTGCTATTAGATCTCGCCACTTTCAACTTGTGAGATAAAGTTGTATGTATTTCAAGAGAAACAAGTACACCTACCAGGCAAGCTCCCATAGACGATTCTTTTGAATACCCATAACATAGTGTTAGATGGTCAAATAAGGATTTTAAAACATGCAAAATAAAACATATCTAGAGCTCTGACGCATGACGGACAATTCGCCATGACATAAGCTCAACTGGCTTTCAACCAGTGGAGCTAAAATCAAATTCAAATCTTTTACATTACTTTAAGTTAAAACCAGCAAATTAAAACAAACATTTGTGCCTTTACAAACAACAGAATTTTGGAAATTAAAAAAAGACCATTCACAGTTGACAGAAACACTCAATTATTACCAGCAGTAGAAGCATTAGTCCCTTGCAGCAAAGAGCATACTACCAACCAGCTACTAACAAACAGTTCTGGATCTGAATTTTTATCAGCACTGGATCTACAAGAACAAGAAACAATTGACATACATGTAATCATTATTCATACAATCCATAACACCATCATATGTATCCCATAACTCTAGAGGTTGGAGAAAGAACAAGCTGAATAACCAGCCTGTTTCAAGTAGTATGTCAAGTGTATGGTCATCAAATAACGAAACTAACAAGGGCACCGCAAAGCGGATGCATTCCCTCGGTATTCAATTTAAAAATATGGCTAAAAATATGGCCAATGACCTGGATATTAATGTTATGTACCAGAAAACTAATTTTATTTGTCCTTGCCTTTATTAAATTGTTATCAATGTTATGTACCACAGAACTAAGTGTAATTTGAATCTGAATGGCAAATTTGGTTATGATCTGCGAAGAGATGATCAATGTAGAGTGGTCACAAGGTTGTTGATATGGGAAAATAGTTAAAGTCCAATTTTAACCTTGACCTTTAACATATGATCTGGAAAATAAATAGCTTCTAGACCTTGCCATATACTAACTGTATACCAAGTTTGTTTAAGATCGGTCGAAGGATGTTCAGTGTAGAGTGGTCACAAGGTTGTTGATATGGGAAAATAATCAGTCCAATTTTTGACCTTGACCTTTAACCTTGAAAATAAATAGACTTCTAGACTTTGACATCTACTAACTGTATACTAGTTTGGTTAAGATCGGTCGAAGGATGTTCAGTGTAGTGGTCACAAGGTTGTTGATATGGGAAAATAGTCAAGTCCAATCTTGACCTTTAACCTTAAAAGTAAATAGGAGTCTAGACCTTGCCATATACTATCTGTATGGCAGGTTTGGTTATGATCTGCAAAGAGATGATCAATGTAGAGTGGTCACAAGGTTGTTGATATGGGAAAAAAAGGCAAAGTCCAATTTTGACCTTGACCTTTAACCTTGAAAATAAATAGCTTCTAGACTTTGCCATATACTAATTGTATATCAAGTTTGGTTAAGATCGGTCGAAGGATGTTCAGTGTAGAGTGGTAACAAGCTTAAGGTTGTTGATATGGAATAGTCAGTCTAATTTTGACCTTGACCAACTTATGACCTTGAAAATAAATAGGCTTCTAGACCTTGCCATATTCTAACTGTATACCAAGTTTGGTTAAGATCGGTCAACGGATGTTCAGTGTAGAGTGGTCACAAGATTGTTGATATGGAAAAGTCAGTCTAATTTCGACCTTGACCTTTAACCTAGAAAATAAATAGGCTTCTAGACCTTGCCATATACTAACTGTATACCAAGTTTGGTTAAGATTGGTCAAAGGATGTTCAGTGTAGAGTGGTCACAAGGTTGTTGATAAGGGGGAAAATAGTCAGTCCAATTTTGACCTTGACCTTTAACCTTGGAAATAAATAGGCTTCTAGACCTTGCCATATTCTAACTGTATACCAAGTTTGGTTAAGATCGGTCGAAGGATGTTCAGTGTAGAGTGGTCACAAGGTTGTTGATATGGGAAAATAGTCAAAAGTCCAATTTTGACCAAGACATGTGAAAAGCAATATACCCCTCCTTTGAAGAGGCCATAATTAATAGTTCTATTTGATTTTCTACATAATTTGCCACAGAATTTATTAAACATTTATTAACCTTTGAGTTTTTAACATTACCGGTAATTCAAATTACCAAATAAAGGTCGCGCAAGTTTCTTTATTTTCTTGTTTTTCCAGCGAATTACTTGTTGTGTAAATCTGCAGAGGTTCAAATCATCCAATTGGAAGAAAAATATTGCCTACAGAGTGTAACTATCATCATTAAAAACCTCGACCCCAAGTTATTATTATGGCATGTGACTGACAACAGAAAACAAAAATGCTGAAAACCCCCACCCACTCACCTCCGAGAGCAAGGATTTCAAACGTCTATTGGCCTAAACATCCGGGAAAAATGGCAACTCCACGGTCACGAACTTCATAACAAAAAATCTTCGGCTCCTGGATATGTTTCAGATGGAGAACTGACAGTCTATCCCCGTCGTTTTGTCCATTTCATTACAGCATGCGTGTTTACAGACGATTTTTGCGCCATTTTGAAATGGTTTATGACATCACTCCGCGTCGACCACGGAAATCGTTACGGAAAACCCCGATTTGTTCCGAATATAATATCGTACCTAGTCGGCCAAATCCGTGATAGCTCGGTATTTACATGTGTTTGCTTATATGTGGGTAATGTGCAAGTATACTAATGCGTTGTTCTTATTCGTTTTATCAAATTGTTTGAAACTGTATTTATTAATGTACGTTGTTATTGTAACATGTCCTGGAAACATGTCCAACATGTTGTAAGCGTAGGTGGGATCGGCTTTAGTCGGTCGTTTCCGGAATACCGAGTGACGTCACCACGAGATGCGCGCGCTGCCTATTCGGAGGGCCTCGGTCACAATTATTCTAAAAATTGTCGCAGACATTGACCGTGGAGCCGATTGACGTGAGAGCGATGGTATGTGTTTGTTTTGTTTTTGAAGGTAAGACCAGATAATGTTTTCCTGTATTCGGAATGCAGTTATTTTAGGTCTCTGTTTAAATATTTCAAGTCACTTTCACTTTATTTCCTTTTGAAACACGTTTTCTGATTGGTTCATATGGATACTGCCTGCCAATCAAATATCGATTTACAAAACAAAATGGCTGTCAGAGTAAAAATAAACGTTTTGGATGTGGATAAATAATCGAATAAAGCTTAAACGACAATGGTCCGAATTTGTTTGTGAAGAATAAAAACATGCTAAGCTCACCTGATCACGTTGTGATACAGTTAAGTGCAATAGCATTCTTTCTCTTCGAATAAGCGAGTTAAAATGTCGAATACCACACTGACCTCCAAAGTTACGAACCACATAATAAACACTATTTAGTGTTGTTGTTTGTTGGCGTTGTTTACCCTCGCACTCGGCAATATTGAGGTATTTTTTGCAGGTCTTAAGTATGCTCTGATGGGGTGACGATAGGGCTTAAATGGTGTGAAAAATATTGACATCTTTATTTATAACACGGACGTAGACGTCCCTGTTTATAATGTATCGTATGTATATATCCAAATGGCATTATTGCCGAATGCGAGGGTATCAACATCAGATCATCATTAGTCGCCGGGCAGAAGCCCGCGACTTCTATTTTTAATAGCTTTTCGGAAATCACATGGGAGGGCGGCTTATTATTAGAAAGAAACAAATCTAGATGATTTGAACATATTACAATTGTGGTTGTTTACGAACACTAATAAATGACACATCTAAAATGAAATAAATATTCCGATTTTTTAATGTTTGCAGTTTTTTTTATTTCACTCGCATTTAAGTTTTTTGTCTTATTTACGAAGACAAAAGTGGTCCCTTCAAGACGTGAACCAACACCCCCTAATGCAGACTCTTATGTGTCATCATTGAGGTCAATTTCGGATTCTCCTTTTAATAGCAATTTTAACTTACTAAATGTTGTTTTCATGTTCAAAGAGATGTCTTGATTTGTGTAGAATTCATTTAATAATGTTAATCCATGAATATCTAAAGTAGGAACTGTTTCTAAGCTAAATATAGACCCTATTCTGTTGTGTAGTTTCGTGACCTTTAACATCGATTTTCGCGCATGCGCATTTCGATATGAAAAAGCGAGTGATATTATTTTATTTTAGACAAGTACAAGACGAATGTTTGACGCAAAGCGTCAAAGAGAAGCCGCAATATTTCGTTGTACATGTAGAAATAAGAAAAAAAGAACATTTTTAAATCCACAAACAATAGAACAATTTAAACTGTAGACGGTAATGCTGATATATTTCTCCTTTTGAAGACTTTTGTTTTCTTCAAATTACCTCCCTTTAAAGCAATACCAGGATATTTACCTTGTGATTCGAATAAGATTGACAAACATTGAAATTATATGAATGAATACTATTATTTAAATAAGTAACAACAGCAAGATTAAATTTAAGCCAAGAAAAATGTGTACACATTTCGTTAATTTTTTATAGATACCCTAATGCATAGGTATTTATATAAACTTTATAAGCAAATGTTTGAATAGACTAAGGAAAGTCAAGAATACATAAATAAATCAATGCAGTCTTTTCCGGCGACATTGATGCCTTGCATCAACTTTCTCTTGTACTTTTATTGAACAACGAACATAACTATTTCTGCAAAAAGATTTGATGATAAAAATCAAAATGCTCATAGCAAATAAATCTAATGTATGCAGACCTTTAAATCAGTGTAGGAAAAGCAGAAATGACTCATAATAAGTTGAAAATTTCCCAAATCTCCACAATATTATTTAATTTCTAACACAATGTAACATGTTGAAATTACTTATCCCTTACCCACATGCAGACACATTGAAAACAGTGGGTGAAAATAGAAATCACTCATCATAACAAATTCTCATTTCAACAATGTTTTCAATTATTTTCAATAATAATTTTCATTTAGAGAAATATGGAATAGAGTAGGTTCTTGAAATAAATAGTTGTTTTCATAAAAGCAAAATCCAAGGTGGTTATATAATCAATCAATCTATGTGTGGTATGAAGTCTCCGTAAATCCTCCAGGACCAAGTATGTTCTGAATTTGTTTAACCTTTCCCTCATATAAACACTTTCTTACACCTCTGAAGCAGGCGACTATTGAAAACAATGTGGGGAAAGAAGAAATTCCTCATAATAATCAATTTCTCCCTTCGCCACAATGTTATCAACTCTTTTCAATAATTAAATATTTTTTGAGAGATTAATTAAGGTAAATTTTATTTCAAAGTCGTCTTCTGCAGATTTGTTGTATGTGGGAAAGGGTTAAAAGCATTAGTCTCTTATGTTAACTGTCTCTAGCTCTTGATGGCTTTAAACAAAATTACTTTGAAGATTGTCTGTCAGGTGACCTGTTAGATTAATTTAGGATCAACATGACCCTCGGATGCATATTTTGTAAATGTAATGTACCACATAAATAAATATGTGACAGTGACCCCAATTGTATTACAATGTATTTATGGTATATTTTGATTTAAAGGTAACTCTGGAATACCGGCAGATGCCAAAAGCAGACCTATTTTAACAAACTGAGAACACGAAGTTCAGTTGCAAAATGTGTGGGAAAAGTTCTGTCCTCAAAGCAAAGAGTACTTTCACATCATTCTGCATTTATTACATGAAATGATGATTTAAGTAAGTAAAATTCATATTTTATCTATTACCATTTTAATACTTTAGATCACAGAGGCAAATTAACCGTTTCCCAGATACAACCAATCTGTGGCAGGCAACTTACAAAAAAATCTAGGCAAAAATGTGAACAAATCTCTGAATTGAAGGATAATTATTGAAAGGAATTGAAAACATTGTGGCAGAAAGAGAAATTGCTAATTATGAGCAATTTGTTCTTTTGCCACAACGTTGTCAGAAAGCGTCTATAATTGAGAAAGGGTGAACATTCTGATGGAGACATGGTCCCCATTCAATAATTAATAGGATTTATGCAAACAAAACACAGAACTTTATTTCTGGTAGCTTTTGCATAAAAGGAGTGAAAATTTTACCCGATTTGAAAATAATTAGGCACAAATGTTCCTTTGGTGATCTTCTTCTAAGATTGTTAAAATTATTCCGATACGTTGATAAACATGGCCACCATCAGGCGTGGCTCATTTTGCTTATATGTATCAAGATTAAATTTTGAAAACTATTGAAGTTCAATTAAATCAGGTGAGCGATCCAGGGCCATCATGGCCTGGCCCTCTTGTTTAATTATCTCCATAAAGACATATGCTTGTCCAGATGAAAAGTATTGTAGGGATTGACTTGGTACTTCACATATTGTTAGAGGTCGTTGAGAGGAAGTGCAGTGACAAAGCACCATAACTCTATCATGGCCAATTTTTAGCTCACCTAAGCATGAAGTGCAAGGTGAGCTTTTGTGATCACTCACCGTCCGGCGTCGTCGTCTGTCAACAATTTCCTACAAATGACTTCTCCTACTAAACCAATGGACAGATTTCAAAATAACTTCACAGGAATGGTCCTTAGGTGGTCCCCTTTCAAAGTTGTTCAAAGAATTTAATTCCAAGTAGAACTTTGGTTGCTGCGGCATCAGAAAAGGGGAAAATTGCCAAATCTTAAAAAATCTTCTTGTCCAAAAGTGCTGGCCCGATTTGAAAATTATTTTGCACAAACGTTCCTTGGGCACCCTCTACCAATATTGTTGAAATATTTCAGATCCGTTGAAAAACATGGCCGCCAGGGGGTGGAGCTTGTTTTCCTTATATGTGCATTGTTAAAACTTTAAAAATCTTCTTGTTCAAAAGTACTGGCCCGATTTAAAGATAATTTGGTACAAATGTTCCTTGGGTAACCCTCTTGTAAGAACTAAGATTGTTCTAATGATTCTGATCTGTTGAAAACATGGCCACCAGGGGGCGGAGCTTGCTTTCCTATTATAGGGTAAAACACTTTGAAAACTTTTGAAGTTCTATTAAATCAGGTGAGCGATATAGGGCCATCATAGCCCTCTTGTTTAATTTTCTACCTTTATTTTATGAACAAAGCTTGTCCGGAACTTAACTCGAAAAGTATGAAACAGATTGAATTGATATTTCAAACAATGATAGATCCCATTGAGAGGAAGTGCAATGACAAATTAAAAAACTCTAGCTTTCCCCTTTGTTATGCTCCCCAAAACAAAATCAGGGGAGCATATAGTCAGTCGCTGCTTCGTCTGTCTGTCTGTCTGTCTGTCTGTGAATTAATATTTATCCAGAACATAATTCATGAGACAGATTCACCTGATATAACCTAGGTGATAGAAGATACAACACAATTTATTTACCATTAAAACAATCATTTACACAATTCATAATTCTTATTCTGATTGTAGAAGACTTCACAATTTGTTTGGATTTTTTTCTATTTTAGGTCCTGTTAAACCTTAGAAGAAATTGTACATATATGATGATTCTGTACAGCACTCATGAGAAAAAGAGGATGCAGTAATGTTGATACAGATTTAAACCCCAAACATAGAAAACCTGATAATACCTCTTCTGAGCCAATTGGAACACCATTAATCTGCCAGAGAAATGAAAATGCAACACCTTATGGATTGGAGCCTGCCAATTGTGAACCTGTCACTCTACAAGGTGAAGTCTCAGATTCTGTGTCTGTAGAACCTTCAGAACAGGCAGATATATAGAACACCAGCATGATATCACTGACACAATACAGGAATATTCTTATACAGACCTTTAATTTTATACAGACAGTTCAGATGAAACTGATCGACCTGAAAGCAGCTCCATTGAATAAACTTCTAGTGATAATGAACAAGAAACAGTGAAAACAAAACTAAAGATGACCATGAACTTTATACTCATTTGGAATTGCATTATACTATTATATTCTTCAATACAATTTATCCAAAAGTCCATCTGAATCACTTTTAAGCTAAGTGAAAGCACTATGCCCAAACAATAAAATGTTGACTGACTTAACACTGAAGAAAATATTTACTGAAGTTGATAAATCAAAGTATAACATTTTTCACTACTGTAACATCTGTTTCGAAACACACCCAGATGATGTTGATGTTTTTCAGTGTTCAACTAAGTATTTTATAAAGAATATTGTCACTGATAAGATATATATGCAGTTGGATTTGTGGTTAGTTTGATAGAACCTGTTCATCCTTTTGATGATGTTCAGTGTACAATTTGGGCATGACTTTAAATTGATTGATTGATTGATTGGGGTTTAACGCCGTTTTCAACAATTTCTCAGTTATATCACGGTGGCCAGTTCACCTACTCATGCATTTCCTGGTTTTCTCACACCAGTACTCCACACAACAATCTTCCCAAGCAACTGGGGCATGACTTTAAAGTTGTGGATATAAATTTGATCAGACAAATTTTTTGTAATACAAAGTGGTCAGTCTGAGGCTAAATAATATTATGTAAGTCATGTTCCAAATATGTATGGTCAGTCAGTTTCCAAGTAAATCAGGAGATGATACATTTTATTATGTTTATATGATACAGTCATGTAATGTTAAACCCTTTCTCTTGTATAGACGCTTTCTGACGCCTCTGCAGCAGACTACTTTTTAAACCATTGTGACAACAGATGAAATTGCTGAAAACAAGCAATTTCTCCTTTTGCCACAATGTTTTCCACTTTTTTCCGTAATAAAATCTTTTTTTAAAGAGATTTTGCCTAGATGAATTCAAAGGCAGAAGCAGATTACGTATTAAGCATAATTGGTGCACACAGGGTTGAAGATTGTAAAAAAAGCATACAGAATATTGCTACATGGGAGAACCATAATTATGTTCGAAATTGTATATATAAGCGAATGGAAAAAGGATCTGTCGTACAGTATTGTGTGATACAGGTGAAATGTTTTCAATTAAGTATTTTATAAAGAATATTGTCACTTATTATATAAGATATATGCAGTTGGATTTGAAGTTAGTTTGGCAAACTACTTTTGAAAACATTGTGACAATAGAAGAAATTACTCAAAACAAGCAATTTCTCCTTTTGCCACAATTTTTTTCCGTAAAAAATCTTTATTTATAAATATGAATAATTATACAAGAACTTGGAACTATTCTAAAAGTTTATCCATTGAAGAATTCTGATTCTTTAAGGCAATTTTTATGGACGATGTTGTAAAATTTTGTCAGTAGTAGAATAATTATTCAAGAACCTAAACGGGTCCACAGAATCCCGATTCTAGAATTTTAGCAAAGTTCCAAAATTTTCATTGTTAAGAATAGATATTCTAGAACCTGTGTTCTTGAATGTGTAGGGTGATTCTTGAAGAATTCATGAAGTTCTAGAATAATTCTAGAACTGAAGAAAATTCTTAAACATTTTTCGCAGGTGATTCTTTCATTTCTGTTTCATTCTGAACAGAAAGCATGGAATGAACTTTTTCTTGCATGATATTAAAAAGTTGAAATTACCTGTGACATTCCAGTTCAAATTAAATAGTAAGTTTCGATTATTTGAATAAATATTAGTGCATATTTTTCGAGCTATTAGAAGAATGATAAAAATCTTTGGAAATCCCGATGTGGTATGCTGGAATAATTTTCATAACATACATACATACATGCACTGATCTAGCATCTTTCGAGGTTATGCATTTATGAGTTTGTATGAGATAAAATGTAAAAGAATAAATCATGTAGGTTTTTTTTCATTGAAACTTGCAGTATCAATTCTGTGAGTAATGATTTTACATTGTTGGAGTTTTCCATGATCACCTAGTTGAATTCGACTGTTGTGATTGCAGTATACTATAATGTCACTGAACAGCTGCATTACTTAAACACACCTAAAAGTAATGTGTACAGAACTCTAAAATACTTGTCATTTTAAAAGTCTGAATTGTTCAGTATTTTTAAAAACTCCAGTATGATACTTTAAAGTCTGAATTTTTTCAGACATTTTAATAACATTTGTCATGACATGTTGTATGATTTGTTTATTAAAATTTTATCTGGAACATAACTGGAAAAGAAGTGAATGTAATTCATTCAAACTTTACACATTGATAATGGTCATTATATGGAAGTATGATGCCCATATATTGTCTGTTCTGATCAATTATTTTAGAATGTCTGTCTAAATTTAGTTGTAGTGAACATTAAAGGACCTGGTGAGCTTCCTTGTTTTAAGTCACAATTGTTTTACTGTGTTTTTGACATTTTTTAGTGTTATCACTTCCTGAACATGCAGAAAATGAGTCTTGAATATGGCAGAAACATCTCAGACAAGTTTCAGTTTAAGTGATTTTTAAAAAAGTCTGAATAAATCAGAAACGAAACTGGCTGCATCTTTTTTTCAGTATTTCTTCAGACATTCGCTGAAGCTGAAAGAAGACTGAACTTTTGGTCTGAACATGTCAGTTTCTTTTCAGTATTTCTTCAGACATTCGCTGAAGCTGAAAGAAGACTGAACTTTTGGTCTGAACATGTCAGTTTCTTTTCAGTACTTTTTCAGACATATTCTATGAAGCTGAAACAGGTCTGGATCTTGTCAGCACTGTTCAGCTTTTATTCAGACATCATTCAGATGCTAGATTTGGTTGTTCAGCAATGATTCAGTCACCAATTTTGCCGTTAGACTGAATTCAGCATTGATTCAGCTTAATTCAGCTTAATTCAGACAAACTTCAGACTTTCTGTTTCATGAGGGTATCCATTCAATTATGGAGATTTCCTATGTTTTGACAAAATACGTTCAAAGTCGTCTGCTGCAGAATTGTCGTACGAGGGAAAGGGTTAACTGCTATCCTGAGTGCCAAGGTAGTATTAAAGCCCATTTTGATAGCAGTTTAATCAAGTGTCTCATGTGTTTTCATTGGACAGAAAAACAAGCAACTAATCTCACAAACATTTAGGGTCAAATCAAGACAACCTACACAAAGAGATGTATTTTGATCTGATTTTGATGAGATTGCTTCAAACCTATAGATACTACGCCCCTGCGAAATGATCTGTTACAGTTCATG
This sequence comes from Serripes groenlandicus, assembly GCA_031761405.1. NCBI lineage: Eukaryota > Metazoa > Mollusca > Bivalvia > Cardiida > Cardiidae > Serripes > Serripes groenlandicus. The sequence continues at coordinate 47,882,809 of JASEVX010000006.1, forward strand.
AATTTTTCATGAACAATTCATGAATGGTTCACACATCTACAATTCATGAACAATTCTTGAAATTCCTTGAAATACAAATCCTTGATCAGCTCTTAAAAAAAAAAGTTCATGAAAAATTCATTAAGGGTTCTTCAAACGTTCCTGGTCAGTTGTCTGTTATATATTCATGAATGGTTCAAGAACAACAATATAACTGCCAGTTCTTGAACCATTCATGAACTATTCATTAATCACTTTCCCTATATATTTCAATGCCTCATTTGTACTTCAATGACTGAAGTAACTGCTCACTAACAAATAAATGATTATAACTGTACAAAGAACACGAACATTTAGCCAAATAGCAAACCTTTGGATCTAAAAATGTTCCAGAACAAATGTGATGTAACAGTTCTAGTAAATTCTAGAAAACTTCTAGTACAAATGTTCCACAACTGTTCTTGAACCATTCCAATTTTTTTGTATGTTCTAGAACAATTTCAGAACGGTTCTACAATGGTAACCTGTATGAAATAGTCTGGGTGGACTAGCTAGCTTGAACCAGATTCTGTACAGAAGAAAATACAGAAAGCCTGTGCTGCATGTACAGAAAATAATCTGGTTTATTGAAACATACGTAGTTGAACCAGAATTCTATAAAAATATTTTTTGTATGAAGGCATGGCTTCATCCATATGTGGCAATGCGATACTTTAATAAATCACCAATATAAAAATATTGTTTATGACATAGAACATTACAATTTGCTAATTTAATAAACAATGTAACATTTAAGACATTTACCAAATGTGCCCATCAAGTTGTTCATAAGAAATTACAAAATTAATTTCAGTGCCTTTGAAACACAACATATTTTTCCGTGCACCAAAAAACGTAAAGGAAGTAGTAAACATTACTTACTTCTTTTAGAAGAGTTCCTGTGTTTTATGCTAGAGTTAACTCCCTTGGTATATTTCAAATTCAAGTTCAGTTCCATTGGTATTTTTGGTTATTCTACTGGTATTCCAGTAACATAGCAGGTACCAATGAAATTCCACTGGAATTGCATTGATTTTTTTCACTAGGGCCTTCACTTTTGACAAGACGATTTTAAAAGTTTTCACTGTAATACATTTATAAGAACTTTTTTGGTTCTAGAAGTGATCTACAAATGTTCTTATTTCTCTATTCAGAATGGAAGTTTAAGTGATTCACACTGAGTTAAAAAGACTTTGTAATATTACTGAGTAAAAATATTATTTTAAAATCAGTGATGGTTACTGTTTAATATAATAAACTAGTCACAGAGGTATGTATACTGAAACTAATTAGCAGGCTTGCAGTTATTATACTGCAAGACAGTTACTGTAAGTTATGTGATTAATGGAATAATTATATATATACATGTACATGGCTGGCATTTCATGGATATTTTACAATTTATAATAACCATTGTGAATTTCCTTCAATTTTTCATGAACCTAGCTTTCAAAGGGTTGATATCATGGATATTTTAAGAATTCCTTCAACTGTTCTTGCACCATTATTGAAGTCAATTCATGCACCTTTTAAGAACATAACAAATTCTTCAACTGTTCTTAAACCAGTAATGAAGTCAATTCATGCACATTATAAGAACTTAACAAATTCTTCAATTGTTCTTTAACAGGTATTAATGCGGTATTGAAGTGAACTCATGAACATTTTAAGAACTTTAAATATTCTTCAACAGTTGTTCTTGAACCATTCATGATGTCAGTTTATGAACATTTTAAGAACTTGGACACTTTCTTGAATCAAATGACTTGTTCTTCAACTATTCATGAACTGTTAAAGAAACAAGAGGGCCATGATGGCCCTGGAATCGCTCACCTGATTTTTTTTTTCACTTTAGCTATATAAGCCCCGCCATCTGGCGGGCATAGTTTCCAACCAATCAACTTGGCTTTAAGGAATCTGATAGAGGGTCACCCTAGGAACATTTCTACAAAATTATTTGAAAATCGGCCTGACACTTTTGAAGGAGAAGATTTTTTAAGTTTTCACTATAGCAATAAAAGGCAAAATAGCCCCGCCCCCTGGCGGCCATGTTTTTTGACCAATCAACATGGCTTGAAGGAATCTGATAGAGGGTCATCCAAGGAACATTTCTATAAAATTATTTGAAAATCGGCCCGACACTTTTGGAGGAGAAGATTTTTTAAGTTTGCACTATAGCTATATAAGGCAAAAAAGCCCCGCCCCCCCTGGCGGCCATGATTTTCGACCAATCAACATGGCTTAAAGGAATCTGATAGCGGGTCATCCAAGGAATATTTCTACAAAATTATTTGAAAATCGGCCTGACACTTTTGGAGGAGAAGATTTTTTAAGTTTTCACTATAGCCATATAAGGCAAAAAAGCCCCGCCCCCCCCTGGCGGCCATGTTTTTCGACCAATCAACATGGCTTCAAGAAATCTGATAGAGAGTCACCCAAGGAACATTTCTACAAAATAAGTTCAAAATCTGCCAACCAGTTAGGGAGAAGTAGAATTTTTAAGTTTTTTTCGTTTCGTTGCCATGGAAACCAGAATTCTGCATGGATCCCAAAAATTTGAAGGAATTCTGGTGAGGTCATTGAGAGGATGCTTTCTGTGAAGTTTCATCCCAATTGACCCACCGGTTACTGAGGAGAAGATGTTGAAGATTTTTTAAGTTTGCACTATAACCATAAAAGGCAAAATAGCCCCGCCCCCTGGTGGCCATGTTTTTGACCATTCAACATGGCTTGAAGGAATCTGATAGAGGGTCACCCAAGGAACATTTCTACAAATTTATTTGAAAATCGGCCTAACACTTTTGGAGAAGAAGATTTTTTAAGTTTGCACTATAGCCATATAAGGAAAAATAGCCAAGCCCCCCCTGGCAGCCATGTTTTTCGACCAATCAACATGGCTTGAAGGAATCTGATAGAGGGTCACCCGAGGAACATTTCTACAAAATTATTTGAAAATCGGCCTGACACTTTCGGAGGAGAAGATTTTTTAAGAATTTTGAAGTTTTTTCATTTCGTTGCCATGGACACCAGAATTCTGCATGGATCCCGAAAATTTTAAGGAATTCTGGTGAGGACATTGAGAGGATGCTTTCTGTGAAGTTTCATCCCAGTTGACCCACCGGTTACAGAGGAGAAAATGTTGACGGACGACGGACGACGGACAACGGACGCCGGACATAGGGCGATCACAATAACTCACCTTGAGCACTTCGTGCACAGGTGAGCTAAAAAGACTTCAAGGACTGTTCATGTCCATAAGTTCATGAACACAACTCAAGAACTGATAAAGAGTTGTTCATGAACAAATACTTTAAAAGGTATGAAAAATTCATGATTTCATGAATTTCATTTTGCAGGGGTGATCTCTCAATCTAACCTCCCTCATAATTTAACACACTTACATGACCATACTTCAGGCTGTAATTTGTATACACCCAAACCAAAATACAAGCTGGTGACAATTGCGCCATAAGCTTGCGCAACCTCCCTGCAATCTTGTTAAGAATGTCAGGCTTGCAGGTGCACGTTATTAAGGAAATTAAGCTTGCGAATAGTTCTTGTTTCGTTATCTTCCCGCAAACTTAAATCAGACAAGTTTGCGACAAGCTTACAGTTTTGCAACAACAACAGGAAGTTGAGATTTTCCAAATTTTCAAAATGTAGGCTTTCCACGTGTAACAGTTAAAATTGAGGCAATATTTTCACAAAATGCTTGGTTATCATGGATTGCCAGCAATTAAAGTATTGTTTTCATGGTGACTTGTAAATAACTCTTTTCACATCCTGATGATGAAGGCAGATAGAATAAACTTTAACAAGGAAGATTTACAATTTAGCACAACATTTACATAGAAACTTTTTTTCAGTAATTATACCTTCATTTCCAAAGATTTCCATATCTGGAGTAGCTGTTTCCAATGTCGTCTGCTATAAATGTGCTGTATGTGGGAAAGGGTTAAAGACTGCTTATTAATTGATTTATAGTGAAAATATATATGGCGGACAGCAAATTCATTTATTAGTATTTTCAATTTAGGAAAAAAATAATTAAAAGAATAATTGCAATATGATTTGGGATGTTGTTAATCGAAATCTTTGGCTAATTCTAAAAATAAACAGTCTTTTCTATTAATTTGACCCTTTCCCTCATGTAGACACTTTCTGATGCCTCCTGCAGCAGACAGACTTTTGACACAATGTTTTCAACTCTTCATTTCGGTAGATTTTCCATATTATTGTTGAGATATTTTCAAAGTTGTCTGCTGCAGATTTGTTGCATGTTGAAAAGGGTTAACCTTTTCCCACATATAGACGCTTTCAGACCATGTACTTTTTAAAAAATGACTTGCAGTTTTGGTTTGGGAAGTTAGTAGAAGTAATAATTTCTTTCCAACTAATTATACAGCCAAGAGCAGTAATATTTATTACTTCGACTTCACCTGACAGACAAGTTAAAACTTAATCCAACATTAATTATATCAAAATGAGCAATTTCTCCTTTCACCACCCCTTTTCAACTCTTTAATTCCCTCTATGCAGACAACTTAACCCTTTCACTCATGTAGACGCTTTCTGATGCCTCTGCAGCAGACGACTTTTTAAAATAGTGACAAAAGAAGAAATTGCTCAAACGAGCAATTTCACCTTTAATGCCACAATGTTTTCCACTTTTAGACAAATTATGTTAAAAGTCGTCTGCTGCAGAATTGTTGTATGAGGGAAAGGATTAAAACCCATATGCAGCAGATGACTATTTAATTAATGTGGACAAAGAAAAAATCTTTCAAAATGAGCAATTTCTCCTTTAACCCTTTCCTTCATGTATACGCTTTCTAATGCAGTTGTCAAAACCCGTCTGCCAGTGGAAAAGGATTAAGAAAATAATACAATCTACAATTTGATTGACATCTCCACATAGCTTGTAACACAGTGTCCCACTCAATAAAAGGGATTAGAATGGCTAGATGAAAAGATTTAGAGCCATACAAAATCGGGTTTTCACATTGTTTACTGTGATAAGGCATGAATAATAAATACTAACACGTTGCTGTCAACTCTTTGCACTTTTGGGTGCATGATAAAATTAATATTGATTCAGACTGGTAGTTAATATATACATGTATATATATATTTGTACAAAATTGGATTCAAACTTTACAAAAACAAATTAGTGAACCTGATGATCATTAATGTCTCCATATTTTAACTTTCTGACTTTAAAGGCCCCCGTCATACTTAATGGTGACAATCCGCAACTTTACGGCGACCAGAAAATTTCCAAGGTCACCGGCAACTGTTGAAAAAAGCTGCGCTCTTACGGCAACCTGTGCATCACATCACGATCTCATGGCACGCGCGCCACCACCTCTCAGTGCTTATGGCATTTCTATTGAGATATATGAACTTGGCAACGGCGATCACCGGCGACTTTACGACACTCCAACCACGCTCATGGCGACCTCACAGCGTTTCTTCCACATGACTATATTAGCTGGTCGGATTTTCGGAAATCTTTGGTGTATGAACTTTGAAACACCAGTTTTTATAGCAGGTCGCACATGAAATGCATGGTCGCCATAGGAGCGTAGTACAAGCTTAGTAAACACACCATGGTTGTACATGTATTAAGAACTCTGTAAACACAGTTGGAACCCCATAAGAATGCAATAGGTGCCTCTGGAGCCCCATGAGGACATGGCAGTAAAATCATCGTAACATCGCCCTGACAATGCCCTGACAATGCCATAAGGATATTGGTAGGGTCGTGGTGAGGATGCCATGAAGTCGTCGTTGCAAATATATCTATTTTTGCAGCATCTTTGCCTCACGTGTACTGCGTGTGTACTACGTTCACGACCCCACAGCGTTCTCACCACGTTCAGGTCAGGTCACCGAACCTTGGCATTTGTTTTACTGCAAACTAACGCCTGACTCTGCGATCATTAGTAACCATGGCGACCACAGCACAATGTCTGGCATTTCTACCACACTTATTGCGACCTTGACGCGCTCCGATCCATTTCTTTCGCTGTAGCAGCGCAATAAGGACGCGTGACTCTGGTCTATAAGGGGTATTACAGACAGTGCAAATTTCCTTTACAATATTGGGAAAAAAGAAAGGCTTTTATAATCCTTTCCCATATACAGCAAATCTGCAGCAGACGAGTTGGCAAAACAATGGATATCTCTATAAATGAAAGTGACATGATTTTTAAATAGAATTTATTTCTTTGTGGCAATAGTTGTCTGCTGCAAATGTGTCAAAAACTCAAAATGCATCTGCATGTGAGAATTTGGGGTTATACTTCAAATGTTGTAGAATGATCATGTTAATGAATCCTTTTCAAAGCAGGTAAATGATCAAATTCATTCTCCAATGAAATCAAAAAGCGTTTTAACCTTTTCATATATGAAGATACATTTTGACGAATCAGCAGTTTCATTAGACTCCTTTAGAGGGAAATTGCTGATACTAAATTTCTACTTTTTCGACAATATTTTTAATTGTTTTCTAAATTACACCTTAAATTCTATAGATTTTCCATCTTTTTCAGCCAAGATATAGATTTTTTCAAAGTCATCTGCGGCAGATGTGTTGTACAGTATATACGAAGAGGTTAAGATATAACAATTCATACTTACATGCTTTCTAAATTCGGCTGCTGTTTTTAACAGTTTAGGATCCTTCGTAAGAGTTTTGGTGAATTGTAATGAATCATTAACATTTGTTTGGAACACTTCCTCAATGGGCGATGCAAACTGAACCACCATATTGACTTTTGCCATGAAGTTATTGTCAACTATCCACACATAAATATTTGTATATTATAACTTAATCTCCAACTTAAACACAGTGATGAAAAACAAACTTTCACATTTTTTTAAAATACCATTCGTAATTGTTCTATATGATCCAATAATACACAAGTCAGCACTAAGTCAATCAGCTGTTATCACACAATGTTCATGCAATTTTCAACTTTTTTCAAGTTTAAAACTTGTATACTAAAATACAAGATAATTTTCTATTTTTTTCATGAATTTACCTCATTTCCTGTTTCTTAAACCCTTTCTAATCTGCAGACAATTTGTGTCACATCTGATACAGACGACCATTGAAAACATTCTAACATGGGGGAGAAATTGTTCCTCATTAGCAAATCCTCTTTAATCACATTGTTTTCAACACTATATTCAATAAGTACACACTCATATAAAAAGATTTTTCACAGTTTTACCAGGATGTTTTCAATGTCGTCTGCTGCAGATTCGTTTTGGAAAAGGTTAATGAATATCAACTTTGTTCCTTTTAAAGTCTAATCATTAAGATTTTGATGATTTAATTTGAATATCTAATTAACTTCAATAGGTTTCAATTGAATGAGGTTTTTAATTTTAAAAGTCCAATTAAATTTAACACTAATTAGATTGCATAACTTGTTTAAACAAGACTTTATTGCGAATATTTTATATCAAGGATTTTTAACCTTTTCCCTTATACAACAATTCTGCAGCAGACAACTTTTGTATTTTGTCAAAAAATAGAAAATCTTTATAATTGAATGGGTGACCTATGACTAAAAGTGGGAAACATTGTGGCAAAAGGAGAAATTGCTTGTTTTTAACAGTTTTTCAAAAAGCTGTCTTGGTTAACCCTTTCCCATATGATACAGCAAATCTACAGATGACTTTGAAAATAAATATCTATATATGGACAAAAATATGAAAATTCTCTCAGAAAACAGTGTGGCAAGATTGGTCGCAATGTATTCACCTGATTATTCAATAATTGTTTTTTAATTTATAGAAAGCTTCGATCAATACATTTGCCAAGATGACCCCTGCTGCAAATTTTCTATACATGGAAATGGGTTAAATGAAATTGTCGTTCATTATTGAATAACTTTAGCAAATGGTAAAAATTGCTTGTTTTGAACAATTTTTCCTTAAGTTGCCACAATGATTTCGAAAGTCATCTGCTACACTTAGAGACAATGTTTTTTTCTCAGAATTCAAAGATGATATGGGTATTTAACAAACCAGCAGAACTATAATAAGGCTAGGAAATGACAGCCTTGCCCAAAGGGCTGATAATTAGGAATGTTGATGTTCAACCTACGTATACACAGCACTCACTATTAGTAACATCAAATTGATTTCATTGGACTGACAAAATCTAAACAGTTTGAATATGAATATTAACAAGAGCTGTCGGAGGACAGCGCGCTCGACTATTCCACCGCTTATTTAAGTTACCGAGATAATGGACTCTAATGTAGTTGCATGCAAAACATTAACCACAATTTCTTAGTGGGTGATAATTTGCATTATATGCAGGATAGTGTTATTTAACATGATTATTTTCATAGGTTTGATGGTTAGATAGGGTTGTATAACCTTTCAATGGAATGCATCAATTAAGTAGTTACTAAGATATGGACTCTTAATGTAGTTGCACGCAAACCTTTAACCATAATTTCTAAGTAAAAAAAGGGCAACAATTTGCACCATATACAGGATAGAGTTATCTTAATTGGTTGTGTTTATAGTTGTACAATTGGGAAAGGTTGTATAAAGTTTCAATACAATTGTTCAAGTTGTTACTGAGATTACACTCTAAATGTAGTTGCAAAACTTTAACCAGAATTTCTAAGTCCAAAAAGGTCCATAACTTGCATAAAATGCTGGTTGGTAAGGGCTGTATAACGTTTCAATGCAATGCATCAAGTAGTTACTAAGAGATGGTCTCTTTATGTAGTTGCATGCAAAACTTTAACCAGAATTTATAAGTCCAAAAAGGCCATAACTTGCATAAAATGCAGGATAGAGTTATCATACTTGATAATCTACATAGGTGTGATAGTTGGGTAGGGTTGTATAAAGGTTCAATGCAATGCATCAAGTATATACTGAGACGTGGACTCTTAATTTAGTTGCACGCAAACCTTTAACCAGTATTTCTAAGTAAAAAAAGGGCCATAACTTGCATAAAATGCAGAATAGAGCTATCATACTTGATAATCTACACAGGTGTAATAGTTGGGTAGGGTTGTAGAAAGTTTCAATGCAATGCAGCAAGTAAATACTGAGATATGGACTCTTAATTTAGTAGCACGCAAAACTTTAACCAGAATTTCTAAGTAAAAAAAGTGCCATAACTTGCCTAAAATGCAGGATAGAGTTATCTAACTTGTTAATCTACATAGGTGTAATAGTTGGGTAGGGTTGTATAAAGGTTCAATGCAATGCATCAAGTATATACTGAGATATGGACTCTTAATTTAGTTGCATGCAAAACTTTAACCAGAATTTCTAAGTAAAAAAAGGGCCATAACTTGCATAAAATGCAGGATAGAGTTATCTTAGATGATAATCTACACAGGTGTGATAGTTGGGTAGGGTTGTAGAAAGTTTCAATGCAATGCATCAAGTAAATACTGAGATATGGACTCTTAATTTAGTTGCACGCAAAACTTTAACCAGAATTTCTAAGTAAAAAAAGGGCCATAACTTGCATAAAATGCAGGATAGAGTTATCTAACTTGATAATCTACATAGGTGTGATAGTTGGGTAGTGCTGTATAAAGTTTCAATGCAATGCATCAATTAAATACTGAGATATGGACTCTTACTTTAGTTGCACGCAAAACTTTAACCAGAATTTCTAAGTAAAAAAGGGCCATAACTTGCATAAAATGCAGGATAGAGTTATCTAACTTGATAATCTACATTGGTGTGATAGTTTGGTAGGGTTGTAGAAAGTTTCAATGCAATACATGTAGTATTTAAGAACTTGCATGCAAAACCTTAACCAAAGTGTGACGTGGACGCCGACGCCGACGCCGACGCCAGGGTGAGTAGTATAGCTCTCATATTCTTCGAATAGTCGAGCTAAAAACAAGAGGGCCATAATGGTCCCGGATCGCTCAACTGAATTATGCAATGTGATTTGTTATGACTACCACAATAAAAAAATAAAATGTTTACCAACCAACATGCCTTGAAGTAATCTTGTAGAGGGTCACCCAAGGAATCATTTTACAAATCGCAACATTTATAAGGCAAAACAGCCCTGCTCTCTGGCGACCATGTTTTAAGACTTATCAGTATGGATAAAGGATGAAGGAATCTGATACAGGGTCACCCAAGGCCCATTTCTACAAAATAATTTGGAAATTGGACAGATATTTTTGGAGAAGATTTTTTTTAAAGTTTCCACTTTAGCCAGATAAGGCAAAAATGCACGCCCCTCCAGGGGGCCATGTTTTTTTACCAATCAACATGGCTTGAAGGAATATGATAAGAGGCCAAAGAGGGTATTCCGAAGAACATTTCAACAAAATTATTTGAAAATCAACGGGTTTGAGAGAGCAAGTTTCATCCCGATTGGTTCCTGGTTACAGAGGAGAAGATGTTGACGGACGACGCAAGACGGACACCGGAAAAAGGCCGATCACAATAACTAACCTTGAGCACTTCATGCTCAGGTAAGGTAACAATCCCCTCCAATTGCACTGAAAAAAATATATAATTTGTCTATCATGACTGTGAAATATATTTGCATTGGCATAAATAAACAGATATCACTTCCAAGTACACTCAGTATTTGAATAGCTCTGAATTACACCAAATGGCTTTCAAACAGAAAGACAAAATATAAGAGAACTACTCGTTATATAGTCATGTACACATCTACTGAAAGTAATATAATGAGTATCCTTTCAACTTTCACCACATGTGTATGTGTTCACACATATCAAGTTCTGTTTACTTTTATAGTATTTGAAGTTACTCTATCATGACATTAAAACTAACGAAGCTTATTGTTTTCACCATAACACCTTATTGCCGAAAACTATTAAATTCTATTAAAAAAGTATAATTTCATTTACATGTATATGGATTTTCTTAATAATAGCCTAAGGAGCAACAACTAATTTTGTTTAACTATATAACTTTTTACCCCATTTAATAAAATATGCACTTTAATCCTTCACCTCATATTGCACTATGATATATAATCAAATAAGACAGTGTTTAATTGGTATTATGTGCATTAAACCATGTCAAATACCTTTACCCTTTCCCTGATATAGACGCCTTTTGATGCATTCCCAGCAGACAGTTTTTGAACACTTTCCAACCTGCAGACTATTTTGACGCAATAGCAGCAGACGACTTTATTTAACAATTAAGCTATCTTTTATGGAGAATTTTCAGGTTTTTGTCTCTATGTTTTCATTGTCTTATGCTGCAGATTTGCTGTATTTGGGAAAGTGTTAGACCAGTATACAGAAATACCTCATAGGGAGCTATTTCAGCAAAAGTCTCAATTTTTTAACTTTAAACTCCATATATATAATTGAACTTTTATTCGTAGCTCTAGAGAGTCCAAGTTATTTACTTGATAATCTCATAGTTGTCTGCTGCAAATGTAATTGTAAATTGTGGGATAGGGTAAAATCCTCTTACTTCATTATATAATTACTTTAGACTCTCCCATACTGATAAAAAAAAACATCTGAAGAAATGATTGTAAAATTAACCCTTTCCCACCTGCAACGCAATTTGATGCAATAGGAGCAAACGACTTTTGAAAACATTGTGGTCAAAGGTTAAACTGCTCATGATGAACAATTTCTCTTCTGGCCACAATCTTTTATGGAGATTTTCAAGTTTTTGTCACTATGTTTTCAAAGTCTTCTGCTGCAGATTGTTGTATGTGGGAAAGGGTTAAGGAAAATGACAGCTAAATGAGGATTCTGGTCTCCAGGAGAATTATTGCTCTAATATAACCTTCCACTTATCCCATTATGATTTCATAAGTCATTTGCTATCTATAATTATGCTGCAAATTCATAAGCCTGTTCAAGAGAAAGGGTTAAATACTTAAGTACTTTGAAGAGATTACCCCCAATAAATATCAAACAAAGTCATTATGCAAGCCTTATAATTACTTCTTAAAATTTGATCAGTATATGAATAAGTAAATGTTTTTTGATGATGTAACTTTAGTTAACCCTTTTCACCATACAACAATTCTGCAGCAAACGACTTTGAACATATTTTGTCAAAACATAGAAAATCTCCATAATTGAATGGATAATTAACATATGACAAAAAGTGGAAAACATTGTGGCAAAAGGAGAAATTGCACGTTTTGTGCAATTTCTTCTTTTGTCACTATGTTTTCAAACAGCCGTCTGCTGCAGAGGCGTCAGAAAGCGTCTACATGAGGGAAAGGGTTAAATCATTAATATAATTGTAATGTGTTTTGTCAGGAGTCCCCGGTTTCGTAAATCCAAAATACACATGACACTTCCCCGCCCAGTTAAAAGAATATTTTCTTAATTACTTTAAAAAAAAAAGTACCCTTTCATTTAAGCCTCTGGTCAAAAATATGGAAAATCTCCACAAATGAAAATTCATCATGAGCAATTTCCCCTTTTGATACAAAAATTGCCTGCTGCAGAGAAAAAGCGTCTGTATGTTGGAAAGGGGGGTTAAATGCACTTTGACTCATACAAAAACAATTTCTCCATTTCAACTATTAATATTTATTCTTTCACTTAAAGTGACTTTCATATATATATATTTGACTAGATGTTCAACGACATTTTGCTGGTTTCATGCAAAACAGTTGTAACTGTGACATCTTTTCACAAGGTATAGTTACAACCATTTTGCGTGAAGCCATTAATTAAATTGTCTGCTGCAGATTGTTTGTATGTTGGAAAGAGGTAACTGGTAATATATATATATATAAAACATGCACAAACTATTTATTTCCTTTTATATAACACCACTTTTGCATTAATTGCACATTTATTAATTAAAGTTTAAACCACTGTCTTGAACTCATATTTTCAGTTGTATTAATTGAGTTCTGTTATAAAAGTGCATTAATTGGTCTGTAATATTTATACAATATTATACAAAAAAACACCATGCAACCCTTTACCTCACCAAACTGACTTTTGGCAACCCTGTAGTAGAAGACTTAACAGTTCCTAGCTTTATTCACACAATTTGCCATATCTGCAGCAGAAGACTTTTAAAAACATTTGAAAAAATTGTGGCTGAAATAAAAATTGCTACTTTATTAATATGAGCAATATATATCTCCTTTTGCCACAAGGCTTTTAAACAGGTTTCCTTTTATGTCCAAATGTTTTCAAAGTAATACCAAATGCTGCTGATATGTTGTATGTGAGAAAAGATTATAATATATCAGGTTTCGGATTAATCTAAACCCGATGCCAAAGTCATGAATATTTATATATAACTTGTCTATACCTATTCCTTTTATCACTTAATGATCCAAGGCAAATAAAGTTGGCATAGAATTCAATATAGTAATTAGGTGTCAAGTGTTGCATCTATTTATATATCCAGGGGTTGTACTATACATGAGTTTGAATCCCAGCTTGGCCAAAATTCTTAACAACGTACATGTCTGACAAAATTCAGTGTGACATAATAAATATTATTGCGTCATTCGTCTTTCTGCAAAGGGCTAACAACATTACTGTCTATGTGAAAAAGCAGCCACTTGCTTGGAAAGTATGTTGTATGGTGGACAATACTCCGACTCAGGTGCGAGAAAGCCAGAAAACATAATTATGAGTAGGCGAACTGCCTGGCCCGCCGCCCGCCCGCTACTGTGATGAGACTGAAATGTTTTGAAAACGACTTTAAACCCCAATCAATCAATTATGTTTAAATTGATGACGAGAACTCAGACAAACAAGTTACTGAAGTATTGCAGGCAATTCGGAAGGTCCCGTTTCAGTAATTAAAGGGTCAGAACCCCAAGTAGCATAATAGTGTTCAGGGATGATAATCTTAACCCTTTCCCACATATAGACACTTTCTGACGACACCTCTGCAGCAGACGGCTTTTTAAAACGTGACAACAAAACAAGCAATTTCTTCTTTTGTCCGCATGTTTTCAACTCGAATCAATAACTGTACTTTCATTTAAAGGGAGTTTCCAAACTATATCGGGTATGTTTTCAAAGTTGTCTGCTGCAGAGTTGTTGCTTTCGGGAAAGGGTTCAGTGTATGGTGTCAGATTTTATCTTTGATCTTGTCCAAATGATCCCCCCAACAGTGACCCTAAACTTGGAGCCAATGGGTTCTCAACTCATTAATGGTCTCTATATGACTGCTAGTTTATCATTTGGTCAACGTACTTAAATCAATATCGAAACTTTTAATTTACTCAGGTACATGGAATCCGCCAAGACCGAGTGGCTTGTGTTGGTGATCTTGAACAGGCCGTCCCGGGTTAATTGACCCCTTCTTGCAAGGGTCAAGGTGGAGAGCCATTGTTAAGGCAAATTTCCTAGTCTAGTACTGGTTAGTTTACCCAAGGATCTTGAATAAAAGTGCTTATAATCGCTGTGATAACTAAAATACTATTAAAAATGTTGTAAAACAAAACAAAAATGTAAAAATGACACGTAATTAACTAACCATTCTCTTTAAACTTACAACAGCCTTAGTGTATGACAGTGACCATGACTATAGAAGATAATATAGGGTCCACTATATACATGAATATATATGGTTTAACTATTTTTTGTCCTTTATTTTGATGTCAAGTTTCCCCTTCAATGAAGCTGCATTTCCAAATATAATTTAGAGAATAACTCAACTTGCAATAGAACTTCAGACTAGAACTTCTGACCTTACAAAAGCCTACTTGTGTTATAATGAAAGACAGTGATCTTCGAGGTACTAGCTAGGTTCCATTCCTATACATGGTTTCGTAAAGGGCCTGTCACACACTACCAATATTCCTTACCAGGACTAAACTGGAGCACACAGTTAACAACGGCGAGAAAATTGGCGGAGCTCCGTCAAAAAAGCATTTGAAAAATCACAATTAGCCGTAAAAATATCGCTAAGAACTCTAGTACATCGTCAGAACATCGGCCAGACTACGGTATCACATCTGTACCAGTACAGAACACATTGATGCCACCTGAGAGCCGTCAATCTATTACGGGGTGCTACTGGTGCTCTACCGACATTAACGAAGCCATACCGGAGTACTGCCGTTGTAGCTCCGTTGCTGGCAAAATCAGCTAGGTCTGAAAGGCCCTTTGATCCTTTCCTATATAAAGACACATTTTTTCCCTACCTCTACAAAAGGTGACTTTGGAAACGTTGCAACAAAAGGAGAAATGGCTCATAATGAGAATGTTTAACCCTTTCCCACCTTTATTATACTTTCATTTTTTTCAAAATATCTATTCAATATCTACACTTTCATTTTATAGTTTAAGATGTATTTTCCATAAGTGTGCCCACATGTTTTCAAAGTCATCTGCTGTAGAATTTGATGTATGATGGAAAGGATTGCTGCATGGCATAATTTCATTCTGCGCTTTTGATCATGCCATTAAAAAATTATATTCTATTATAGACAGACGAGGGATGTAACTTAATCCTCGTCAGTCGAAATTTGACACATGTTTACCTTTTGTTCCGTTACAAAATAATAAAAAAAACGCGATTGAATAAAATGATATTCCCAGCATTTAGCCATTTAGACTTCGAAAATAATCTAGGCAAAACACCCAGAAGATATCTATAATTGATTGAAGGTATAATTATCTAAAAAAGTTGAAACATCGAGTCAAAAGTGGAAATTGCTCGTTATGAGGAATTTTTGCTTTTGCCACAATGTTTGCAAAAGTCCTCTGCCACAGAGGCCCAGAAAGAGTCACAATGTGTGAAAGGGTTAAAGGGCATAATTGGAAATTGTGATTTATAAAGCAATCATAACTAGATGAAATAATATATACCTCTTCAACCAACATCCTTACTTTTCATTAAATATAACAAAAATATAAAAAAAATATGCAATAAATTACAAGTGTTCACATTTGACTCTGATAGATGCTTAAATGTGCCCGTCGAATGCAGACTTTGTGTTAACCCTTTCCCTCATATAGACGCCTCTGCAGCAGACAGCTTATTTGAAACATTATAGTGACAAGAGAAGAAATTGCTCAAACCGAGCAATTTCTCCTTTTGCCACAATGTTTTTCACTTTAAGTCATAGGTTATCCATTCAATTATAGAGATTTTCTATTTTTTGACAAAATATGTTCAAAGTTGTCTGCTTCAGAATTGTCGTATGAGGGGAATTGGTTAAACCAGGGACGTAGATAAGAATTCTGACCAAAAGGCAGAACAAAATGCATTATAATCGTTCTTTTGAACATTTAAGCAAATTCTTAACCTTTCTTATATACAACAAAATTTAAATGTTCTAATAATAAGTACAGTTTTTAATAAATAAAACATTATGGAAAACAAAACAAATTATAACTGCTTTTTTTTCAACAAATGTTTAACAGTGAATCCACAGTTTAACCCTTTCCCTCATATAGATGCTTTAATTCTGACACCTCTACAGCAAACAGCTTTTTGAAACATAGTGACAAAAGAAAAAATTGCTAAAAGCGAGCAATTTTCCTTTTGCCATAATGTTTTCAACTTTTAGTCATAGGTTGTCAATTCAATTATAGAGATTTTCTACTTTTTGATCAAGTAGGTTCAAAGTCGTCTGCTGCAGAATTGTCATATGAGGGAAAGCGTAAAAGACGTGCACCCATGGGACGAGAACAATTCTTCATCTCTTTTTTTACAGGCAACTTTAATTACAGGGTCATTTATGCAGAAAATGTGCAATTGTGAAATTAAAAGTGTGGTTGCTATAGACAGGGAATTGCTTAACAAAGGTGTACGTTAGGACAGGTTTGACTGTATTTATCACCAAATTGTTCAATTGTTGCTTGCTGCAGACCTGCTCAAAGTTTCCCAGCATTTTTAGGGAAAGGATTTAAATTCTTATGTTACTAAAACATAAATTCCATTAGCAGTGGTTACATAATAATATCACCGTGATTTAACGGTATGATCAGACAAACAGTCATATTTATAAGTGATCCATATACATACAAATTATTACAATAATCTATAATATCTTTAACCCTTTCCCTCATAAAGACGCTTTCTGACGCCTCTGCAGCAGACGGCTTTTTGAAAACATAGTGACAAAAGAAGAAATTGCTCAAAACAAGCAATTTCTCCTTTTGCCACAATGTTTTCCACTTTAAGCCATAGGTTATCCATTCAATTAGAGAGATTTTCTATTTTTTGACAAAGTATGTTCAAAGTCATCTACTGCAGAATTGTCGTATGAGGAAATTGGTTAACCTCTTCCCACAGATAGAGGCAGTTTTATGAATCTACAGCAGACGACTTTTGCCGCAATGTTTTCAACTCTTTTCATTACTGATGAGATTATCGAAACTCTGCCACTTTGTTTTTTTTTGTCAGCAGCTGTTTTGTTGTATGTTGGAAGGGGTTTAAATACTGGTTAAAACTAGAAATATCACTGAAGGTGATGAATATCCCCAGCTGGGGCCTGACAATATACATATGTATGAGAAATTCAAGGGGCCATATGATAACTCATTTAGAAATAATTCCAGTGCGCCACGCGACAATATGGACAACTAGGCTTAGTATCGATCATTCTCGTGAAGTTATATTGAATTCTGACCAAGGGTTGCTGAGAAATAGTGTTCACAAGAAATGTCCACAGACCGACCGACCGACAAACCGACTGACCAACAAGCGTGACTCCTATATAGCCCCCATATAATTTGTATCTGGGGGTATAATAAGCATCAAATATATGCTATCTTAGGGTTTGGTTAGATAAAGGGACACAACTCCATGTATATAAAGAACAGTTACTACATGTATTGGCATAATTATCTCCCATGTTGTGATATTAAAATGATTTTAACCTTTTCCCTCATAGAAAAATTCTTTGAACATATTTTAAAAAAAAAAGAAATTCTCTATAATTGAATGGATAACGTTTGACTAAAGGAGAAATTGCTCGTTTTGAGCAATTTCTTCTTTTGTCACTATTTTTTTAAAAAGGCCGTCTGCTGCAGAGGCATCAGAAAGCGTCTATATGAGGGACAGGACTAATAATGTAGCAGACAACATTTGAAACTATTTCAGGATCAAAACATTAGGTCTTCAACTCAATCCATACAGCATTTATACTTTTAATTTTCCAAATATTAAAAAAGTTCACTATTACTGGTTTGCTTTCAAAACAGTCTACAGTAAAACTTACATAACATGGTGATGATCAATTATAACAAGAAAATCCAATGATTAAATTTTGAACTTAGAATTAGTTTTATCCAACTTATTTTTACAAAGATTGCAAAACAAGCATCCAGCTTATATTAATCATTCTCAATGTCTGCTTCGTGGAGACTTAACCAGTACTCGCGACATTTGTGACGAACAATCCAAAAGTTTAAACCAGCTCATTTCAAGATTCGAATCCAGGACCTTTGTACTTAGAGGCCTATGTTATACCACTGCACCACTGTCTTTGCATAATGGAAGAGTCCATAGTCAATTCTAGGAATATGAAGATAAAAATGTTGAATAGAGTCTAGATAGACGGCACATGCTCACCAAGCTCTATACTCAGACGTTTTGTGCAATTTCTTCTTTTGTCACTATGTTTTCAAAAAGCCGTCTGCTGCAGAGGCGTCAGAAAGCGTCTATATGAGGGAAAAAAAAATTGGAGACCTGTATAATACTGGTGGCAAAGTCTTCACAAAATTGCTTCCAGCAGTCATAGGATTTAATATGACTAAAAAACTTCCTAGTATTTTATAACTCTTTTCTCTTTGAGAAGAGATCAGGTATTTGTAGCAGAAACCTTTATAAAAAGTATTGTCCAAAAAGTAGAATCCGCATAATGCCATTACGTTCCTGTTTCTACCGTATTCTGACATTCCAACTATATACTTAAAAACAGCATTAATGAGCTTATCATGCATTGCAATAGTGGTAAAACTGTGAGACAAAGTGGTACAAATTGACATCCATCCATTTTACACATTCAATCTGTGAGATCACCCACTCACCCAGCCTTTACGTCCAGGAAAATCCTTATCATCATCTCCATCAAGAGACTCCTGACTTCCTCGTCTAATGGGAAAGAAGAGAGGGAGAAGTAAGTCGCGTAATCGGACACCTAGACCTTGAGTCTCACTTTCGTCCAGTATCTGTATCTCATACACTGGCTTTTTTAACCTATTTTCGAAAAGTACAATTTTCTTTGACCGGACTCCTGTAGCCTGAGTTACAGCCTTTTTAAAACGGTACATGTCTTCATTTAAATACAATTAGTTGAATGAAAGACCAATTATTTTTTTATAACAAACTATCAATTAGTATTTGTAACTGTTTTTTGTTTTTTTAAATAAATGTACATGTAAAATGTTAAAGAATACTTAGGACAAAGCGATCCGTTTTCTTCAGGAAAAACAATTATAAATAAAGACTTTATAAATCCAATATAAAATCAGCAAAACTCAAGTGTAAACCATACAAAAGACACACAATGTCTTTAATCCATCAGAAAATTCTGTTTAATTGAAAAACGTTTGATAATTCAACATCTATCCTCGAACATAAGACAACAGACAACTAGAAAATAGAAAGATGACCGTATAGACTCCAGTCTTCAAGCAAGGAGATACCTTCCAATTTGACCGCTTCACTTAAAAACTGACCTTTGATACAAAGACGACCAGTGTAAATCTAGACCAAGCTATGCCTTTGAGCAATCTGATCAGATTCTTATCTCACAGTTAGCAATCAAGTTGACGTAGTTGTACAAGCATCAAGGAAGCCTCTACGGAAGTGTTATTGCCACAATTCAACTTTAATAAAACTCAAATATGTATCGCCATTAATTACAAACCTCAGATTTAGTTAGGTTTTCCTGTGTCTCGACTCAATTGATGTTGTTCAGAAAGTCATGTAATATTCATAGAAAGAACAGCCTCGAGTATCAAGAGATGCAACTGAGAATTACTGAATAATTACAGGTTATCTGTGTTACTCCATATAGCTGGGATTTTTTTAACCCTTTCCCACACACAGATGCTCTCTGGCACCTCTGCAGCAGACACATTTTGAAAACTTTATGACAAAAGGAGAAATTTCTCACAATGTTGTCAACTCTATTCCATTTATTATACCTTCATCTTAAGTAATTTTCCATATTTTTATCAATATTCAAAGTCATCTGCTGCAGATTTGTTGTATGTGGGAACAAATTCAAATTGGAAACATTTTGGGAATTGATGAGAACATTTTGTACAATGGTAGAGAATTGCATTACTTTTGAGATTGATGAAACAAAAATGATTGTGAAGATAGTGTAAGGGTCATTGTAATAATTATGTCCTTCCATACAATAATCTGAGCCAGTGAAGGGTTAACAAAATATCATGCCTTAATTAGCCCTTTCCAACATAGAACAAATCAGCAGCAGACGACTTTAATAGCACCTAGGCGAAAATATGGAAAATCTCTATAGATGGGACTCCATTCTATATTAATTTGATAAGGTTGATAACATTGCAGCAAAAGGACAAATTCCTCATTTTGGGCAATGAGCATTTTTTTTCTTTAGCCACAATGTTTTCAAATGTCTTCTGCTGCAGATGAGTCAGAATGTGTCTGTCAGTTGGAAAGGGTATAAAGCCATATAAGTGCTTTGATTCTTTATTATAGACTATTACCATTATCTGGTAACCTTTTCTCTGATATAAACAGTCATTTAGACTTCAGCACAAGAGTTTTGAGAAACAATGTTTGGAAAAATATTGTTCATAACAAGAATTTCTCATTTAAGCACAATAATACTTTGATAGCTAGGAGCAATCCTATGATATGGCATAATTTTCTGCAGATATTTTCAGTCCTTATTAGGAGTGGTTAATGTCTGGCTTTCAAACCAGGCATCCTAGGTTTGATCTCCAGTGGTGGCAGTCATGGTGGAGTGCCCCTGGGCATAGCACATTTCCTAGCCTACCATTGGTTTGTTTTAGTTTACCCAGGGATCATGAATAAGTTAATATATATATATATGATATAATATTGAAAACGGCGTAAAACCCCAAACAAAACAAAACAATTCGCCCAATAGCTTTGTACACAATTGTGGTATTAACCCTTTCCTACATACAGCAAATTTGCAGCAGACAACTCAGAAAACAATCTTACAAAAACATGGAAAATCTCTATGGGGAAAAAGTATAAACTACTGAAAAGAGTTGAAAAACATAGTGACAAATGGTGAAAATTGCTTGTTTTGAGCAATTCCTCATTTGTCACAATGTTTTCAAAAGTCGTCTGCTGTACATGCGTGAGAATTTGTCCACAGGCGGGAAAGGGTTAATTAAATTTACCCTTTCCTACATACAGCAAATCTGCAGGAGACAACTTAGAAAATATATTGGCAAAAAACACAGAAAATATCTATAAATACAATGTACATGATTGTATAAGTATAATTAATTAAAAAATTGAAAAACATTGTGGCAAAAGAAGAAATTGCTTGTTTTGAGCAATTTCTACTTTTTGTCACAATGTTTTTCAAAAGTCGTCTGCTGCAGAGGTGTCAGATAGGTGTCTGTATATGGGAAAGGGTTAATACTTAATAGTCAACTCATGTAAAATTGATTTATAAATAATTAATCATTAAGGAGCATTCACTGTAAACCAGATGACATCTATTATTTAGGTTTAATTACATGCTGTAAAGTCATTGTTTATGTCTAAGCTATAGATCCTGTTTTAACCCTTTCCCTCATACGATAATTTTGCAGCAGACAACTTTGAACATATTTTGTTAAAAAATAGAAAATCTCCATAATTGAATGGATAACCTATGACTAAAAGTGGAAAACATTGTGACAAAAGGAGAAATTGCACGTTTTTGTGCAATTTCTTCTTTTGTTACTATGTTTTTCAAAAAGCTGTCTGCTGCAGAGGCGTCAGAAAGCATCTATAAGAGGGAAAGGGTTAATTACATGCTGTAAAGTCATTGTTTATGTCTAAGCTATAGATCTGTTTTTAATTGTCCCAAGGTGTAATAACAAGGCACTTGAATTGTTTTTGATGTATTGATAAATTGGTTAAATCCCATTTTCAACAGTCACTCAGTCATACATGTGATCATTTTTTTCACAACGAACACCAAATTGCAAATTACAGTCTAGCCACACTTTGGTAACCCGAGAAACAATAGTTCAAATCATTATGAGTAATTTCTTCTTTTGCTACAATGTTTTCAAAAGTTGTCTGCTGTAGAGGCGTCAGAAGTGGGAAAGGGTTCATATAATGTTTATTAATTTGGGATTTTGAACCTTTTCCCTCTGAAGCAATTTTCTCCTTTTTCCACAATATTTTCAGTTTTATTCAATTCTTGCTACTTAATTTATTGAATTTACAAATGTTTTTTTTTTTAAGATTTCTGCTGCAGATCTAACAGCAATATCTGTTTTACATCTTCCTTATATCAAGTCTCATTTTGATGTGTTATTAGCTGACCACTTTTAAAAAACATGGTGGCAAAAGGAGAAACATAATGATGCTGCAACTGTGTTTTCTACTCTATGTAATCATTATAATCTATTCCTAATCAGATTTCCCATTTGTGTTCATAGGTGTGACATTGTCATCTATATCAGGTATGTTTGTATAAGGGGGAAATGGTCTATGTTTCTAAATTGCCATATCATGATTTGATATATCGAAAACAATCAAAACAGATAACACGTGAACCGGAAGTAAAAACTAACAAGTTGCTACAACAAAGTTCGCCATATTTAACTTTACACCTGAGATTTTTCGATATGATGTTATCGGCTACCGTTTTTTTCCTCAGTGTTCCATATTTCGATATCATTACATCGAACTTTACAATACACATACAAACATTATTCAAAAAATACATTTAGATGCAATAATCCCTGCCTAGTTCGACATATAAAGATTTTAAATGAATACGAATATTCGGATTAAACAGCTACTGTTTGGCAACCGAACAAAGCTGTCAATCAAATCCAATAAGTAAAACAAACACACTAAAAAACCATAACAATCCACTAACCTTGCTCTTTAACAACTCTGCTACATTCCCCTGTACCAAAACTCGGTCTCACAATCGTATCAGTATCATCAGAAATCCCATCAACAGCCCCTATCCTTAGGTTCGAGCGTCGTCGCCTCCCGAGCCATTCGCCATGATCGTCTCCCGCCGACAGCATGTGTTGCTGGTCTCTGTGGGATCCCGGGAGTCGCTGTTGGCTCCTTAGTCCGCCCAGTAACAGCCGCTGTAGCCGGCCTGTGGGTGACATTATCTAACAAACCGCTCGTGAAACTCGGATGAGTCTGAAGATTAGCTGCTGCCGAGCTGGGTCTGATCCGCGATCGGGCCTTCGAGGCCGATGGAATACGTCCCGGGGGCATCGTCACGAGGGCTTCCAATAACACAGCTTCGGCTTTACTGATGTACTTCGCTTTTAATTCCTCAAAATCCAACGTCAAATACAGATTCCGTGTTCGTCCAACTACTGGTGATAACCTGAGAGCCTCGTTCTGGAGACTGAAATTTTAAAGTGACCCATTCAATATCACGGCTGTATTGACCTGTCGCGTTATTATTTGAACAAAACTGTTTATGTCTCGTGTGATTACCCTTTAATGGTAATCGATAGGCCTATTTGATACTATAAAATACGGATTAGAGATAAGTCACCCATAAACTTTATACTTAGTTATTATAGCATTAACATTTTGCTCGTTTCTATTATTGAACCCTTTCTAATGGGTAAATAAATGTGTCAGACTTTCCTATAACCAGGTGCGTCTGCATTAATTTGATTAATTGAACGATCGATTTCGATTGATTTATCTCGTGATATGATTATCTGACCTAGTTATGGATGTATGCGATTCATGCATGCATATTTTTTCCGGAATGTTTGAAGTCAATTTAGATCTGTTTTACGGATGTTTAAACCAGCAAATAATGGGAGGGGGGGGGGGGGGGGGGGGGTTAACGGGAAAGACACTGACATGGGCGTAGCTCCCTTTAGGCACTGTAGGCACGTGCCTACACATTTTTTCTCAAAATGCCCAAAAATGCAGCTGCGGTGATATACATCTGCGTAATATATCGACCAGATCAGCCCGCGCTATCCGGCCGGCACATTCCGGGATATAGGTATAGAGTAGTTATTCCTGAAACAGAAAATCCACAGGAGGCGAAAAGTGTCTATCCGGGTAGGCCTGCGTGGCATGCTTATAGGCTGATTCGGATCGATACTTTACGCAGAGTCCACAATGTTGATTTTCTCACGAGACGGCCTACACATTGATTATTGCAAAGCTACGCCCCTGACTGATCAGACTACACCGCGGCACTGTTTAGAAGCCTCTGCAGTCAATTACTTTGGAAAACATATGAAAGGATAAATTAGTTTAAATGAACACTTCTCAGTTCTCAACAAGGGCTGAGCCACTAATACACGTTTAAGTGGTCCCAGACAAGGGTTACGTCTTGGTACCGAGAATGTACGCTGTGATCATCCTGTGTTAACCCTTTCCAACTTACATCAAATGTACAGCAGACGACTTGGAAAATGTCTATTAACCCCTTCCCTCATATAGACGCTTTCTGACACTTCTGCAGCAGGCGGCTTTTTAAAACATAGTGACAAAAGAAGAAATTGCTCAAAACAAGCAATTTCTCCTTTTGGCACAATGTTTTCCAATTTCAGTCATAGGTTATCCATTCAATTATAGAGATTTTCTATTATTTGACAAAATATGTTCAAAGTCGTCTGCTGTAATATTGTCGTATGAGTGAAAGAGTTAAGAGGTATGGAAAATCTCTATAATTGCTGAAAAGGGTAAAACATTGTGGCAAAAGAAGAAATTGCTCGTTTTGAGCAATTTCTTCTTTTGTCACAATGTTTTCAAACGTTGTCTACTGCAGAAGCGTCAGAAAGCGTCTATAGGTGGGAAAGGTTTAATGATATCGGTCAGACATTGGGCCACGGCACACATAAACTGATCGGTTCAACTTGCATCTCCGTGAAGTCTGATTGCTGTTTGCCTTGCTCGCCATCTTATTCCATTTTACATATTAGTATCCCTATCCTTCCTACAATGAAAACGAAGCAGATGACTTTCAAACCATCTTACCCAAACTATGGAACATTAATAATCAAAAGTTTAATCATTGAATATAGTTGAAATAATTGAAGCAAAAGGGAAAACCTGCTCATCATGGGCAATTTCACCTTTTGTCACAATGTTTTGAAATGTCGTCTGCTACAAATACGACATAAAACGTCTGCAAAAGGAAAAGGGTTAAATTTATCCACATACCTTTCAAAATGTACGATCCTTAAGTCGCGATACCTGTTTAATTTATGCTAAAGCAAATTGATAGGAGTTAAATATTTCTAGTTATTGTTTATCCATTTCCCACATGCAATATTCTGCAGCAGAACCCTTTGAAAGCATTGTCGGTATTTTTTTCGAAACTTACTATAAACGAAAATATAATTATTGAAACGAGTTGAAAACATTGCAGCAAAATGTGTAATTGGTAATTTTGAGAAATTTCTCCTCTTACCACAATGTTTTCAAAAGTTGTCTGATGCAGAGGCGTCAGAAAGCATCTGTAAATGTTAAAGTGTTAAGTATTGTCAAAGTTTTGCTTATAATGTTTCATTTTCAGGAATAGCATTGGGTGTTTACTTTACTTATATAAATGTACACATCTTCCATTGATGCACATATGTGACACCTTCTATGCAGCAGAATATTTGTGTTCAAATTTGCTCCCTTTTCCACGATACTCTCAGCTGTGTATCGAAATAACAGTTTAACATAGCACAATAGTACACGTTAGCCTCATATGTTTTCTTATTAGAAAATTCTTAAAATATCATTTCGGGTGTATATATACAAAATGTATGACATAGAAAGGATTATAATTACTAATCCAATCAAGGGATTAGGCATGTCATCTACAGTGCACACTTATAATCTCCTGTCACAACGCGGAAACCATGACGATTTAGACCAGACTGCAATCTCACAAACTGTGATTCTTTCTTTAGAGTAATATATTGAGTAATTTCTCCAGTCTGCCACAATGTTTTCAAAAGACATCTGCTGCAGTTTAGTTAAAAAGCGACCGCATATCATACTATCACTTTCCAATATGATATGGGAAATGGTAAGCGACGAGTGATAGTATTAACCCTTTCCTACATACAACACATTTGCAGCAGATGATTTTCAAAACTTTTTGACAAAAATATGTAAAATCTCAATAAATCAGTTTTACTATTAAAAGGAATTGAAAACATTGTGACAAAAGGAGAAATTGCTCGTTTTGAGCAATTTCGTCGTTTGCCACAATGTTTTCAAAAGTCGTCTGCTGCAGATGCGTCAAAACGCGTCTACAAGTGGGAAAGGGTTAAATAGATTACCGAGCCCATGTAGCTCAGTCGGTAGCGACGCGGGCTGTCAATCCAGGGGTTGCGAGTTTGAACCGAAGCTCCGCCAACATTCGTTCCGACGTTTGACAGAAGTCATTGTGACATTCGTCTTCCGACAATGGGCTAACAGTTTATGTGGGAAAGCAGCCATTTGCTTGGAAAAACTGTATAGTGGCGTACTGGTGTGAGCTATCCAAGAAACACATGAGTCGGTGAACTGGCCGCCGTAATATGACTGAAAATGTTGAAAAAGGAGTTAAATCCAATCAATCAACTAATCAAAAAGGTATACAGAACGATCACGCATTAGAAAGCAGGCAAGTAAATGCACGATGTAGCTAGATACAGCTCTTGGTAGGTCTTGACTTGCAAAACGTTGGAGCAGATGAGAACTAATGCGGACAGGTCCAGGACATGTGGGCTAACCTACGGGGTTCAAAGCACTACAGGTTTAAAGGTATGATTGTTTTGTGTTTTATGCAGCTTTCATCATTTTTTTTCTCAGTTATATCACTGTTTTTCCTGGGTAAGTTACCAGTAGTACTGGTCCATTTATCCTGACAACAGCCAGGCAGTCGTAATGCTAACCCTGCAACTCTGAACGCCAAGGATATGGCAGCTATTAGTTCCATTTTAAAGTAGTTGGTAAGACCCGGCCGGGGATCAAACTCGCGAGATCCCGCACTCGATGTGGATTAAAGGTCACCAAGGTCTAAAGTAAGCACATTGACAGCTAGAACACTACTTATGTTCGGTTGTAGTAATCAGATTGATGTGTAATAGGGCGTCGGCGTTCAAATGTAACCGTTTACTCTTTCACTGCCGAATTTCACAAAGTCGACTCTTCCATGTTTAGAACTGGACCACTGCAATTTTCGTCCAACAGGAAATGTGGTCAAATGTAATGTCTAAGTGGCAAACAATGAAGATTTCAGGGGAGACAGCTCTGTCGCACATGAATCGGCATTGTTTGCAAAATCCTTTAATTGCCTTTAGTAGCGGAAGACTCAACACAAACTAAAATTACGTCCACATTATGCCTTGAAATGCCCGTTCCCCCTTTACGTGATTTGATAACAGGACTACTTAAACCGTTTGTTTCCTGTCACCATTCAAATGAACGTTGCTCGAAGACTATACAACCCAAACGTAGAGCCTTTACGAACAACAAAGACCCAGATTAACATGCGCATTCGGACATTTTCATTTAGCTCTACAATGTTTACCAGTATGTCACAGATGAGTTTTGGACACACATTGTACATTTGGATCAGTTTACAGTGATACACATGCCGATCCTTATCTGAACGATGCTGGAGAAAAATAAACTCAGCGTTATTATTACAACTCTTGGTCGACATATTATATACCGACCCATCTAAGCAATTTCATCCAAATGGTTGTAGTAACTGTCAAGGTACGTACATTTATAATCATGACCTTTGACCTCCCGTGGCGCTTTGTAGCCATATGTTAAACCCCAATTCCAGGAGATGTGACTCTCCGATTCTCTGCATTCTCTTACCCGAACCTTCGACAAGACAGGACGTGCTTTAGAGCTTCTTTATCCGGATAATCTTTAGAAGACGTGTGCATTAGCTTTCCTGCATCTGCACTATTACAGTGATCTACTTTAGTAACGTTCTGTGACTTCCGGTCTTGAATACAATCCCTTACGGTTGGTTTCCGCAGAACGCCGCTCGACCTACACTTATCATTAACCCTTTCCCACGTTCAACACATCTGCAGCGGACGAGATTGAAAATAAATAGGCAAAGACTATGAGAAAGTGTCATAAATGAGAGTTTAATTATTGAATAGGGTTTAAAACATTGTGGCAAAAAAAGAGAAATTGCTCGTTTTGGCAAATTCTGCTATTGTCACAATGTTTTCAAATGTCGTCTGATACAGAGGCGGCGGAAAGCGTCTGTCTGTGGGAAAAAGTTAATACTTTAGGGTTCGTTTCTTTGAGCATCGATCAGAGATAAATTAAACTTACAGCATGCGAGACATCCTTCTGCATCGCCGGTTCCCGAATTTCTTGGACCATGTCGACATGTTTATAACCTCGAACCTGTTACAGTCGACCTGTTACAGTCGACCTGCTACAGTCGACCCAGGTTAAATTTACTGTATTGTTGTTTCTTAACTAATTCATCTTTTGTCGCTTTCTAGTTCCTGTATGATAGCCATTTCAAATTTCAACGCGACTGAGTGTCACGCGGTATCTATGCCTACGACGTCACGAACTGCGACGTCATTAAACTTGACAAACTACGACGTCACGAAACTTGACGAATTACGACGTCAGAGAATTTGACGTCTTAAACTTTCAGGAGTTTTAGGGAGGTCTCACAGACAATATAAACTGACTAGTACTATATATTGATGTTGAATGTATTCAATCCAATACTTTAATTTACGATTGATTGGAGTTTAACGCCGTTTTCAACAATCACGGCAGCCAGTTAGCCTACTCATGTGTTTCCTAGTAGGCTTTATCACACGAGTATTCCACACAACAATCCTTCCAAGCAACTGGTTGCCTTTCCACATAGACTGTTAGCCCATTGGTGGAAGTCGAATGTTGCTTGTCAAACGACGGAAAGAATGTTGGCAGAGCTAGGGATCGAACTCACAATACCTGAATTGATATTTATTTTAGAAATGTGTCTGTTTAACTTCGATTTATATCTTTGATTTTGAGAAATATTTCTAAAAAATGCGAAAAGCGTTTTTTTTTCTCCAGGAAATCGTATCTTAACTGTTTGCTATAGAGGTCAATTCAGGAATAAACCGTGATGAGTGGTTATGTTGGTTGAGTTTAAATCGACTGTCCCGGGGTCGATCTTTCATTCAATTTATTTTTCATTTGACGTTTTGTTACGGTATCGATCTTTCATTCAATTTATTTTTTATTTGACGTTTTGTTACGGTATCGATCTTTCATTCAATTTTTTTTTCATTTGACGTTTTGTTACGGTATCGATCTTTCATTCAATTTATTTTTCATTTGACGTTTTGTTACTGTATCGATCTTTCATTCAATTTATTTTTTATTTGACGTTTTGTTACGGTATCGATCTTTCATTCAATTTATTTTTTCATTTGACGTTTTGTTACGGTATATTCAACGGCATCGTCGGACACCCTCGGTTGTTGACTCCGCTATGCTCCAACATCACCCGTGGGATTTTTCACTGCCTTTTCCTGTTTCGCCGTTTTTACAGATTGCGAAAATATTGTGTCTGATTGGAAGCAGTACAGTATTGTACTGCACTAAACAGCTGAATCCACGTTATAAAACAATTAGTGTTATGTGTACGCAATTGGAGACATTACATGTAAAAGTCCCGATTAGCTCAGTCGGTACTAGCCCCGAATGCGACAGATCCCGGGTTCCAGTCCCCGATTGACTGCATGTTTTGCTACTCCGCTATGCTCCAACATCACCCGTGGGATTTTTCACTGCCTTTTCCTGTTTCGCCGTTTTTACAGATTGCGAAAATATTGTGTCTGATTGGAAGCAGTACAGTATTGTACTGCACTAAACAGCTGAATCCACGTTATAAAACAATTAGTGTTATGTGTACGCAATTGGAGACATTACATGTAAAAGTCCCGATTAGCTCAGTCGGTACTAGCCCCGAATGCGACAGATCCCGGGTTCCAGTCCCCGATTGACTGCATGTTTTGCTACTTCGTTTCTGATATCAAGTTCAGTACATGTAGATATGAAATGGTTCTGCTCCTTTGCTGCATTTTGATTTCAACCAATGGTATATTTTAGTTTTGAAGACGATATACAGGACGCACATTTACGATACGTGGGCGCAGCCATTTTTCTATGTAAGCTTCATTTCGATTGGTTCATGTGAATTATATTCTGTTCTGTCTAAACGACGAAACGACAGTGAAAAATCCCACGGGTGATGTTGGAGCTTAGCGGAGTGACTCGTAAGGAATAAATGTGAACATATTGTGACCAAAGAAGACATTGCTCATTATGTGCGATGTTTGGCACTATGTTTCCTGAAGTTGTCACAACAACGGATTAAGGTTGAAGGCACCAGCATAGAGATCATCCAGGGGTTGTGAGTTCGAACCCAAGTTAGGCTACATTCTTTCCGACGGTTGTAAAAAGTCAATGCGACAAGCGTCAATCTTCTGTCATCAATGGGCTTTAACGTCGATGTGGTAAAGAAGCCAGTTGCTTTTAAAGTTTAATATAATATTGTGTCGAGTACTGGTGTGAGAAACCCAGGAAACACATGAGTAGGTGAACTGGCCGCTGTATTTTGACTCGAAATTGTTTAAAACGGAGTTAAACATCGATCGGTCAGGTGTACGAATCACAACAACTCTTACAGGGACGATGATTTGAAAGTAGTAATTTAACAGTCCTTACGGCGGAATGTATGGGGAACTCATACGTCTGTGAAATAGTGCATGCCTTAACTTCTACTTGTTTGCTGAAATGTTTTTAGGACGCTTTCCACACTATCTCAGTTACATTATTGTGTTTTACCGGTACATCACGACCGTCTCGGATGTGCAGTGGTAGAGCATCCGCTTCGGCGCGGGAGGTTTCGGCTTCGATTCCTGGCCGGGTCATAGCAAATACTTTTTAAATGGTGGTGATGGCTGCCCTCCTTTGCGCTCAGGATTAAGGGATTAACATTACGACTGACTGGCTGGTGTCAGGGTAAATTGACCAGTTGTACTGGTAACCTACCAAGGAAACGCCGTGATATAACTGAAAAAAGTGTTGAAAGCGGCGTTAAACGCAAAACAATCAATAGGTACATGACCAGCACTCATAAAGTACACCCTGACACCGATCCATCATTCAGAACGATATCACCACAACCCTGATGAGTGCAAAGCTCCGAAACTACAATTATCATTTTAATGTCTTTGGTTTGACGCCAATCAATTGTAATTGAGATAAGCAGCATTCGCCCTCAACCACTGCAATCAACTTTGACCGAGTGGTTAGAGTCGATGATTTGAAACCGGGTGTCCCCGGGTTCGATTCCCAGTCGCAGACGTCATGTTTGGGTGCCCTTGGGCAAGGATCATTTCCTTGCCCAGTACTGGTTTGTTTACACAGAACTTGTTAATAAGTGAAATGACCCTGTGATATAACTGATATAATGTTAAAACGGAATAAAAACTATATGGGAAGAAAATGCGTGCAAAACAGTCAGGAAACTCATGGATACGTGAACTGACCGCCGTTCTATAACTAGAATAGTGTTGTTTACACGGCGTTTAACTCAAAGTTATGAATGCGACATGGGACACTTGTCAATAACGACCGTCTCGGTGGCGTCGTGGTAGAGCGGCCGCCGCGGTCGCGCGGTCTATCCCCTTCCGGGTTATACCAAAGACTTTAAAACTGGTAGTAATATGGCTTTTCTTCCTTGTCGATCTGGGTTGTTTGTGGGGTTAGCTTTACGACTGAATTGCTGGTGTCAGGTTAATCGGACCAGTAGTAGAAGTGACTTAAACAGTTAATGCTGTTATATATACAATATGAGCGGTTCCACTAGAAACCAAACAGTATGGCCTCTGCGTAATGTATCGACCCAGACCAGCCTACGTAGTCCGCGCAGGCTAATCCGGCTGTGTAAAGGAGGAATAGAGTGATGATTGCTGAAACAGGAAATCCACAGAAGGCGGAAAGTGTCTGTCTGGGTTAGCATGCGCGGATTGCTAAGGCTGATCCGGGTCGACACTTTACGCAGACCCAAACATGTTGGTTTTCTCGTGGAAAGGCTCATATGTCATTAACAATCATTTACGGGTACATATCAAAATAAAGGGAGGCCAACATGCTCCAGTCTTTCAAAATATTTAATAAATTATCATGATTCTTGAACAAATAAAACATTCTCATTAACTAAAATACATTCAACAGTAAATACAACATGTAGCATGCAATATACATCATTCATTTAATATGGATCAGGGAGACACGAGGGGGACTGCAATATTACATATGCATCTCTTGAAGACTTGTAATTGTCTTGTCTTGCAGTCACTGTGCGAGTGAATTCAACTACTACTTAACACGTCCGACAGAAAAAAAGAGTATTGTTTCATCTGGTTAACTCTTTCAGCGCCAAGGGCAATATTGAGGTTATTGCAAACAATACTGATTCAGGCGAGTCAGCTCGTAACGAGCTGTCTCACCTGAAATCAGCATTGTTTGCGTTTTAGTTATCAAAATAATCCAAACTTTTATTACATGATAAATGGAGACGCCCGATTTAGAACTTGAAATAGTCTACTTTAAACAAGTCGGCGCTGAAAGAGTTAACAAGAGAGACACGAATAAGGATACACTTCTAGTTTTCCGCCATAAGTTGAATGTTTAGCTTCGCTCAATGTAGTTAGTCAGTGAAGGCTCTGGTTGCATTGTGCGTTCACAAATCGACTTGAACAATAAACCTTCACATGCAAGTGGTAAACTGCAATCGTGATAAAAAACATAGCAGTAGTTGTGTGTACTCGCACGAGCAATCAGGAAATCTGCTATACGGATTTTCAAAGACAGTTCCGTTCCAGGAAATAGAACGAGTTAAACAATGTATTCGAAATATCGCGAGATCATTTTAAGATGAGCGTATTTCGAGTTTTGAAAGTAGTGAAGATTCAGATCATATTGCACATTTGAACATTTAAATGGTGATAATCAAAGTAACAAACAGTTGTATGAAATGATTATGTGATTTGATGGATATAAGTGAAGATGCTGAGCAGATAAGACAACGCTACGGCTTTGATTGATCTGGTTCTTCGATGGTGTCAATTATCAGAAGGTCGGGATCCCATTGCGTGTTTCTAAAATGATAGTAACTGAACAGCCATTGTTTTATGTAGTGATATTATGTCTTATTGCAATGCATCATGTACTTACTAGGATATGGAATCTTAAGGTAGTTGCACGCAAAACTTCAAAGGAGATTTTCTAAGTAAAAAGGGCCATCAATTGGATTATATGCAGGATAGGGTAATCCAATTGCATTGTGTTCATAGTCTGATAGGTGTCATGGTTGGGAAGAGTCGTATGAAGTTTCAATGCAATACATCAAGAAGCTGAGATCTGGCCTCTTAATGTAGTTGCACGTACAACTTTAACCAGAATGTTTAAGTAAAAAGGGCCATACTTTGCATTATGTATTGTAACTTTGATATGGTGACGATTGATTTATATATATATATCTATAAAAAAGGTGAAATGGATATTTCTTGAATGGGTCACGCTAAATGTATTGAAAACCAATCATAGGTTATTTGAGACCAATACAGAACACGCAAATCGAACAGATCGCGTAATCCGAGCCGGGTCTACTTCATTCTCAATTAAGTATCTGAAGCTTCCATGAGGCTGCAGACAACCAATGCGCATTTGTATCAAATAGAATGAGTGTGAAAATTGATATATTTCGTCACTTGTTACACAAAATACATACGCTTGTTGCCAATAAGATGAAAGTCGTACCGATTATAATGAGTTCGAGATCAAATCAACAATGCTGCAGTTTTACACACAAAAATAGTTTCACAACCATAAGACAAAGATATGTAGCATATAAGTAATTTACAACCTTAATTAACCCATTTCCTACTTACAGACGTATTTCCTCAGCAGACCAATTTTTGAAAATATAGTGACAAGAGGTGAATCTGCCCATAATGCGCAATATCTCCTTTGGCCTCAATGTTTTCAACTCACTTTTATAATCATGTTGTTTTCATAGGGAATTGACATAATCTGTCTAGAAGTTTTCTGCAGATGTTTGTTATATATGGGAAAGGGTTAAATGAATTAAAAGTGTCATATAATGAGTATATCTCATGTTCTTAATTGCTATTTGATCTCCAAACTATATGTTGTGGGTACTCAAAACAACCGTCATACGGTCGGGAAAATAAACGCCAGTTATTACTTATATTAACCCTTTCGCTGCCAAAGGCAATTAAAGGATTTTGCAAATAATGCAATTCCGGTGAAACAGCTTATATCGAGCTATCACTCCAGAAATCTGCTTCTTTGCCACTTAGACATTAAATGTTAGCACATTTCCTCTTGGGCAAAGAAAGGAGTGGTCAAATTGTCAACATGAAAGAGTCGACTTTGCGAAATTCGGCAGTGCAAAGAGTTAAACTTAAAGTGCAAAACAACTTCATTTCTTTTCTTCTTTTGTTGTTTTACAGGGCACTCTCTCCGCACCGTGCCACGTTAACTTTTCCGTTACCACAGGATCAAAGTAGGAATAAGTATCGTCCATATCTATAAAGTCATCGTATTCCAGATCAACAACATCTGATGGGGTACTACGTGCGGGAGATTTGGTTTTATTACTACCAGCATCGGTGTCACTTTTAACACTTCTAACACTTCTCGGCGTTGAGTTCTTTGAATGTTTAGCTGGTGACGAGTTCTCAGACGACACTGCCTCGCTTTTCACTACCTCCACCCTGGGGCTTTTAGGACTCTGACCGTCGGGCTTAGGTAAGGCATTTTGCCTGTCATCTGTTGAATGAATTGATATAGACATTGACATCTTATCTCTGGTAGCATCGGCACTATTGTTTTTAGACCCATCGTCACTCGTCCTGCCGAGTGAGGACGCGAGACTCATCTTACTGTAACTTTCTGTTAACGACGTTGGCCGCCTGGGTTTAGAACCACTTGCACCGTGTCCGTTTTCGATGAAAGACGTCGTCATTTGTGACGCAATGTCTTTTTCAGCCGACGTTGAGTCGTCTGATGTTCCCGACGCCGGTTTTCGGTCGTCGTCATCATCCGGTTTATCAATATGGTTTAACGGAATATCACTTTGTTTATTAGAAACATTATTTACACTATGACCATTGGGTAAACCTTGTTCTAACGTTTTACTATGCTTTCTTTTAAATACATCCTTACCCAAATGTATATTTGTTGGCGTCTCACATTCAGTCCTCACAGAATCAGACGCTGACGGTGGGGATTTCATGCTGTTTGTGGGGGTAAAGTCTGATCCCATGACAACGCGCTCATTATCACGTGTCACACCTCTTTGTAAACGATTGGTTAATATATCATGTTTTGTATCCTGAACTGGAGCGTCACCAGATGGAGTTGTTTGTGTCGGAGCTTTTTTTAATTTTGGAGAGGGATGCACTTTAGGAGATCTAGGCACTTTTCCTTTCAACAATGGACTAGTTCTGAACAAACTCATTGGTTCAGTTTCTTGCGTAGCGTCATGTGATTTGGAAAGTTTTCTTTGACTAGAATGAGTGGGTAGTAACGTATAATCTCGATTTGGTGTAAGAGGGCTTCGTCGACCAGTAGGCCGATGTTCAATATCGGCCTTTGTTCTATATTTCTTCTTAGTATGAGACGCTGTACTGCCGAATGATGTCCTGGATTTTGTTGAGCCTGGAGTATACGCTTTACGTTGAGCGTTCCCAGTTAAAGGCACTTCCATATCATGCTCTATTTCAATCCCGTGATGACTTTCACGACTAGGAGTACTTTGCATGCTCGTACTTTTGCACATGCGTTTTGGACTTTCGTCGTGAGCTGCCATTGCGTATTTGTGATTACGTTTATGACACGTGCGGTGGTAGATGACGAAGGAGGTGGCGATGATGACGACGAACCCACATAGAGCAATACCTACAATGGTGACCGTGGATTCCCAAATGGATGGCTTTCCGGCCTCTGTGATTGGTATAGCGGCTACAGGGAACATGCCAGCTGTTGTTTCTGAAAGTACAATAACAAACATGATTATGTTAAATGTTCGAACCTATTTATAATTAACTTGGTACATATTAGTTATATAGTATATATAATTCCCTTCGAGCAAATCGAAGATAATTTAGATATTGAACTTGAAGAACTAATTTGTATGACCCTGGAATGTCAAAGGTCATATCTTATTATTTAGCTCAATGTAAAAATAAACCAACACAACGTCAGTATGACAAATGTACCTCTCTTACTAATTATTTAAGCTGCGCGTATTTATGTACATGTAGGCTATATAATAACAATTGCATTTATTAAAAAATGTATTAAGTTAGACCGACACATATAGATTTTCCACAAACTTGTGAAAATATTTATCCGACTTTGCAGGTGCATCGGCTGATATGGTGCTATATTGTTCATAAAAGGAACGTGTACCGTTTATCACGAACAAGCTAAAGACTACGTATTATAGACTTAGTTAAAACAAAATATGAACATGCATTTCGGTCTGATGCTCTTTTTGTTTATATACAGCAGGCTATTATGTATGTGTCAACGCTAGTA
Source organism: Serripes groenlandicus (assembly GCA_031761405.1). NCBI lineage: Eukaryota > Metazoa > Mollusca > Bivalvia > Cardiida > Cardiidae > Serripes > Serripes groenlandicus. The sequence continues at coordinate 47,919,583 of JASEVX010000006.1, forward strand.
TATACCGGCAGCAGTATCTGGTATCTATGATATGTGTGACAAGCAGTTGGCGTACATAGTATGTTACAATTGTATTGGAACCACGTCAAGTCGAAGAATGCTTATAAATGCATCTTATAACGATCCGTGTGTGTCCACCTATTCAAAAACTGAATCCGCCGTGGTCGAGTGGTTAGCGTCGGGGATTTTTAAACTGGGCGTCCGGGTTCGATTACCGGTCGCGGCACGACGGTCATGGTGGAGTGCCCTTGGGAAAGGCACATTCCTTGCCCAAGGATCATGAATAAGTGAACTGACGACGTGATATGAGACGGTCTAACTTAAAACATTTTTTAATAAATGCAATTATTATTATATACTGAAACTGAAATAATGTTGAAAAACGGCGTAAAACTCCAATAAAAAAAATCTAGTCAAGCTTACATTTGGGGTTTTGCCTTTAAATAGTTACACTCTTTCGCTGTCAAGGGCGAATACAGGCTTTTGCAAACAACGCAGATTCAGATGAGACAGCTCGTAACTAGCTGATTCTCCTGAAATATGCATTTTTTGCCACTTAGACATTACATTTTTACCAAATTTCCTGTTGGACGAAAATTAGAGTTGTCCATTTTTCAACATGGAAGAGTCAACTTTGTGAAATATGGCAGTGAAATGTACATAAACGGACAGAGACGAGTCAATAAGACTGAGCAACCGAAAAACCTCCAGTGGACCTCTGCATCCTAAATGCAGAGGTCTGCTGGAAGTCCATCTTTTTTGCCTGACGAGCAATAATTCGCAGTTCCGTTTGTAACCAAAGTGTATGCCTTACCGTTAGACGAATACGTTACGATGAATCCGTGGACATGAATAGGCTTCGTCGGTTTCATTCGGTAGATTTTAAGCTCCCTGGCAGAAGAATTCCGAACATTGGTTACGACTTCACTTTCACTTGAGGAATCCGAATAAAACTCTATTAACACCTTATTGGACGATGAAGTCACGTGGGCTAAATCATTTCCGCCATTACTGTAGGCAATCAAATCAGAATCCAGATGTTCGCCGTTTCGAACTTTTACCCACTGTTTGTTTCCATAAAGACTGAAGTAAGTAAATGTCAGTAGGACGTAGTGTGTCTCTGGGACCACGATGAGCCATCTGGACATCTTGTTACAACGACCACTGGCTATGATCTGTCCTGATATATCCGTGTCAAGCCTGCATCCACACATACACGTCTCGTCTAGTTTTGGAGAGAGTAGAGGGGTCATTGGAATGGAGTCTGTAAATAAATAAAAATTAATTAGTTTACATTTATTAATAATCAACCGGTATCTGGGAAGACAACAATCTGGTCCGTGTTCACAGGTGGGTTTTTTAAAACAGGGAACTGTTATTCAATTGCAAGGTTGTCTGTAGCACAGGTTTGATTATATTTGGATTTAAGCCTCCTGTTCAACATATATACAAATATTCTATATAAGTAGGATGAAAACAAGATTTTAAGTACAAATATCTTAATTCGATTTTTCATCGGCATACTTTGGATTTTCTTCTATATGCGTCTCATTAATGTAAAATAAAAAAAAATGATGTCGGCAGCCACCGATTGAATATCTGACTGCCGCCACTGGACTCGTTCACTGCATTTACTTCTGTATCTAAATCCGGCCAATTCGGTATATATGTATTAATGTCCCATGCAATGTATTCGTCCAAAAGGATTTCAGTTTTGTATTCAATCGTTTCTAAAACTATATTCTTAGTTCAATAACAAATCATAACGTTGGAGCAGTCCTAGATTCAAACCGAGATTGTAAGATTGTAAGACTTTCGTTATTCCTATGAGTATCAGTCTTTCTTTCTTCTGTTTATTTAAATGTTACGTTATCGTTAACTAGCACGTTACTTGTATCAGAATCCGACTTAACTTCAGATTTTTTCAGTTTGGAATATTTTTGTTTTAAATAAAGTTTTCATTATTAATTAAAGTTGAAAACAGATCATCACCATTTAGATGACAACTCATACAATCCCTTAACTGACGAACGACAACTGTTGCTCCATTTTTGTATCATTGAACGAGTTTATCTCCCTTTAATTATCAAATTGTGTTAAAGGCGAAAACAGCGTTGCTGAAACGTTAACCATATACCATATTCAAACGCATCTGACGCATCTGCAGCAATCTGTCAATGTTTTAAATAATAGTCAATACAGAGAGTGTTGCCATATTTCGCATATACTTTTTCAACGACGTCTGGTGCAGAATTAATGTATGTCGGAAAGGGTCTAAGATGATTTTGAGAACCATGCTCAATCATGAGCAATTTATCCTTTTGCCACAATAATTTTAAAAGGTGTTCGCTTCAAAGGCACCAACAAGCGCCATGTGCGAAAGGGTTAAAATAGGCATCGGTACTTTCTTTTCGGATAATTCAAGACTCAGAACTGTTCTTACACTGTCTACGTTAATACTGGATGGACTTACGTCATGCTTAGTGGGAACATATTTCAACGCTTTCCCACGTACAACAAATATGCGGCAGGCAGACGACTTGAAAATACACATTGGAAAAACTATGGACAATCTGTATACGTGTAGGTAGGTAAAGTTACGGAATAGAGTTAAACACATGATGACGTTAAGAGCAATTTCTCCTTACATCACAATGTTTTCAAACGTATTCCGTTATATTTTTTTTAAATCTTGTTAAAGACCAAGTGGTCGAATATCTGATGATTAACCCTTTCCCTCATATAACAAGCTTTTTGGCGCCTCTGTAGCAGACGGCTTTTTGAAAACATAGTGACAAAAGAAGAAATTACTCAAAACGAGCAATTTCTCCTTTTGCCACAATGTTCCACCTTTAGTCATAGGTTATCCATTCAATTATAGAGATTTTCCATTTTTTTACAAAATATGTTCAAAGTCGTCTGCTGCAGAATTGTGGTATGAGGGAAAGGGTTAAAGAGTATTAATGATATACATGTATAGTCCTGCTGTAGATGCGCCAAAAGCGTCTATATGTGGGATTTGATAATACAATAACTATTTGTGAGATGACGTTCGCGTATGCATTTTACTTATCAGGGTCTACACTGCTCACAAGTACAGTTAACTCTTTCCCACATGTAACTCATTTTGACGCAACTTTTGAAGATATCAGTGGTAAAATTAGAATATGATGACAATGAACAGTTTCTCCTTTGGCCATAATCTTTTCAACACCATTCAATAAATTGCAAAGTCGTTTGCCGCATACATGTTATATGTGGGAAAGGGAGGGTTAATTTCATCTGACTTGGTGCAGCACCTTTTAATCTCCGAACGATTGGTTATCACCGCACCAAACTACGATCCAATTAACTTTGATGGCTCGGAGACATGGAAATCCAAGACTGAATGGCGTTTTTGACTCTCGTTCATTGTTTATGTGAACCGAAACATCGATTTGCATGTGTTAACCTCGTTGACACTGATTTGTAATCTCTGTTCGCCATTTAGACGTATAGTACAAGCACCATGGAAGCCTCTGGATAACGTTAATAAACGCAATCTGACTACACAGGTTGGTACATGTAAGTTGCCATTCATTTCAATATGTCGGTTTTCGTGTGACGTTCTGGATAATCTGGGTGTTATTATATCACTTTATTTCGTATTGAAAACCTGTTTTTTTTATCTTTTAACTGTTTCGGCAAATTTTGTCTAGACATTTAACTCCGAGTGTTTAAATTCCCATTTGTGTATATTTGATCATTGTATATTAACTGATATTTCGGGGTCTGTTATCAGAGAAGCCATGTCAGGTGAAGAAGGGTTCCGATGTCTCATTCATGTTACTATCCATACAGTGAAGAAAAAGACGAGACACAGTCTCCAAAATACCTTCGCAATTTGGTTTCAAAGACGCATTTTGTTATTAAGGGTATTATTGGCACTCTTTTTCGTAGTCATTTAAAGTCATATTTGCGAAATCACTAGGGTTACTTTTAAGTCTTTTGTCAAAATATGCATTGAGGTCAATTTAACATAAAGGCGGACAGACAGGACTCTGGTGGGATTGAACACAGCGTAGGTCGAGTGTTCACTGTTCACTGTAATATTTAAGACCTCCAAATTGTTATATGCTGCTCATATCATAGCCCTTTCCCACATACAACAAATCTGCAGCAGACGACTTTCAAAACATGTAGACAAATCCTGAAAAATCTCCATTACAGATAGCTTTATTGTTAGATAAAGTTGAAAACATTGTGATCAAATGAGAAATTGCTCATCATGAGCAATTTCACCTTTGGCCACAATGTTTTCGAAAGTAGTCTGCTGCTATTGCGTCAAAATGCGTCTTATAGGTGGGAAAAATGTTTTCAAAAGTTGTCTGCTGCTATTGCGTCGAAATGCGTCTTATAGGTGGGAAAGAGATAGCCCGAGGTGTAACTAGAGATATAAATCTAGAAGTGATTCCACGCCAATTCGTCGTTATGTGATACTGTAACAGAGAAGCCAGAAGATAATACTTTTTTGGTCTTTTTTTGCTATAGGAATTTAATAAACCCTATCCCTCAATGTAGACGCTTTCTGACGCATTTGCAGCATACGGCTTTTTGAAAACATTGCGACAAAAGAAGAAATTGCTCAAAACGAACAATTTCTCCTTTTGTCACCATGTTTTCAACTCTATTCAATTATTGTACTTTCATCTTCAGAGATTTTCCATATTATTTGGTAGATGTTTTCAAAGTCGTCTTCTGCAGAATTGTTGTATGTGGGAAAGGGTTAATTAAAATATTGGAACGAAGGGTGCGTTTTCATAATCAATATTCGATATCTAAGAAGAGATAAGAATGCTTAAACTACATGTGTATCATGGGACTTACACCTTCGACATATTGTGCACGAGATTTAAAAAATACTAGCAGTTACTCGCCTATAGCTCGCTTTTATCAGAATTTACCAAGCATTATGTAGTAGTTGAAATGAATCAATAAAAACAAAGAAAAGAAAATGGATCCATCATGTTAACTCCACACCGGTGATTTCCATTAATTAGTAATAAAGGTACCCGGTCTTCAATACTATCTGGTTACGGGATATATTCCACAGGCAGTTATTGTCGTTCTTTGAAAGATGTATACGCCATCTAGAAATGGGTACCAGACATGTGGCTCGTTTATATAAAATCCTGGACAAGCCTGCATAAACATGTAATATGTTATCGTTCTGCAATGATGGCATCGTATTTACCAGTCCTCGGTGAAAACGGTTAAACCTTTCCCACACACGGACGCTTTTTGACGCCTCTTCATCAGACGACTTTGTAAAACATTGTAGCAAAAAGAGAATTTGCTTGAAATAAACAATTTCTCCTTCTGCCACAATGTTTTCAACTCTTTCATCTATAGAGATTTTCCATATTTTTGTCTTGATGTTTTCATAGTCGTCTGCTGCAGATTTGTTGTATGTGAAAAAGGTTAAATTCTTGTAGTTATTTGAAATGTTCTGGTTAAATGTAGTATCAACCTGATATGTATAAATTATTGATTGATTGGGGTTTAACGCTTTTTTCAACAGATTCATAGACACCACCACGGCCAGTTTAGCTTTCTTCTCAAGTGCTTCCTCACCACGGCCAGTTTAGCTTCCTTCTCAAGTGCTTCCTGGCTTTCTAACACAAGTATTCTACACAGCATACTTGTCAAGCAACTGGCTGATTTCCCCACATAGACTGCTCGACCATTGGTGGAAGAAGAATGACGCTTGTCACAATTGACAATCGTCAAACGTTGGAAAGAAACTTTGCCGACCTGGGGTTCGAAATAACAACCCATGGATTGACAGCCAGCGTTTTTATCGACAGAGTTACCGGGGCTCGGTATAAATGACCAGTGCTCTATGAAAACCATTGTCGCGTATACATGTAGATAAGATCTGCATGCCCAGTGATGCTGTGTGAGTTAAGCTATAGTTATTGTATTGAGCTTAAAATATGGCGGCATAATGAGACATTGCAAATTGCTGTAGATGTCTCAAAAGGCGTCTGTAAGTAGGAAAGGGTTAAAGCTTTTATTTGCGCAGATGTGCAGGTTGATCCAAATCCGGTTGAAATACCCTTTGGTTTAGTTTCTTACTGGAGTATTGTTAAACAAATACGTACATATGGACGACAGGGCTTTGTCACAAAGCGCATTACAGGCGGGTTTAGTTAACCCTTTCCCTCATATAAACGCTTTCTGACGTATCTGCAGCAGACAGCCTTTTTGAAAACATGTCGACAAAAGAAGAAATTGCTCAAGACGAGCAATTTCTCCTTTTGTCACCATGTTTTCAACTGTATTCAATTATTATACTATTATCTATAGAGATTTGTCACGTATTTGCAAATATTTTGTGAACGTCGTCTGCTGAAGAATTTGCTGTATGTTGGAAAGGGTTAACTGGTTGGTGTTAAACCTGCGCATTCACATAAAATGGTATTTTGCTTTGTTTGCAGCTTTTTATTTTTCGTATTAGAATAAACGTCTTTTATTGGGTTAAAAAAGCGCCAATTACCGTACGTATCTGCGCGTCTTTTCATTCTTTTTATTAAACAATATTGGATTACGAATCGAGAAAATGTTGTCAGTTTCTTTTATTTTGTAGCAATAAAGAATAATTTACAGTACTCGAGCAGACGACATAAGATACGTAGAAGAAGAATATTAAAAACAAACCCTTCATTTGAAGAACATCATGCTTGTCTGGATAGCTTATTTATTTGGAATTGTATTGTAGAATGATTAAAGCCGCTTAACCAATTCCCACATACAACAATTTTGCAGCAGACGACTTTGAACGTATTTTGTCAAAAGATAGAACATCTCTATAAATGAATGGATAACCTATGACTAAAAGTAGAACGCATTGTGTCAAAAGGAGAAATTGCTCGTTTTGAGCAATTTCTTCTTTTGTCATTATGTTTTCAAAAAGCCTTCTACTGCAGGGGCGTCAGAAAGCGTCTATATGAGGGAAAGGGTTAAAACAGACCAACTGGTATGATTAATTGGGGGGTTAGCAATGATTAAGTAATTTCATGGAGGCCAGTTGACATATTCATAACTTTCCCGAATTCCATACCAGGAATCCACGCAACAATCTCTCAAAGCAACTCGCTGCTTTTCGAACATAAACTTTCTGTCAGCCCGCTGTCAAACGCAAAGCATGATGGCAGAGCTGGGATTTAACTCACAACTCCTGGATTTATAGCCTTCCGACTGAGATACCGGGGCCGTTTTTTTTTCTTCACTTTACCGACAATGGTGATTGTATTAACGTTTTCAGTCATAACCTGCCTGTCTGACGCTCGTTCGACTTGAAAGCGAAGACGACACAATCCTGATCAGACTGCACGGAGACAGATTTGGATATTAGCTTGTCGCAATGGTTTTTTTTCTTTTGCCATAGTCATTTTACTTTATTCATTAAGAATACTTTCAATATTGTTTGGTGTTTGGTTTTATTTACACCGCTTTCAACAATTTTATTTTTCAGTTATATCATGGCGCTTCCTGGGTAAGTTACCAGTAGTACTTGTCAAGTTATCCTGACACCAGCCTGTCAGTCGTAATGCTAACCTCGCAACCCTGAGCGCCAAGAATAGCAGCCATAACTACCATTTTTAAAGTCTTTGGTATGACCCGACAGGGTATCGAATCCACAACTTTCTACTTCCGAGGCTGACGCTTTACCACTACACCGCTTGGGCATTTATTGAGATGTTCCATAGTTTGCCTCGATGTCTTCAACGCATTGTGTAAGTGTTGGGGGAGGGTATACGATTAAAGAGCAAACTGTGGTAATAGGTTAAAGAGGATACATACCCGGACAGAAAACATCACATGGTCTCCACTCTATGCTGGTTCCCTGGCAGAAGGCCCCGCCAAAGTTGGGTGTAGGAGAGTTACACATTCGGTAACGACTTTGTTTTCCGGCACCACACGTGACTGAACAGTCTGACCACGTGGTCCACTGGTTCCACCCACCATCTACAGGAAATACTGAAAATAACATGTTAAAAGTAGGTTGAAAATTTAGCCACAGGTTCTTTAAGATGTCATTATAATAGTAAAGACGTATACATAATTAGCATAACGTTGTAAAATATCGTAATCTAGCCAGATCACCGTCAATGAGGAAAGTAATTACTACCATTTTAACGTCTTAAAGACTTTGGTATGTCCCGGTCGGGGATCGAAACCGCGGCCTCCCGCATCCGGGGCGTTCCATGCAAGAGCAACAGATATACAAGTAACAGGTGTTTTAACAATGATATTTAGTCACGTCAGGCGAAAATTAGTCTTATTGCATGCATGGAGAGACTAAGAACATCCCGTAGATAACTGGGTTGTGCTTTAGGATTATCTACTAAATGGCATATCATTTATGATTAGGATTCAGGGATCGTATTCATTAACCCTTCTCAATAACGTACTGATAAAAACATTAACACCATTTCTAATTTGCTAAATCAACCTATGGTTTTTAATAATCAGACATCTTGTTATATCGAATTTGACGAAATTGAGTCGATTCTTGACATTCATTTACATAATAAATTTAAAATGGTGAATTTATCTGGGGAAAACGCATGGAAGTATAGTCCATTAGGTTTCACGATATACTTCAAGTTTTACCGAAACTAAATTAAGACACATCTCATTTTCGCTCAAGGCGGAACGTAAAAACGTGCATAAAATGTCACAAAAATTAATTAAATGTCAAATTAATCAATTCCAATGTAAAGACGCATATTGAGGCATCTGCAGCAGACAGCGTATGGAAATACAGAAGTAGCAAGTTGAAAAATTGCTCACGATGAGCAATTGCCCTTGTTGCCCTTGTACAAAACATGTATGTTCTATTCTATTCCATTGATGTGTAAGAAGATTTTTCATATTTTTCAAAGACGATTTAAACCCTTTCCCTCATACGACAATTCTGCAGCAGACGACTTTGAACGTATTTTGTCAAAACATAGAAAATCTCCACAATTGAATGGATAACCTATGACAAAAAGTGAAATACATTGTGGCAAAAGGAGAAATTGCACGTTTTGTGCAATGTCTTCTTTCGTCACTATGTTTTCAAAAAGCCGTCTGCTGCAGAGGCGTCAGAAAGCGTCTATATGAGGGAAAGGGTTAAAAGTAGCCTGCTACAGATTCGTTCTATGTTGGAAATGACTGAATTTCGCGTAACTAACAACTGGACGGTGCAACATTTAAAATATAACAATCGTGAATGGATAAATAGTTATCTTGTGACACCTGTCACCCACAACAACAAAAACAAAATGGAAAAAGAAGGAATATCCTACAAAATACGAGTCCTATTTTCAATAAAATCAGACCTGATATTCGCTCGCTCATATAGCGAACTTTCTCGTCTGATTTTAAATAGAATGGGACGAGTCCGTTTCGATAATGATTTCAATATCTTGGAACAAAAATAATATATTTTCTGTAAATTGTTGTCATGTTGTAACAAAGATTAAGATAAAGATTAGCAGACTTTTGGGAAACAGGATGCAAGCCCGTTGAAAATCCTTTCTCGAGAAAATCTATTGATATCCATAGTAGCTGTAGACGAAGATGATCTTGGATATCTTCGCCGCCGTATCAAACATTCCCTAGATGCAGAAACATTTAGAGGCATTTGCAGCAGACGATTTTTGAGGGGGGCAAGGATTTGTCCAAATACTGAGCAATATTCTTTTTTGCCACAATGTTTTCAACTCTTATTCAATATTATATTTCATTTATAAAGAGTTTTCATACATTTGCCTAGATGTTTGAAAAGCTGTCTGAATAGATATATGGCAATAGGTCGATTTCTTGGTCTATCACAAAATAAAATCGCCAGGTTGATGTAACGGTTACAAAACTGCAGATAAATTGATGTTTTGAAACGCTATAATATCGAATTCTCAGTACAGAAATCCTAAGCAGTTGAACAAAATAAACCTACAAAATGAACCGAAAAACAAATAAAGAAAATATATTTCGACAACACTAGGCAAACAAAGTGTACCACTTAACAACATCATAGATTTAGCACTCACCGTTAAAAGTTCGTAGATCCACAGAGTAGCAGAAAGATAGGAATAAAACACAATATATTAGAAAAATATAAACACTCTCCATTTCTTATTAATAAATATCACATGTCACTTATATTAAGTATTAAATCAAAACGGCATTGGCACAGGACCGTTTTATTTCCTCGTCGTATACTCTAAGAGAGAAAGAACTTGCTCGATTTTGTTTTATAACATTGTAAATAAATGACGATGTACTCGTCGAATACAGTCTGTTCTGTCCTGTCCTGTTCTGTTCTTTAAAATATATACAGTATGTAGATAGTTAATCTACCACGATTATATCATAATAAGATAATAATTAAGTATGTAAAGGATAATCATTAGCTAAATCCATTGATTTGTATCTTTTTAATCCACTTGTATTAGAAAAAGGTAATCATATGAAAATCATGAATCCATATACTTAACACAGTGTGCACTTACTTATATTGAATGTAAACTAAAAAGTCACAACAAATTCAAACCGTCACATTTCACATATATATTTCACGTACATGGCACCTTATTCAAATAATTTATTAGCAAGAGAAATAAAATAATAAAATAGGCACACAGGTTATATTGATCTCTTGTCGCGTATACTGCAATTGTTGATACCACGTAGATTTTAATTTTTCACAAACAATAATTGAATTCAAAAGTTACAAGTCCTACAAAGTATACCGACGTCGCGTAGTTTGAAACTAACGTATTGTCACGATACCACATCAAGGCTGGCTCTTAAAACAGACCACACTGTCACTAAGACTTCTGTTAAATAAAGTTTAACAATTAAGTTTACTGACTATCCATAGTGAGAACCAGCATGTACACAAAACACCTAAATAAACTGTTTAACAATTACTCAATTTCAGTATTCCCACGTTATTCCAAATACAAAATGTCAGCTTCAGCCAGTTTGTTCAAACACCCGTAACTCAACTCCTTTTCCCAAAGAAGAAATCATAATAAGTGTACTGGTTCGTAAGTAGTATTTCTAGTTGTACTGGTTCGTAAGTAGTATTTCTAGTTATACAACAACAGACGATTTTAGCACTTCGACTATAAAACTAAAGCTATACTAAATGATGTAAAGAAACGCTTAAATGACAGGTACGTTTTGTCGGTGTCTCTCCCTGTGGCCATTTCATTAGTTATCGCCAAAATACTTGTATCAAAATATCAAAAAGCGGAGGCTTCATACAATTGACAGCCAGTTTTGTCTATCTCAGCGTCTGATCAATTGACCCCCCGGACATGACCGGCCGAGATTCAGTTAAACCTCTCCCACAATACATCAAATCTGCAGCAGACGACTTTGAACACATCCAGATACAAATATGGACAATTGCTATAAATAATGGTATCATTATTGAACTTCATACTTAGATGTCTTCCAGTCAACTCAATGATTATATAGACCAGAGACATACGAATACATATGTATTTATATGTCTCTAAATAGACCGAAAATGTAAATTTATATTTTGAGATATACAATGTATGACAAATTGCTGATAATGAGTAACTTATCTTCCTGCCACAATGTCTTAACACGCACCTATAGTCGGAAATTATCTTTAAACATTGTCTTTATTAATGGTACTTATAACAGAAATATTTTCAACTCTTACGTAATGTGGTATTTTCAGAGTCGGTTTCTTTGAAAAAGAACTGAACTGAAATTAGTGTGTTAATGTGATTAAAGGAGAAAAGTTCATTCAGCGGAAGTTCTCCCTTTTTCACAATATTTTCATATGCCATTTACCGATGCGTCAAAAAAACCTTTTTCATGGTTCACGTAAAAATAGAAAGAAATGTTTAAGTCAGGAAATTGTTGAGCGACAAGAACTTCTTATCTTAGATTATTAAATGTTTATCCACACTAACACGATAGCTACCCAGAATGTTATCACTAAATTAATATTTTCATTTTCGTAATTCTATTCCGTCCTTATCACAGGAAAACACAAACGTTTTGACGGCGGTCATTTTGATTGTTTTAATCATAAAAAAATATTGTCAGACAATATTACATAATCCAGTATCTATGAAAACGTTCGGAATACTGTAATAGCAAAACCCTTAACATCGCCACAAAATGATTTACATATATATTAATTTATTTTCCTTTTTCCTTTTTTCTTAAACATTAAAAATATTCTATATATCAATTGATAGTTATTAGTGTAACTTTTCAAATGATATTCCAGAAATAGAAACTTCATAAATATTTAAATTGCAACACTATTATTGATTACAAAATTTGAATTTTCTTCAGAATTTCTTTCCGGATTATTATCTTGTTCTATTTGTAAATATCTGTCTGTTGTTTTCCTTGTTTTTGCTTTTTCTTTCTTTCTTTTTCATTTACTTACCAATAAATCATTTCGAGCATTTTCGTGTAAACAATTTCAAAACTGGAACGGAATATATGTCTTCAAAAACAAAAAAGCTAAAATATATACAATTATTGTAATATAGAAGACATTACAAATGTGTAATTTAAATGTTTAGCAAATGGTCTTTCCTAAGTTAAGAGAACTTGTGGCCAGACATTTTTGCCTTTATATAAATTTTAAACTATGTACAAATATGTATGTTTGTAAATACTATATGTTATTTTGGTAATAAAATATGTTTAAACTAATTAAAAGTTTATACCATAATATAAAAATGTCAATGAATTACCTATAAAAATAATCGATAAAAGTTATTGTTGTTTTGATAAATGTTCAATTTAAGTATTAAAACTCGTTCCTCATCGGTGAAGGATTTTACTTATTTACACTGTTTAGAAGTTTGATATCAAAATATGTTTATAAGCCACATGTACATGTATGGTAAAATGTAAATTATTGTATTATAGCAACTATTCACATAACAAGAAGAACAAATTGACGATATCCTAAAATGAAATGCTTGTATATTTTTTAAAGGGTCGTGTATTGCTTATATGTCGGTTTACCTGGATGGTCTGATGAAGGGAGAAGAAAGGGTCTCAAAAAGGGTTTTTTGTCAGCCCCCCTTGAAGGAATTAAAATGTTTTCTTTTCGGATAATTAGGTGTCAAAATATAAAATAAACATTTGGATAGGATGTTTAATGTAATCAACATTCAGTGAGATTAAAATCGATAAAATATCAAACTATTTCATTAGTATTGCATCTGCTTTCAATAAATAGAACGCATTTATTATCAATTTAAAATCTAAATTCTTCACCGTGTTTCCGTTTCTCATTCTGTTATTGCAAACGTGATCTATGACACAAAGTTCTCTGCGTTTTATTGTTTAGCCTCCATTCGCAATGGAAATACCGCTCTCATACGAGAGCATATTATACATGAAATTGTTATTCCACCGTTTATGTTTAAAATATGTATTTGTCACCATAATCAACCCTTTTAGAGTTTTGTTTCGCCTCGTTGACTATGTATTTATATATCATCCTCATATACTCTGTTTGTAAAAAGGAGAGGAATAAAGGTTTTGTATTGTATTGTATGACAACTAGTAAACCCTGTTCCAGCTATACGCGACTTTAACAACAATTCGGATCACGGTTGACATAAGTCAGCCTGCACACACGTATAGTCTGATGCCGGTGAACACTACATATGCTTATCGACCTTAGCACAACTATTTAAAAACTAAATAAAGACGAAGACTGACTAGGTGACGACGTGAGTACCATCCATTTATAGTAGTTATACCCAGCAAGATTCGGTTAAACCCCTTTCCTTCTACAGGAAGGTATAAGCCTTGATTAGTTGTTTGATGTTTAACGCCGCTTTCAACAATGTTTCAGTTATATCACGGCGTTTCCTGGGTAAGTTACCAGTACTACAGGTCCATTTAACCTGACACCATACAGTCAGTCGTAATGCTAACACAGCAACCCTGCAGCCATTACTACCATTTTAAAGTATTTTGTATGACCCGGCCGGGGATCGAACCCGCGACCTCCCACACATTAAATGGGTGATTTGGAAATGATTGGATTTGAAAATAGTGAGAAATAAAATGGTGCAATGTTGCAAACATAAATTTTGATTATCGAATCACACATGTGATAGGACAATGGTGAATATAATTCCGCGATAACACGGTTCTGACAGGCTATTCTATAGTAATATCAAAATATATATTAGCTAGGGCTAGCAATCAGGGGTCTAAATATATCCGCGTACAGTGAAGACACAGGCGAAGCTATGCATCCGCGCAGACTCATAAGAGTCTACAGCATCAGCACATGTCGAGGGCTTGGTGTGAAACGGTTGTAACTAAAATTAGTATTTTTTAAATCAAGGTTATTTACCTCGCCATAAAGTCTTTATAAGCGTTAATTCATTTTTCTTGGTAAACAATGGAAATTTAGGTGCCATTGCTCGTTCTGAGCAATGGCACCTAAATTTGCATTGTTTACATAAGGGTCAAAATTGCCCCTAATCCAGGGTTTTCAAAATATGTTTTGAGTTACAACCGTTTCACGCCAAGCCCTCGATGTGTTATACAAACCCATATATGTACATTCTGACAAAACGTTGAACTGCAGTATTTATATAACTTATATTATCCAAAGTGAACTATGCATTAACCATTACTGATATAGAACATTACACAATTAAAACATATTATATATACTGTCTATAAATGATAGACATAAAAGTCGTGTAGAGTTGAACATATTGTGGTAAAAGAAGATTCAAAGCAGGCAATCCCTTATTTCTCAAAATGTTGATTTTTCGGAATGTGTGAAAACGAATAAGAAATGAAGACGTAAGCAATGGTGTCAAATTACACTTTGATATAATAGACAACCGCAAAACAGTTTGTAAGAACATACAATCAATGCTGATATAACCATTTAAGGCGTCGAAAACAACTTCATTTCCTCAAAGTGTATTATTGACGTTACAACCGTATCTAAAATTGAAAAAAAAAAATATAATGGAAATATATGACAATGGAGAGCATGAGGAAAACAAGGAAACGATATTTATGAACACTTTCTCTTTTATCTCCAAAGTGATCAAACGTTATCCGCTACGGATGCGACTCGAGACGTCTATTTTAGAGGAGGAACATTTTAGAAAAGGGGTTGAAATACAAAGAAGGGACAAAACAATCACAGGGTTAAGTAGACCTCTCCGTATCTCTTGAATGCCACATGAGAAAATATTGCGCCTAATGATATCATTAGCCACACACAATGCGAACAAATCATGGCAATCAAATAAAAATATTTTAAAATCAGATTGCCTCGCTTTGATCATTGTCATGTGACTAAAGATAAACCAATCAAAACAATGGGAGAATACCTTAAGATTGTTGTTATCGTAATATTACCTTTTTTTAAAATAATAGATTGTTTACCCCTTTGGCCCCACTGTCCAAAGTACGATGGACGTACATGGACTTTAAATAAATGAGTATGTCTTAAATGAAGGATTGTATGGTAAAACATGTTAATTACTGTTTGAAAGCTGTTTCCGTCGTCATGAACATTGGTTGTATATTTGTACCAAATAAAAACATTAAGTAACACGGACGGTTTAGGGAAAAAGGGACGTATAAGTATGTGTAATTGTGGGAAAGGGGTCAACTATTGTTCAATAGCCATCCAGAGATTGGTATCTATACGCTTACTGTGGTGCTTATCCCATAAAAAGTGCACCCTTTACTAAACCACATCTTAAGTCCCTCCTGGTACGTACACTGTTTAACCTTTTCCCACTCACAACTAATATGAGCCGTTCCGCGAGGAAAACAAACATTGTGGACTCGGGTCAGCCTAAGCATGCCACGCAGGCTAACTAGGACAGACACTTTCCGCATCCTGTTTTTTTTTCTGTTTCAGGACTCGTTACTCTATACCTCTATCCCCCTGAGACGGAATGTGTCGGCCCGGATTAAACTGTCAAAGTTAGCCTACGCGGACTGCGCAGGCTGATCTGGGTCGATACATTATGCAGAGTCCATAATGTTGGTTTTATTGTGCAACGGCTCATATGTAGCAGTCGAGTTTGAAAACATCTAGGTAAAACTATAGGAAATCTCTATACATGAAAGAACGTGAACACGTATTTTAATACAGTAGTAAACACGTGGCAAACGTTGTATACTACAGACATCTACATCTACATGTGGGAAACCATTAAGACAAGACAGATTTCATCAACAGCCCTGCTTCCCTGGGACAGAAAGAACATGCTACCTTTATGATAAATACATTTCGAACATAGATCATGTTAACAGTTTATTAGTGATTAATCGCAAACAAGCATTTTATCATCGTTTTCCTACGAATGTCAACACATGTCACTTCAACCAATAAATAGCAATGGTGTTATATAATTATCAAAGTATTGCAGTAAAAAATGCTTAAACCGCTTTCGGAAATACCTAACTTTGGAAATGTCTAATGAGTAAATCATATGATAAATGAATTATTATTTCAAATAATGAAACATGCGTAAAGCCTTATCGCCAGACAACGAAATCTGCACTGATGTAAATCAAGTGATAAAGAGCATTGCAAATGTCTCCTGACTACATTAAGTCTTGAAGAGATTGTATCTTTGCTATGATCTTCTTATTCTATTGTTTTACAGTTTAAACAATAGCGCAATGGTAGAGAGTATTTTACTATTACCAGGTATAGAGCTATTCTTGCATGAACATATATATCATTCGTTTTAAAAATAGTAAGATAAAAGAGAGGGCTAACATCAATTCAAATCTTATGTATGTATTTGTTCAATCTCATTAAAACCAGATCTAAACTCGCAAACTCGTATATAACATAAATGTAGATAGAAGTGTTTTTGGTCTTATTTCAATAAGATTGGTATTTGTTGTAAAGAAAGGGAACATGGGTAGACTGTACACTACTAGAACCCTATCGGTTATAACAATGTTTCCAACGCTTCTAGTGTTGCTACAGATCTATACGCGAACAGACAATGACATCATTGAAGGAAGATACACGTATTAAGTGTACTGCTATACGTGACTCTTTTACATGATAGGACTTTCGTAAAAAAAAGGGGGCTAAATAATGGGTGCACTTGTTCAAATTGACGCCATTAAAGGCTTGCCCGACAATTAAATACTTAAACCTGGTAATAGCACATCGTTAAAGTACTGTTAAAGACTACAACTTAACTGTCGATAGAAAGATAAAGATCGGCCGCATATGTAACGTTACACGAGTTTGTCTGGACCTTTTTATTGTACAGATCAATTACAATCCCCCTTACGTTTTAAAGCCTCTGCAGCAGACGGATTTTTGAAAACATAGTAACAAAAGAAGAAATTGCACAAAACGTGCAATTTCTCCTTTTTTTTTTGTCACAATGTTTTCCATTCAATTATAGAGATTTTCCATTATTTGACAAAATATGTTCAAAGTCGTCTGCTGCAGAATTGTCGTATGAGGGAAAGGGTTAACCCTTGTCCTGATACAGAATAATGTTAAAGACTGTGTCGATCAAGTAGACATTGTTAAAACTAGTAATAGCTAAACTTTATATCAAATATGTAACTGCCAATACTATTCAAAGGACCTGATAAGGAGGCGTATATAACTCAGCTCTTTTCCCCACAATAGCTCTCCTATCATCCAACCAAACTCTATGATGACAATTATTCTGAGTACCCACATCATAGGGTTGGTTATAAGGTCAAATAAGGAGTTTAGAACATGCAAAATGCCCCTTAGCTAGAGCTCTGTGCCATGTTTCTGGATAGCACAATGCTCTCCAGAAAGTTTTTAAAATGGAGGCGATTCGAAGTCATCTTATGAAGCAAATGATTAACTTTAAGGACCTTGAGAACCCAATAAGTAAATATTTAAAAAAATTAAAACTACATGGATAGGCCATCTCTTTTTTGTACTTCACAGGAAATTGTTGTCGGCACTAAGCGATGATCACCTAGTATATTACCGGGTCATACATTATGCAAAACAAATCATACTAAAGCATATTGTGTTGCGGTAAAGCTCCAGTATTAACCACAGAATTTACCACAGTACTGTGTTTGCGGCATACGCTCCAATTTGTTATGTCCACAGAGAAGTACTTGGAAAGTGAGAATATGCCTCAAGCAAAGACATGAACCGTTAATGTCGTTAGTCTGGTCCTTACCCTGAACGTTAAATTAAACTTAATTATTTTACAACGAGTGAGAAACAAACTTTCAGATTATGTTAATGACGTTCTTTGTGTGTCTGTTTCTTGGAGACCTTAACCGAACTCACGCCGTTTGTGTGGAAAAATCCGAAAGGCAGAGCCCTGATCATCACGTGATTTGATTTTGGGACCTTTGATACGAGAAGCCAACGCTCTACCATGGCGTCACTGTCTTCATTCCATGAACGCGGTATATTGAAACTTCACACTTACCGCGCGGCCAAAGAAAAGTAAAATCATAAGCGCACGGGGGTCATTCAATGAAATGTAGGAAACAAGTAAAAGCGTATTTAGCATGCACACTTGGAAAGGTATCCCGTTTACAATATGTACATGTTTAGATATAATATTTTTTGAGTATTTATTTGAATTACAATGAATATATGGAAAAGTAGACACAACAATGTGGTTATCTCAAAAGAACATGTCTTTCCCATTTGGTTATGTATGTTTAGCGGGACCAATGTTTGTTTTAATATATGACAAGACAATTTCGTTCAAGATCAGTGGGAGTTCAACCTAGTCCGTCCCCAACACGGCGGGTCAAACGTCAAGGTAGATTGAAATTAAATATTTGTAACTGATAAACCTCTTTGGGAGACGTCAAACTGTTATCATAGATGGTTAGATGTAATAAAGACGGGTAAAGCGGTTTGAGTTTTGATTATACAAATTTTGCCATGTCATTCTAGGGTTTACACGATTTGTTGTACAAATCTTCGAATGAAAGGTACTATTTCTTATAAGTGAACATTGTCCTTTATACAAACGTGTAGCAATCCTGTTCCGTTCCAATAGATTGCAATGTAATACAAATGCATGGGGAAGATACATGTAGAGGAAGAAATGTTATTGAAAAACGCATTTTTGTCTTTTGTTTTACGTGTGCTCTTTTCACGCACTATTAATCCTATTAGGATCTAAGTTGATAACAGAAAAGTCGTTGTCTTCCGCAAGAAAGGTTGACAATTGTGTCTGTATTAGAATATAAGCCGGTGATACTACGTTTTAAGAAAGTGGCTGTGCAAAGTACACATTCAGTTACCTAATATCGATATTAAACGTTACAATATTAGTCTTTCGATGTACATGTCATTTATCTGGGTTCACGTAGAATGCTACGGACAATATTACTAAGGCCAACAATATAAATAGATCTCAACCCCTATAATAAAACGATTAAACTTAAAACGAACTTAATTATCTCAGAAGAAATATTAGATGTGTTAACTCATGAACGAACAACAAACTGTTAATGACAGAAAAGCCTCATGTACATTTTGCAAAACTGCGATCGCATATAGAATGTGCAGAACCTGAAACTGTCTGTCTAGCATGTATGCGGCTGTGCGTTGCATGTCATATTTCACGAACAGTTCATTAACAATACTCAAGAACATAACCCGCTAAGCCGAGGATCAGCTGTCTCCGTGCTGATTGTACCAGCGCTGCTTTAACCAGGCCACATGAAAATCCGCGTCGCATGGCTTTATGATAACTAACTATTGCAATCAAAGTGTATACTAGCACAGTTCTCCCGTGGTTGTACCCGTTCTCCAACTGTTTCCGTGTTGCTTTAAAGCAGAGATTGGTAACTGATCTGACTATAGAAAGCGAAGATTGATATGGATAATGACACTGGTCAAAAATATCAACTGTTGATGTAGGTTTTTTGCTCTACCGTGGCATATTTCCCATTAATATGGACAAAGACTGGTCATTAGGTGGACACAAAGGTTCACGGGGCTCCCTACTGGCCTTTAAATGACCATCAATAATACAATAACAAAGACGTTTCAATTCATATCGGCTTACTATTGTGATGTTTGGGGGCTGAGTAAATACTTAGAAATACATTTTTTAAATGACAAATGACTTTTTCAAAAATGTCGAAACAAATATCTGTTAAAGATGACCTTTAATGTTAATTTTCAATTAGGTACATGGAACCGCTTTAGCACTACAGGAATAGGTGTGTCTGATTAACCATTCGACTTATCTTTCAGTCTTTTTAGCTTAAAGTTTGGTCTCTATGTTGCGATGAAAACCTGCAAATAAACCTTTGAAATCTGAAATTCTTGTAAAAAAAGGTCAAGGGTTCTTGTCCTAAACAGAAAAAATAATCTATTAGATTTCCAAGATCTGTTTTCTTTTCCTTTTAGCATGTTTTTTATTTTTTTATTTTTTCGGTTTTTAAAAACAAAAGTACACATTCAATAGTTATTCTAAATCTTGAAGACGACTTGACACAACATGTATATAGTAAAACGCATACTACGTTATTTTTAAAAAATGTGTAAAGTTCGAATCGTATAACAGTATTGTGATCAAGGGAGTAATTTATTATGCATAGGCTGCAAATCTTCGCATATTCTTTAGGGAGGATATCCAATCTCTCTGAAAGTATCTATCAATCTCATGCATTGTGGACGTATTCCATCGAAACTCCAAACGATGTGAAGAAAGACGAGTCTACGTGAGGTTTGAAGGGTTTGTAACAAAATTGATATTGCTCGTTCTAAAGTTCTTCTTTTCCCACGATGTTTACAAAAGTCATCTACAATAGGCGCAGAGTTTAAAGTCGTTGTTACCGAGAAGAGGGTTACAATATAATTTTAACTTAAAATAAACACAATATGAAATTGATTATCGTATGTTTTTAGTAATGCTTTCATTAGCCATATGTGGCAAATGCTTTCGTGGCCGTTTTTATTCTATACATATATTTAAATATGACTTAACTAATGTCTACTTTTTCTATTATTTAATGTCGTTACCTTTTTTGCATGTATGTTTGTGTTTATCAACAATGAGCTGCAAATATGAATGCACCGTATTCAAAGGCAGATACTTATGTCAAACTCTCTAAGGTGGTCACGGCTTCAGTTTCGGCCATCATTTTTATGAGTTGACCGTATAATTATCCGATTATAAACTATTGACTTTTATTCATGTCCAACTTTGACATGGGCAAATAAATCAGCACGCCCCTCTTTTCAAAAGGTGATTTATATGGAGCAGAAATTTGATATAAAATTATTTCCACGGTAAATAAACAGCGATTAAAGGTATTCCAACAGGGCGGGTCATGCAAGGTGGCTAATTTTGGGTCAACATACAGATTTTCATTGCTAAACTTATCTTTCAATTTGGAATTTATTGGCTTTAAACCCTTATGGTGGCATAGCTTTATTCAATCTGCAACACATATTCTACAGTACGAGATTTTAGACGACATTTTGCTAAGCACGATGCTCGTGACTTTTAACATTTGCGAACAAAAATCATATATGTTGGCTTTCACTTTCATACGGACTTATATTGGTCGTAATTCGTTCATCAAATCTAAAGCAAACAGCTTTCTAAAATACACACACAAGAACAAGCTTGTAACCAGGGTATGCTTTCCGGTACAGCCATTAAAAAGTATAGCAATTGGTTCCCTGTTCAAGATTGCGGTAGATAATATTAAAACTGGTGGTATGTTTACCATTGCCTTAATACAAACGACATATGATACCTTCGAAGCAGACGACTTTTGTAAACGTTGTCAAGACTGGCCATGTTTCCTTAACCCTTTGCCACATACAACAAATCTGTAGCAGATGACTGAAAACATGCCCGAAATAAATTGGAAACTCCCTTTAAATGAAAGTACAATAATTGAATAGAGTTGAAAACATGGTTACAAAATGAAAAATTGCTCGTATTGAGCAATTTATTCCATGTGCCTCCATGTTTTCAAAAAGCCGTCTTCTGCAGAGGCGTCAGAAATCGTCTATATGAGGGAAAGGGTTAAGCTAAAATGGTTTCTTCTCTATTTAATGATTATTCTTTCATTTTTAGACACTGTCTATGTTTTGGCCTAGATGATTTCAAAGTCGTCGGCTGCAGATGTGTTGTATGTGGGAAAGGGTAAACAGAAACTGAAACATTTACCTCACAGTGATGCTAGTCCTTCCCGACAAACATACACATTGTGACGCTTCTGCAGCGGACGACACTTGGAAACATTGCGTCAAACGGATCCTCTTGTCACAATAATTCAAATAATCGTCTGCTGCAGAAGTGTTCAAATTCGTCTTCAAGTAGAAAATGTTAAATTTTGTAAAGAGTTAACCTTTTTCCGAATAAATTTGCTCGTGTGATCAAAGTTTTAAAGTTTTGCACTTAAAAGTAGCACAACAATAGAAGACGGTGCGTAAAAATTAAAAGTCGTCCCTGTCATTAAAATCTGGACACTGCTGGACATTACCGGTCACCCCCAGGGTGTTAAAATCACCACGGTATAAATCTGAACTGGACGTGCTACACTTGCAATAAAACTCGGACACTTTTATTTCTAGCCTGGCATATTTTCACGCATTAAATCAAATTATTAGCCCCCCTTTTTCTGTCACAGGCTAATTATGATAACTCGGAGCAAATTCGATTTTGAAAGAGACAGTAACATTTGCTGTTTGTGAATCATTTGCAGTGCCATCTAGCGTTAGATTTAGAAAACGATAGCAAATATAGATAACCCTATCTTATATTGTTAAATTCTGCCGCGATATTAAAAGCCCGACCTTGGGGAATTTGCGTTGAGAGAAGACTAAGATCAGGTTGCGCATTCTGACCAGGATTTTCCATGCTCGTTATACAGTTACCAAAACTTCATTGACGCATCTTAAGAATGGGAATCAAGACACACATGATCGTTTAATATTGAAAGCTAATAATGCTTTTCAATATGCTCAGCTATTTCAGATACTAAACTCTCCTGGAATCTGCATTGTTTGCCATTAAGACATAACATTTTAGCAATTTTCCGGTTGGATTAGAAATAGATTGGTCTAATTATTAACATGGAAGAGTCGAATTTGTGAAACTCGGCAGTGAAATAATTAAAGAAAAATTTAACGTTTATCATACGGATTCAGATTGAAAAAGGGACAAACACTTGAAAGAGACACCCTTATTTAGCTGTTATGTTACAAGTCGCCTACAGAGTTAAATGCTGGACACCAGCAGCTGATGACCATAGTGTTGTACCTACAACCATAAGACAAGACAAACGACCGCTCTGTAATCGTAAAACAAAAGAGCCGAGCCAGGTGATAGAGGGTCTTATTGTAACTCCGTCATCTCCTGAAAATTGTTTTAAACATAACCATAACACGAACGATGTTAATGACACCTTTTAACATTTATTATACGATCTCCAGATTGAAAATGGGTTAAACATAATAAAGAAACTGCCGTAAATATTTGTTATGTAACAAAAGGGCTTCATAGTTAAATGATGGACACCAGCAGATGACCATAGTTTTGTACCAACCATCATGAGACAAGACAAACGACCGCTCTGTAATTGTAAAACAAACGAGCCAAGCCCGGCTAAAGTGGGTCGTATTGCCCCTCCGTATTGACATCCTTAAACATGTACATAAATGCAATACTAGTGAGAAAACACGTGTAGTGCTGTTTGCCTGAAGATCTATCTAGGTCTATAAAACACACGTGCTGTCAGTGAAAACTCTAGCGAGACTTTGCATATGCACAGCCTCACCTGAAGCTTTACTATTCGCACTTATGGAACAAGACCCCCTTTACCCTGACGCAGCTCAATGACGCTCCGGGGAGGTCTTCAATTATTAGCAAAAACACGGAAAAGGCAAGATAAATAAAGATAAACATCTTTAATGTGTAAGTAAAGCGTACGAAATTAGTAACTTTGTCTCCTAAAATTAAAGGTCACAGCAGTTATTTTGGATACAACGTGGATCAGCTTTTATATTTTATATCTTTGATTTAATTTGTTTACTGTTAAATGCGAGTCTAAATATATATTTATATTATAGACTATTTACCTCTTTAATATTTTATCTTAAAAGTGTTTTAAGATGACTAGGCGCATGTGTTGTTTTAACCAGGGACGTAGATAAGACCCTGTTTTAACCAAGGTTAACTACCTAAAGTCGCTGATTTCTTTTCTTAATGACGAAACACTCAAACGTAAAAGGCATTTCTTTTGTTTAAATGGGATTTAACTGAAATAGTCTAGGTTAACGTAGAACATAGAACATATTTATTGATTATAAACATACATACAATGTTTCGAATCAAAATACAATAAAGTCACAAATCAAAATACAGGAAAAAACCATGCCATAAATAGTTCTGTGTGCCTTAATAATAATTTTCATTTCTATAGCCGAACAAGTCAGACAAAAGCAATTGCTCATACGTCAAAGTCGGCTCGCCCGAGGCTTAAACGCGTTATGAACCCACAAGCGATGCGTGCATTTTATCAATACCAAACTGACACTATAACTAATTAGCTTTTGTCTATAAATTGATTTTCTTACCCTTTCTAAAGTATGTCAAAAGTCAGTCGTATCAGGGAATGACACTTTTAACCCTTTCCCACTTAAAGACGCATTTTGACGCATGTGAAGCTGACGATTGGTAAAATCAATGTGACAAATATATGCTCATAATGAGCAATTCCTGCTTGTCGGACAATGTTTTCAACTATATTCAATAACTATTATTTCGTCGATAGAGATTATCAATACATGTAGTTCTGCCTGTGTGTTTTTCAAAGTTGCCTGCTTCAGATATGTTGAGTGTGGAAAAGGGCTACAGGTACAGATACCACTTGTCAACCATTCAAACCTTTCGCTGCTAAAGGCAATTAAATGCTTTTACAAACAATACAGATTCAGGCGAGACTACGCGCTGTCTCCCCTTACATCTGCATTGTTTGCCACTTAGACATTACATTTTACCATATTTCCGGTTGGACGAAAAATGGAGTGCTCCAATGTTCAACCTGTAGGAGTCGCCTTTATGAAATTTGATAGTGAAAGAGTTATACAACAAGACGTAAAACGAATACTTTACTTCCATCTCGATGTAATTGCAGTGATAATTCAAATAATAACCAACGCGTTGGTGTATACCCCAAGTTCGTAGACTATGAGGAAGTATTAAGCGTTTCTTATGTATCAAATATGCAGAAGACGAATGTCAATCTATCTCCACATAAATAAGGAAACTCTGTAATTGCATAACATAAGGAGATATAAAAGTATTACTTTGTGAGCTTTCACATACCGAGGGCTTGGCGTGAAACAGTTGTAACTAAAAGCTTATTTTGAAAACCCTGGTTTAGGGGCAAATTTGACCCTTTTGTAAACAATGCAAATTTAGGTGCCATTGCTCAGAACGAGCAATGGCACCTAAATTTCCATTGTTTACCAAGAAAAATGATTTAACGCTTATATAGACTTTATGGTGAGGTGATTAACATTGGTAAAACAATACCAATATTAGTTACAACCGTTTCACGCCAAGCCCTCGATACGCAGTCTCATCTAAATGTAGAATAGCATCGAAGCGTCCAATGAGAATTGTTGTTACATTCTTCTCCGAGTCTTCGGTTTTCCGAGCACCAGTGTGAGTCAATTGTACCAGCCGCGGACCATGTTTTATGCTTTGTTACATATTCATAGAGTCACAATTAATGCATTTTAAATAGGGACGAGATAAACAGGTAGCAAACCAATTGAATCGTGAGAGTTCTCATCAAATAAAGGAAACCAGCATGATTTATTAACCGTAATGGACTGGTACCCATAATTGTAACAGCTTGTTGTCATTAAAGACAATAAAATAATGATCGCAGTCAAATGTAGCATATGATAACAGATGGGATATAAACTTTATTTTTAATCACGTGGAGATTTCAGTTCCATGCTTTTGAGCCGTCCCGCGAGAAAACCAAAGTTGTGAACTCTGCGTAAAGAATCGATCCGGATCAGCCTAACCATAACGTGCAGGCTAACCCAGACAGACTATTTTCGCCTCCTGATGGATTTTCTGTTTCAGGAAGCATTACTCTATACATCTATCCCCCTGAGACGGAATGTGTCGGCCCAGATTAGCCAGCGCGGACTCCGCATACTGATCTGAATCGATATATTACGCAGAGGCCATCATAATCATGTGGGCTTTCTCGTACTTTATATAAACCTCCATAACAATCAGCGGTTCATGCTACTAGTTGAGACAGGAACACACTTGCTGCCTGCACATATATGTGTGTATATAATAGGTTTAAGCTTGCCGAACAGACAGACAGACAGACAGACAGACGGGCGAACGGACAGACTCATGGAAAAGCCATCAGTAGGACCTGATTAATTGAATAAATAATGGACTCGCGAAAACTCGAAGTTGAAAGGCAACCCATTAGATCGAGTTATCGACAGTACCTAGTTATTTCGAACCATGAAGGTCGTACTGGTTCATGTACAAACATTTCCTGTGTGCTATTCATTGGGATGACTCTTAAGTTCACCAAATCTTCTGTCAACATATGGCGGATTGGAACGATTGTTTTGTGACCAACAGTTTTCATTAAATTCTTCATAACCCTTTCCCACATCCAACACATTTTTAGCAGACTTAAAGGACACTAAAGCTATAGAATCTCTGTATAAATGGAAATACAACCCAACCTGTGTCTAAAGACCATCTATGGAAAGAGAAAAATTCGGTCTTTGTTCACAGGTGGTCTTTAATAACAGGGTTTTTTCATGCAGACAATGAATAATTGGGAAATTAAAAGTGTGGTTGTTATAAACAGAGAATTGCTAAACAAAGGTGGTCTTTAGCACAGGTTCGACTGTATATTTAAAAAAATACTTGTTGCAAAAGGGGAAAATGTTGCTGTTTTTTAGCATATTTAAATTTTGAAACACTGATGCAGATTCGTAAAAATGAGTCTGCATGTAGAAACTGTTTATCTCCAATTGCGGTTTGTCTTCAAGAAGAGATAGTAAAATTTGTTGTATGAGAAGTGGGTTAAGTTTCAGTCCACATTTATTCTAAGAAATACTAGATGTTTCATTTATTAAACATTTCATGGACTTCTCTTACAACGCTTTATATTGGACTTACTAAAAGACAACAACAAAAACAAAACAAACAGAAAACCGATCTTATCTGCTGTTATAAATAAAAAAAATGTTTTACTTATTAGAATCAGAAGCATGGCGAGATGCATGAACTTGGAACGTTTGGGCTTCTTTTTGTTTTCATTTTACGTAGTGGTACTAAGGTTAAACGTATGGACTTTACCAACACAAAGGGAAAGGAAGGTTGTCAGTACTAAAGGCAATTTCTAACACGCGATCACTGTTTGACCAGCGTATGTTTGTCATTGTCTTTGTAAACTGATATCGGGAAAGCAATTAACTGGAGACATTTCCCGATCTTTGGCCATTCTTCCCTTTACAACTTCAATTGTCTGGCCATTTTTACAGTTTAGTTTCTTGAATCGGATTGTTAATTTACACAATAAATAGACGTTTAATCAAATATCTTGTAACACTAATTGATTCTAGCTGTGTCCTATCTCTATTCCACATACATGTGTATACTCATTTTTATCCATCTAAAGAAGACGTCGTTTGAAAGAATTGTGACAAAATGAGAAATTGCTCATTAATGCTGCAGATGTGTTGTATTTTGGAAAGGGTTAACACTGGTGATGATACGAGCTGCATGAATTCAGCAGGGCGGAGGATAGTAAGAAAGCGACGTCATCTTCCTCTTCAAATGGTGCAGCAATGTAACAGAATGTTAAAATCAACACCGTCTCAATTCTAGACTGAACCGATCAGCCCATTTGTCATCGGATGAAGTTTATCGCAGTTAAGTGTAAAATGTTAACTCTGTCATCTAATGACAGAAATATGATAGTTGTCTAGGCAATCTGAGATTCCATTATGATTGGACGTCCACTCTAATGATAAACGAGTGTTCCCAGTATTGGAACTACAATTCGAGTGTGACAAAGAAACTGTCAATTAATGACTTCCGTCGCAGTATCTATTTCTAGAATAAAATTAGAGGGAAGCATCAAAACTATGTTCGCAGTAAATCCTTACACACATACAACAAATCTGCAGCAGTAGACTTCGAAAACATGTAGCGAACTGTAAAGAAACTCTCTAATGAAATTATAATTTTTGAATACTGTTGAAAAAAATGTGGTAAAAGGAGGAAATTCCCCTTTTAAGCAATTCTCCTTTTGCCGCAATGTTTTCAAAAGTTGTATACTACAAATCATTATGAACAATGTTGCAGTTAGCAGATGTTTGAAAATATATTTACGACATATCTGGGCACATGCTGGATGTCTCTCTAAATGAGAGTATTATTTCTCGTTTTGGCCACAAAGGTTTCAAACATCGCATCACCATGTTGGAACGCGTTAAAGCAAGGAAATTCAACATGGTTAGTATTATTAGGATGAACGGTGTTACTTAATATGGTGGGCACAGTTGAATGATTTGTTGACAAATAAGAGAGACCGTGATCAGACGGGACAGAGAGGTTCTAGAAATATCTCCACGTGTCGCAGCAAAGTCCAAATGTCAATTCTTCCGTTGGGTACGGGTGCGTTAAACATACGGTACCAGCTGTTAGGAGTATAGTTTTAAAGATTACGAGCCTGCAGCAGGTCTTACGTCGCCGATGAACATGTCTCTCATCGTTTACTGTTCGTTTGTATTTGAAAACTTATCCGGGGAAGAGCCATTACATGTATATGTGAAATATTTGTTTGATAACGATTTGAAAATATATTTACAATCGATTATGAATGTATGAAGGAAACATAGAAGACATGGATATACATCAATCAATTATACTCATACCATACCGAGGGAAGTTTAATTGCATTGCAAATAATACTGTCCAAGAGTAGTACACGCATTTTGAATAGAGAAGATGATCAGCACCTACTTGAACGACGTCCGTGTTAACCTCTTTCTAACATACGCTGACGACTTTTAAAAACATTATAACAAAAAGAGGAATTATTGTATAAACAATTTCTCCATTTGTCAACATGTTTGCAACATTATACACTAATTATTCTTTCTTTCATATATAGAGATTATCCATAGTTTTACCTACATGTTTACAATTTCGTCTGTTGCAGATTTGTTGTATGTCGGAAAGGGTTAACGTGAACAACATTTCCAATGATTGGTTAACTTCATGTCGACAGGGGAAAGCACGATTCATTTTTAAAACAAATGCATATTGACTTTATTTATTATTCAAGATTTTTTTTTTTAGATATATAAAAGTGTTCTCACTTTTTTTCTTCAAGTGATCTATCATAGACGATAATACATCCTGAGCAATGCATTTAACGATCTGACAAAAGTATACATCCTTCCTAATTCAAGGCACCCAAAGTATTTGAAGAATGAAAGCACGCAAAGTATTAGAAGAATAAAACCAGATTTTGGAGACTGATTTGAACAAAATAATGGAGGCACTGGGAATAATTCATCCAGTAGTGTTCATCTCAAAACTTGTCTGCAGCAGACGCGTCAACACGCTGAACATTGCGTTTGGGAGGATTAAGGAACTATCTTGTCGCTCGAAGAGAAAAACAAAAGAGAAATATTGACAAATTTATCTTGATAGCTGTCGACATAGGAAATACCAGATAAGGCTGAATTAATCTGAACTAGGTCAGGTTTAAATCTTTTTCTGTTTTTTTACGTCAATTATCGTCCATTAACCCTTCCCCACGTGTAGTCACATGTCCATGCATCTGTAGTGGGCGGTTTTTGGAAACATTGTATCATATTGAGCAACTTCCCTTTTGTCAGAATATTTTAACTTCCATTGAATAATGAAATATTCTTTTTCGGAGATTTTCCATATTTTACACAAAATTGCTTTCAAAGTCGTCTGCTGCCGATTTGTTTTCAGTGGGACACGCGGTTAATAAAGGGTATTGACTCCCTCGTCGTAGACCGTATTTGGTCCACATTATTTAAAACCAACCTACATGACTTTGTGAGCAGCGAATGTCTAGATCAGACTGTACATCAACACATTCTGATCTGGACCTTCCAGTTGTGCGATCTAGTCATACGAGCATCCAATATGTCTCTGGAGATAGTATAAGTACATTTGTAGCATTTTTAAAATGTTCGCAATTGCGGTAACCCTTTCTCTCATATACAACAACACCAAAGCAGACGACTTTAAGAACATCTAGGCAAAACTATTGAAAATCTCTATAAATTAACAAAGTTGAAATCATTGTGGCAAAAGAATAAATTGCTCGTTTTGAGCAATGTCTCCTTTTGTCACATTTTTTTCAAACGTCGTCTGCTGCAGAGGCGTCAGAAAGCGTCTGTATGAGGGGAAGGATTCAGACATATATTCGCTAATTTATGGATGACGGAGATTTCTATATCTGAGATATGAAGGTACGTGTAAATGTATAATCGGCGTTCCTCTTACCAAATTAATATGAAATTTTAAAAACAAAACAAACACAAAATTGGACTTCAAAGCCAATTTAAACAAATGTTATATGCAATTGGTCTTGTTAAATATAACCAAAAACATGTTTTAAAAAAAAAATGTCCACAAAATATGATTTACAACAACATTCAGATCTCCCGACAGATTGTGGAAACCAAATCCGTGATAGATTGCTGGCCTAATAACCCTCATGTTGTTTTAAACACATTAAAAAGCATTTAAACAGCAGGAAAAACGCTCATCCACATCGATCTTCATCCTTCACTCTCCAGCAGTATACGGGACCATTTTCATATCCGATATATGATGATGATACAAATCACTCTAAGTCGTCTTGCAGTTTAATCACAAGCTTCACCTTTGTCTTAAAGAAGATCGATAATTTGCAAAAATATGTGATATTTATTTTATCATTTTATAAAGTCCAAGATTGTCGGTTTGACGATACAAAACAGATTAGTAGACATACTATCACATGAGCTGTGTCATGATAGTTTTATAGAGATTATTAAAAACTCACAATTGCACTGTGTATGCGTACACTCTGATCAGGCACTTCGCTACCAACATGGATAACAAAGAACCCTAAACAATTATAATGATGAGTAATTTGATAAGTTCCCCTATATTATCACGCATACAAACGGCGACCGATTCTAGTCGTCTTCATCTCAAACATGTCATAGGACAATTTTTCTATGTCGTCTTTCACAATGTTAAGCCGGCAAAGTGTTAAACAAGGCTGTTGAAAGCACTTATCGTAATAAATCGTTTGCATTTCACTGGGTATTGATGTATTCTGCCTCATCTAACGCATAAATCTTCGTTGTTAATTGTTGATCGTACCAATTTGAATCTCGATGTTGTCTGGTATAAGGCTGGGGTTCAAGCGGTGCACAGGAAAATGATATCAAATGTTTTTAATTAAACCTTTTCCTCATACATACGCTTTCTGACGCCTCTGCAGCAGAAAAATTTCTCCTTTTATCACAAAGTTTTAAACTCTATTTAGTAATTGAACTTACATTGACATTGTTGAAAGATGTTTCATATTTTTGTTTTTAAAGTCGTCTGCTGCAGATTTGTTGTAAGTGGGAAAATGTTATTCGATAGTATCAACGTTGACGGAGGTGAGGGTCGAACTTCTGGGCATGAATTTGAATTGCACGAGATAATTATCATGATAATCGTCAGCTATCTGACTGAAGTAAAGCCAATGTCAGCCATTACCGTTTCCCACATACAATTATTCGGGAGCCTGCGACATATCTGGGCGATCGCTGGATGTCTCTCTAAATGAGAGTATTATTTCTCGTTTTGGCCACAACGGTTTCAAACATCGCATCACCATGTTGGAACGCGTTAAAGCAAGGATATTCAACATGGTTAGTATTATTAGGATGAACGTGTTACTTAATATGGTGGGCACAGTTGAATGATTTGTTGACAAATAAGAGAGACCGTGATCAGACGGGACAGAGAGGTTCTAGAAATATCTCCACGTGCCGCAGCAAAGTCCAAATGTCAATTCTTCCGTTGGGTACGGGTGCGTTAAACATACGGTACCAGCTGTTAGGAGTATAGTTTTAAAGATTACGAGCCTGCAGCAGGTCTTACATCGCCGATGAGCATGTCTCTCATCGTTTACTGTTTTTGATCGTTTGTATTTGAAAACTTATCCGGGGAAGAGCCATTACATGTATATGTGAAATATTTGTTTGATAACGATTTGAAAATATATTTACAATCGATTATGAATGTATGAAGGAAACATAGAAGACATGGTAATACATCAATCAATTATACTCATACCATACCGAGGGAAGTTTAATTGCATTGCAAATAATACTGTCCAAGAGTAGTACACGCATTTTGAATAGAGAAGATGATCAGCACCTACTTGAACGACGTCCGTGTTAACCTCTTTCTAACATACGCTGACGACTTTTAAAAACATTATAACAAAAAGAGGAATTATTGTATAAACAATTTCTCCATTTGTCAACATGTTTGCAACATTATACACTAATTATTCTTTCTTTCATATATAGAGATTATCCATAGTTTTACCTACATGTTTACAATTTCGTCTGTTGCAGATTTGTTGTATGTCGGAAAGGGTTAACGTGAAAAAACCTTTCCAATGATTGGTTAACTTCATGTCGACAGGGAAAAGCACGATTCATTTTTAAAACAAATGCATATTGACTTTATTTAATATTCAAGATTTTTTTTTAGATATATAAAAGTGTTCTCGCTTTTTTTCTTCAAGTGATCTATCATAGACGACAATACATCCTGATCAATGTAATTAACGATCTGACAAAAGTATACATCCTTCCTAATTCAAGGCACCCAAAGTATTTGAAGAATGAAAGCACGAAAAGTATTTGAAGAATGAAAGCACGCAAAGTATTAGAAGAATAAAAACAGATTTTGGAGACTGATTTGAACAAAATAATGGAGGCACTTGGAATAATTCATCCAGTAGTGTTCATCTCAAAACTTTTCTGCAGCAGACGCGTCAACACGCTGAACATTGCGTTTGGGAGGATTAAGGAACTATCTTGTCGCTCGAAGAGAAAAACAAAAGAGAAATATTGACAAATTTATCTTGATAGCTGTCGACATAGGAAATACCAGATAAGGCTGAATTAATCTGAACTAGGTCAGGTATAAATCCTTTTCTGTTTTTTACGTCAATTATCGTCCATTAACCCTTCCCCACGTGTACTCACATGTCCATGCATCTGTAGTGGGCGGCTTTTGGAAACATTGCATCATATTGAGCAACTTCCCTTTTGTCAGAATATTTTAACTTCCATTGAATAATGAAATATTCTTTTTCGGAGATTTTCCATATTTTACACAAAATTGCTTTCAAAGTCGTCTGCTGCCGATTTGTTTTAAGTGGGACACGCGGTTAATAAAGGGTATTGACTCCCTCGTCGTAGACCGTATTTGGTCCACATTATTTAAAACCAACCTACATGACTTTGTGAGCAGCGAATGTCTAGATCAGACTGTACATCAACACATTCTGATCTGGACCTTCCAGTTGTGCGATCTAGTCATACGAGCATCCAATATGTCTCTGGAGATAGTATAAGTACATTTGTAGCATTTTTAAAATGTTCGCAATTGCGGTAACCCTTTCTCTCATATACAACAACACAAAAGCAGACGACTTTAAGAACATCTAGGCAAAACTATTGAAAATCTCTATAAATTAAAAAAGTTGAAATCATTGTGGCAAAAGAATAAATTGCTCGTTTTGAGCAATGTCTCCCTTTGTCACATTATTTTTCAAACGTCGTCTGCTGCAGAGGCGTCAGAAAGCGTCTGTATGAGGGGGAGGATTCAGACATATATTCGCTCATTTATGGATGACGGAGATTTCTATATCTGAGATATGAAGGTACGTGTAAATGTATAATCGGCGTTCCTCTTACCAAATTAATATGAAATTTTAAAAACAAAACAAACACAAAATTGGACTTCAAAGCCAATTTAAACAAATGTTATATGCAATTGGTCTTGTTTAATATAACAAAAAACATGTTTTTTAAAAGAAAATGTCCACAAACATATGATTTACAACAACGTTCAGATCTCCCGACAGATTGTAGAAACCAAATCCGTGATAGATTGCTGGCCTAATAACCCTCATGTTGTTTTAAACACATTAAAAAGCATTTAAACAGCAGGAAAAACGCTCATCCACATCGATCTTCATCCTTCACTCTCCAGCAGTATACGGGACCATTTTCATATCCGATATATGATGATGATACAAATCACTCTAAGTCGTCTTGCAGTTTAATCACAAGCTTCACCTTTGTCTTAAAGAAGATCGATAATTTGAAAAAATATGTGATATTTATTTTATCATTTTATAAAACTCTAAGATTGTCGGTTTGACGATAGAAAACAGGTTAGTAGACATACTATCACATGATCTGTGTCATGATAGTTTTATAGAGATTATTAAAAACTCACAATTGCACTGTGTATGCGTACACTCTGATCAGGCACTTCGCTACCAACATGGATAACAAAGAACCCTAAACAATTATAATGATGAGTTATTTGATAAGTTCCCCTATATTATCACGCATACAAAAGGCGACCGATTCTAGTCGTCTTCATCTCAAACATGTCATCGGACAATTTTTCTATGTCGTCTTTCACAATGTTAAGCCGGCAAAGTGTTAAACAAGGCTGTTGAAAGCACTTATCGTAATAAATCGTTTGCATTTCACTGGGTATTGATGTATTCTGCCTCATCGAACGCATAAATCTTCGTTGTTAATTGTTAATCGTACCAATTTGAATCTCGATGTTGTCTGGTATAAGACTGGGGTTCAAGCGGTGCACAGGAAAATGATATCAATTGTTTTTAATTAAACCTTTTCCTCATACATACGCTTTCTGACGCCTCTGCAGCAGAGAAATTTCTCCTTTTATCACAATGTTTTAAACTCTATTTAGTAATTAAACTTACATTGAAAGATGTTTCATATTTTTGTTTTTAAAGTCGTCTGCTGCAGATTTGTTGTAAGTGGGGAAAAGTTATTCGATAGTATCAACGTTGACGGAGGTGAGGGTCGAACTTCTAGGCATGAATTTGAATAATTTGAAGTAAAGCCAATGTCAGCCATTACCGTTTCCCACATACAATTATTCGGGAGCCTGCGACATATCTGGGCGATCGCTGGATGTCTCTCTAAATGAGAGTATTATTTCTCGTTTTGGCCACAACGGTTTCAAACATCGCATCACCATGTTGGAACGCATTAAAGCAAGGATATTCAACATGGTTAGTATTATTAGGATGAACGTGTTACTTAATATGGTGGGCACAGTTGAATGATTTGTTGACAAATAAGAGAGACCGTGATCAGACGGGACAGAGAGGTTCTAGAAATATCTCCACGTGCCGCAGCAAAGTCCAAATGTCAATTCTTCCGTTGGGTACGGGTGCGTTAAACATACGGTACCAGCTGTTAGGAGAATAGTTTTAAAGATTACGAGCCTGCAGCAGGTCTTACATCGCCGATGAACATGTCTCTCATCATTTACTGTTTTTGATCGTTTGTATTTGAAAACTTATCCGGGGAAGATCTATTACAGGTATATGCGAAATATTTGTTTGATAACGATTTAAGAACTTTTGGAAAATGCAATACTGATTCAGAGGACTAGGTAAGGGGGAGTAAACTGGTCCTTTCCCCCACAATATCTCTTTTATCACTCAATCAAACGCAATGTTCTGAGTACTCAAAATAATCGTTGTATAGAGACGATTCTTTTGAGTACCAACAACATAGGGTTTGAGTGTCAAATAAGGCTTTGAGAACGTGAAATTGCCCCTTATCTAGAACTCTGGCTTCTTTTGAACAAGTTCACTTGTGTTCACATTGTTTTAAAACAATCAGGCAAAGGATGAAAGCTTTCACAGGGTACCAAATTAGGGACACATTAACCGTTTCACGGGGTACCAAATTAGGGACACATTAACCCTTTCACGAGGTACCCCATTAGGGACTCATTAACCCTTTCACAGGGTACCAAATTAGGGACACATTAACCCTTTCACGGGGTACCAAATTAGGGACACATTAACTCTTTCACGGGGTACCAAATTAGGGACACATTAACCCTTTCACAGGGTATCAAATGAGGGACACATTAATCCTTTCACGGGGTACCAAATTAGGGACACGAACCCTCTCACGGGGTACCAAATTATTAGGGACACATTAACCCTTTCAAGGAGTACCAAATTAGGGACACATTAACCCTTTCACGGGGTACCAAATTAGGGACACATTAACCCTTTTACGGGGTACCAAATAAGGGACACGGGGTACCAAATTAGGGACTCTTTAACCCTTTCCCTCGTTTACTGAAGCCTCTGCAGCAGACGACTTTTGAAAACTTTGTGACAAAAGAAGAAATTGCTCAAAACGAGCAATTTCTCCTTTTGACACAATGTTTTCAACTCTATTCAATACGTATGGCTTCAATTAGGGAGATTTTCCATATCATTGTTGAGATGTTTTCAAAGTTGTCTGCTGTAGATTGTTGTATGTGGGCAAAAGGTGAAGTATTGTAGTAGAATGACGGCTGCTCCATACAACGTTACATTGTTACGGAGTGCTGAACAATTAATCCGTTAGACTCGATGTAATATGACCTCGTACACGACTCATTAAACATTTACTGGAACTTTTAACAACCAATCCTAGCGACACAAAGATCGATACGCTCAGTTGGCAGGTATGATGATTCTTGGACACGAGAAGAAGCAATGAAGAATAATGTAGCAATCAACTCAGTCTCGTCAGAGCCTTCACTGGTCCATATTAAGTATGAGACACCAGGTCATTCAAAACCGATCTTCATGGGTTTGGTAAATAATGTTGTTGTTTTTTCAGTTATATCACGGCGTTTCCTTGGTAAGTTACCAGTACTACTGACCCATTTATCATGACACCAGCCAGTCAGTCGTAATGCTAAGCCCGCAACCCTGAGCGCTAAGGGGGCAGCCACATCTACCATTGTTAAATTCTTTGGTATGATCCGATCGGGGATCGAACCCTCGACCTCCCACACCCGAGACAAACGTTCTACCACTACACCACTAATGCGGTACAGGCACTCATATTGTCCGATCTCTCTCATGACAGTTCTCCATAGACAGCTATGATAGGTGTACGAATATATGATGAAAAGGGTGATCTTGATCAAACTGCGATGATGCAAAATCCCGAATGTCGGGTTTCGTGTGCCGTAGCTAATATCATGATAAAGCTCATATATACGTTGGTGGAGATAAATGCATATAAATGGGATACTTCATAAACATGTCACAGCGACGACCATTTGCAATTCCGAATAGTCAAATGTAGAAGAATCGCAGCAGCTTTCAATGGAAATATGATCATTTGTATTGGTTTAGTAATATTTGGCAGTTTTAGTCGTCTTGAAACATCCCATACTAATAAAAGATCATACTTCAAGACTACATAATTTGAAATAAACCAACGTTATATAAACTGTGTCGTAAATCTCTCGGGGGCAACATCGCGTTAATACTGTCAACACGTAGTGGCTAAAAAACAAAGTTGTTCTGCAAGATTTTAACAATTCCCCAATAGTAAAAATGTTGGTGGAATGAAATCTAATCTGATTAAAAAGCTGCAGCAAACGCAATTGAAAAACAGTTCGTCAAAAATATGGTAAATCGTTATAAATGAAAGCGTAAGCCGTTATTATTGAATAAATATGGAAACATTGGGGCATAAGGAGAATGCTCATCGTAGGCAATTTCTTCTTTTGACACAGTGTTTTCAAACTGCATCTGCTGTGGCGGCGTCCGCAATTGTCTGTGTGTGGGAAAGGTTTACATTGACCATGTGGTGAATTGACCTCACCCGTCTTCCAATGTACCTTTTGTCGTGACATGACTAATACAAAAGACATGCAATAAATCATTTAACGTTAACGATACCATACTGTAAGAGTGCTTGCTGGTTTGAATTACTTCTACAACACTATTCTTTACCATTGATTTACCATTATATATATATATGAGCCGTTCCACGAGAAAACCGACATTGTGGACTCAGCGTGAAGTATTGACCGGTATCATCCTGAGCATGCCGCGCAGGCTAACCCGGACAGACACGTTTCGCCCCCTGTGGATTTTCTTTTTCAGGAATCATTACTCTATATCTCTATCCACCGGAGACGGAATTTGTCGGCCCGGACTGTGCAGGCTGATCTGGGTCAATACATTAAGCAGAGTCCGTGGAACGGCTCATATATATTCAATACTAACTTAAAATGATTTGTTTATTTAAAGCATGTTTTTTATGTTTACAAAAGACCTTTTAAATGGAAGCAATGGCTGCCCTTCTTGACGCTCAACGTTTCGGGGTTAGAATTTGGACTGACTGGTTGGTGTCAGGAAAGATGGACAAGTAGTACTTGCAACTTACTCAGAAAATCCTGTAATATAAATGAAAAATTGTTGAAAGCGGAGTTAAACACCAAACGATAAATCTATGTCATCCCTTGTTCAATTAACTGTAGACATGCTTCTGTATACAGTATACGTCTAGCACATAATGTCAAGGTGACATATGTCACGTGATTGTGTCACATGGTTATCACTTGAAAGACCAATATCACTCAGATCAGGTTACAAGCAAATTAATTAACATTAACATTCTTCAATAGAAACGGACATAAAATAACACAGGACAATAAAAGCTGTAAAATACGGATGATGTCGCCCGGCACGCTATATCAATCTCCCCTTAGTTTATATCTGATTCACGTATTCGGATATTTAATCATTTACCTAATATTTAGAAATACTTCTTTAGTTGCGTTTGATCATTTGATCATACACGTGTAAAACTGTGGTAATTGGAAACGAAGTTTATAAACAATGTCGAAAACATTTTAGTGACAGGAGACAGTGTTATTTAACCTTTCCCCACAAAGCTTTTAAAATCGTCTGCTTCAATTGCAGCAGATATTGTATGTAGAACGATAAGGATTGCAGATATGATTAAAAAAGATTTCTTTTTCTCAAAAACGATAGCTGAATTTGTTTAACTCTATGTTGTTGGTTTTTAATGAAAGAAAACCTACACAACCACACATGCGCAGTAAAGTATGTATCTTTAAAAGTTGCCACCACAAATACTGCGTTTTCATCACTCATTCAAGTTCAAATCTGCGTTTACAATACGGTCCTAATCTGATTCCACAGCCATTAATATCCCATAAAAGACGTTATGTTACGTTATTGGTTTTCTTTCCTCGCAATTTCACTTATTACAGACGACTTTGGGTGCCCCTGAAGCAGACATACATGTATGGCGTGGAGGACGAGACAATAGTGATCAATGTATGCATGCTGTCCTCCTACCACACTGTTTTATCAACAATGCTATTCCAAAAAAAAAACCAGATGTTTTATTTTGTTTCCCTTAATATTTTCAAAGCAGACAATGGTGGAAAACAGTGATAGAGTGTAGGAGGTCTGCTTCTCTTACCAAATGTCCTGTGAAGAACGGGTTCTACTTTTGGGATATTTCACACAGACGGCACGAGTACTGGTTACTTCTCCAGGAAGCAGACTATCGAGAGTGATTAATATAAGCTTAAAGCATATTTCGCAACCAATGTTGAATAGAATTTAGAATAACATCGTAGAATTGATTGTTGCAAAAGGGATTTAATGAAACGCGCGTGCTCATCAATCGTTTCTAATAGCAACGCGTATATTGTCGTCTGTAAAATTCGCAGACGACATTAAAGTGATCAATAAAAACATTCCAATAGACGCATTAGTGATTGAACCCGGATTCTACCTTATTTCAATAATTACGTTTGCCCTGTTTGAAATTAATAGCTTTAGACCCTGTTCTGGAAATACCAATCTTGCTGCAGTTGCGGCCAGTCTAGATCGAGATCAACCTGTGTTATCAAATATAGATATAACTCTACACTGGTGGACAACAAGTCTCAGAAGGTTTTAAGAAACTACTCACAAACAGAACGCATTTAAATTGGACAGCATTGACTAGTCAATGTATATTTGTCTACATTTATCTTAAATACGCTGAGGTAAGTTTTCCTTAAGCAGTGCAAAGAGATATATTATGACACTTAATCTTGCTGATCTAAATTCACCTCAATTGTCAGGGGCGTAGCTTGGCAATAATCAATGTGTAGGCCGTCTCGTGAGAAAATCAACATTGTGGACTCTGCGTAAAGTATCGACCCGGATCAGCCTAAGCATGCCACACATGCGTACCCGGATATACACTTTTCGCCTCCTGTGGATTTTCTGTTTCAGGAATCACTACTCTATCTATCCCCCCTTAGACGGAATGTGTCGGCCGGATCAGTCTGCGCGGTATCTGGTCGATACATTACGCAGATGTGTATCGCCGCAGCTGCATTTTGGGGCATTATTAGAAAAAAATGTGTAGGCACGTGCCTACAGTGCCTAAAGGGAGCTACGCCCCTGATTGTTAACGATTTGTCTGTTTTCGTTCTGTAACTGAACACACACAAACCTTAGAATCTTTTCTGTAAAAAAGATGTATCCCACATGTTTGTACACTGATTACACCATTCCCACATGCAGTTACATTAAGACCATCCCAAGCAATTGCCACAATGTGCAATAATAGATTTCCATTCATAGAAAGTTGCCATGGTTTGTATAGTTGTTTCCAATGTAGTATGTTGAATGATTGTTAGAAAGGGTTAACATGTATGCAATACTCGTGAAGTTGTACTACTTTTTTACGCGTACCTACTAGGGTATAATCCTTTCCCACATGCAACAAATCTGCAGCAGACGACTTTGAAAACATATTGACTAAAACCTGAAAAATCTCAATATAAGACAGCTTAATTGTTAAATAAAGTTGAAAACATTGTGGCCAAAGGAGAAATTGCTCACCATGAGCAATTTCACATTTGGCCACAATGTTTTCAAAAGTCGTCTGCTGCTATTGCGTCAAAATGCGTCTGCATGTGGGAAAGGGTTAACACTAATGACACCGTGGCCCTAATCATCGCCACTCTACATGTGATGTAAGAACACCTTAACGATGACACAAGAGAATTGCTTCTATATACAACTGTGTCCGCCTTTCAGTAATTGAAAGCGTTTCGGACAGAAGGACGTAAGGACGGACGGATTAACAGAAAATGGAGAAGTGCTTCTTATACCCCCCACACCCCCCCCCCCCCCCTTTTTTTTTTGCAAAAGCAAGCGACACAAAGATATACGAAGGTTAACTGTTTTGTTTTGTGTAAATAAGCCCACCTGCAAGTTTGTCTCCACTCTTTAAATCATTTTTATTGTTTTTCAATAGACACTTTTCGTTATTAGCCAAATTAACTAATTATGTATAGATTATGCAAATTCATTATTCTAAACGTAATTAGAAAACAAACCGTATTAATCGAACAAATGAATTAATAGTAGTGATGTAATTTAATAAATGAAGTCACGATGTAGAATGTACACGGATTGCCTAAGTCAATGTTAGTTCTTGCAGTTTAATATTTGTTCTGGTTTTATTCTTCGGCTCCTTAATGTCAACAGCGTCGAGTAGATGACAAGTACCATTACATCTAACGTGTAAATATCCTTAGTGGAGTATTGGACCCATTGCTAGATTTTATTCCATACCTGTTCCCATTAAACATGCCATTTATCGCAAATATAAGGACAACGAATGAAATGGTTTAGGATATAAAAAGGAATCAAAAACTGAAGTTGACTTGAAAATAAAGTATGAACAGGATACATTACAAGTCTTGAGCAATTTCTTTGTTTGTCACAGTAGTAATTTTAAAAGTTCTAAGGGTGGTACGAAAGGTTGAAATATATATAACTATAGAACTTTGACCACGCTTCCCGACAGGTTCTTTTAAGGCTACACAAGGGACATAAAAACGATATTCGGCATTTAGCGAACATCGATGATCCATATTAGTCTGCTCCTCCGCGCAGTCCGATCAGGATCATCCGTGTTCGTTATTAGACGTACACACTTCCTGGAAGCATCTAAAGGACAGCTATGACCAATGAACAGATTTTACACGTGCAATGGACTCGCGAAAACTCGAACATGCGATAATTTGAATACATCGTCTAATTCGAACCATTTCCAGAAACGGATCTATCTTTAGAAGCAGTTCTGAGTTCTTTAGATATAAATAAATCACAAGTTGGACGACACATCCATTAGTAAATCATAACTTGGGGGATAACTCAAATACGTCGATAACTCCAACATGTCGATAATTCAAACAAGTCGATAACTCAAACAATTCGATTATTTGAAAGTAAGTTATCGTTCTCTATCTCGACGTCGAGTTATCCGGTGAGTCTACTGTATGTACGTTATTGTCCTTTATTCATAAATGTATGCATGTTATTATTGAACATAGATACAAGGTATGATACACCATCTAAACAAATTAAAAGACAGGACATATTCTTCGAAAACCGATAGTGTAGAAAAAGAAACAGTGGCCTACGCCTGTTTTGAAATCGAACTTTGACAGCCTTAGTTTGTAACGTGGATGGTCGATCTAGTCATCGTCAGCACGAATCCTCAATACAGATGGATTACATTTATATCTGATAACATGGATGCCAAGACATTGTTTATGTTCTCGCACATATTTTCGGTTGTTTAAATGGACTACAACTGAATAAAACACGTTCCCAGAGTGTCGAAATGATGACTAGCGTCAGTATGTTTGTTGAAGTTAAAGTGTTATGAGGAAGTCTTATTATACTAGATGAAACGTTTTGACATTTCAGCATTTCAATGTTTCATTTAGATTGTTTTTTAATAGTATTTACTACGTGAGGCATCTGTCTTTGCGCATTAGATAACATGGATGCCAATACAAAGTATATTAATTGAAATATAACTGAATGAAATGCCATCCGTAAGTGCTTAAATAATGGCTAGCATCAGTATGTTTGTTGAAGTAAAAGTTTAAAGAGGAAAACAAACAATACAAGTGGAAACGTTTTGACATTTCAGCATGTCAATGTTTGATTTGGAGAGTTCTTTAACAGCAGTTATAACGTGATGCATCTGTCTTTAAGGCATTTGATAACATGGATGCCAATACATAGGTCTGTGTTAACTTATCGCACATAACTCGTGGTTGACTAATAGAAATGAAATTGAATGAAATGCCATCCTTAAGTATTGAAATAATGGCTAGCATCAGTATGTTTGAATATGTCAAAGTTTAAAGAGGAAGACAAACAATACAAGATGAAACGTTTTGACGTTTCAGCATGTCATGTTTGATTTGGAAAGTCCTTTAACATTGATTACTACGTGAGGCATCTGCCTTTAATGCATCACTTGGTGTTGGATTTTATTTATAAAACCACATGACACAACGCTTTTATTTCTTACAAAGTAAAACCGCATGTGGCAAACTGGGTTGTTAAGTACCTAGAAGTTGTGTTTCTATCAACACATTATTGGACTTAGATCGTCCTT
Organism: Serripes groenlandicus; assembly: GCA_031761405.1. Classification (NCBI taxonomy): domain Eukaryota; kingdom Metazoa; phylum Mollusca; class Bivalvia; order Cardiida; family Cardiidae; genus Serripes; species Serripes groenlandicus. Next base: position 47,963,309 of record JASEVX010000006.1, read on the forward strand.
TCGAACTTTAAATTACTAAAACTCAATTTGTTACGTTCAAAAACTTTACAAAAACACAATAATTACAATATTCCATATTCCCGTATTTACACCCACATTTTTAAAATCAAACAATATTTTTAGAATCCAATCGGTGTTTGTAAACTCTTACTTATAACAGTTTCAAAAATGGCTTTTTATCGTTATAATCACGTACAGCAAACAGTTAACCCTTTCCCACATACAAAATATCTGCAGCAGACGACTTTGAAATAATATTGTTGCAAACGTGAACAATTTCAATAAATGAAAACAGTCTGAAACGAAAACAAGCATTTTCTGCTTTTGTAACAATCGTTTCAAAAGTCGTCTGCTGCAGAGGCGTCAGAATGCGTCTACATGAGGCAAAGGGTTAAACATTTGCCCACGTGAAGACGCATGCTAACGCACATGCAGCAGACGACTGTAAAGATCTTATCGAGGGCTTGGCGTGAAATTGTTGTAACTAAAAACCTATTTTGAAAACCCTGGTTTAGGAGCAATTTTGACCCCTTTGTAAACAATGCAAATTTAGGTGCCATTGCTCAGAACGAGCAATGGCACCTATATTTCCATTGTTTACCAAGAAAAATGATTTAACGCTTATAAAGACTTTATGGCGAGGTGACTAACCTTGGTAAAAAAATACCAATATTAGTTACAACCGTTTCACGCCAAGCCCTCGTTATGACAAAAGGAGAAATTTATAACAATGAGATGTTTAAACTCTTGTCGATAAGTATAGTTACACTGGAAGAGTTTTACAAATATTTACATATAATTCGTATTTCAAAAGTCGCCTGCTACAGAAGTGTTGTACGTGAAAAAGGATCACGCATAATCTACATTCGCACATTGTACATTGTACTTACCGGAGTCAGGATGGGCGGACAGACAGACTTCATTCTGGATAACTATTCCACCATATCGTGTCACAGTAACAAATTGGAAACAGTATCCTGCAGCTGACGAATCAAACATTGAACAATTTACTGGAACGTATGTTTTGTCAGCATCCGCTGGACGCTCTTGTATGTATACCTTTTCAATAGAAGCTGCAAGTGATCCTGATGACTTCCGGCGTTGCATGTACATTCGAATTTTATTTGCATCCTCATTTCCGGGACATTCTGGCTGTAGATAATTCACCATGAGAACGTTATTACATGGAAATATCGTTTCCGTCCATATATTTATCCTAAAATCAGGATTGTTTTCTGTGATCATGATGTTACTTCGTGAGATGACGGATATTGCACTGGCGGATGATTTCAATGACACACGATATAATCCCGCTACATCGAACAATGTACACGGAAATTCAATTAAAAGATTTCTAGCTGATAAGCGATCAAATTCCTGTGAGTTGATCACATCATGTTTACCTGCCGTTGCGATTCCAGAGATGTTAGCTGCGTAATCGAGATCAAGACTGAAGCTATAACGTTTTAACCGTGGATTACACACGGCAGACGAGTTAAAGATGAGACGGACGGAGTTACTGTGTGCGAAGTGAGATTCTGGTAGAGTCAAGGTCATTTCTGGCCACCGTACAATGACCACTGTACTGGTCAATATCGGTCCCCCTGAATACATGAACATTTGAAATTCATATTGACCCGCCACTTCAATTATCCCACAAGTAACTGTCACATGACTTGCGCTGTATTTAGAATCGATCCCAAGATTCGTGATTTCCACCGGAAGTGCGTCCGTTTTCAGGACGAGTCGAATGAAAGCGTTGGGAATGGACATGTTCCCCGGGATGCTGTATTCTACATTCAGATCACCGCTGAAGGCAAAGTAAACGGATGGAGCTTTAAGTTGATATGCGCTGGCTGAAAATAGAAAATGTAATCTATGGTTATAGGCGGTTCTTTTCAAACGATTTCTTTATACGGACGCTTTCTGACGAATCTGCATCAGACGACTTTTGAAAACAACGTGACGAAAGTAGAAATCGAGGGCTTGGCGTGAAACGGTTGTAACTGAAATTGGTATTTTTTTACCAAGGTTAATCACCTCGCCATAAAGTCTTTAAAAGCGTTAAATCATTTTTTTTTTTTGGTAAACAATGGAAATTTAGGTGCCATTGCTCGTTCTGAGCAATGGTACCTAACTTTGCATTGTTTACAAAGGGGTCGAAATTGCCCCTAAACCAGGGTTTTCAAAATAGGTTTTTAGTTACAACCGTTTCACGCCAAGCCCTCGAAATTGTATTCAATAATTTACTTTCATTTATAGAGAGTTTCCATATTTTTGCCTGGATGATTTCAAAGACATATTCGCGATTGAAATATCTATTGTTAACCATTATAGGGTACGTATAAAACTAAGTTAGTATGTAACTTCCTTATTCATAGAGGATAACTTATTAAATAACATGGTGCTTATGAGGGAAAAGGTGGAAATAAACATGAAATAAATCACTATAACACATAATTATATATTAAAATGAATAAAAAAAGATGCAACTGCATCTGATTATTTCTTTCAGCGCCTAATTTGTCAAAAGTAAAATTGTCTATGTTCAAAATATGGCGACTCCGTTGTTCATTTGATAAGAGTTTAGGAATATTTTGGTAAGTATAAGGTCAAATATGAAGATATCAGGTGAGACAGCTCGTTACGATCCGTCTCGAAAAAACCTCGATGATACAGCCATTAATTCTGAAAGAGTTCATATACGAGGCTGTGGACATTAATGCGGATATTAGTGAAACTTTTCTTCAGTCATTCCATGTCAGATAAATCATTGACGCTTTTAATAAAACATTCACCTTAACCCCCTTTATCATCAATTCAATACAAACAGACAACACTAGCCGTATACTTTTTTGTTTGTTTGTTTGTTTGGAGTTTAACGCCGCTTTCAACAGCTTTGGTCATATCACGGCGGTCAGTGCACCTACCCATGTTTTCCTGGCTTTCCCACACCAGTACTTACACAACATTCTTTCGAAGCCACTGACTACTTTCTCACATAGATCAGAGGTGAGAGGCAATGGAAAACATCGCCCGAAAGAATGTCGCCGCAACCTGGACTAGCCGTATACATATTCATGTACATGTACCAACATCTAGGCATGATCTAGATATGGTAAAACAACAGTAAGTCATAGAAGATAACTATTTTTTCCACATTGTTTTTAGCGTTTGGTCTGTATGCACTCAGACACTCTAAAGTATAAATAATCTTAAGGTCGAATGGCATTAGCATTATTCCCTCTATAGCACGTGATCACGTGATTTAGCGTTGACGAGATTATGTTTACCCTTAACTCACTGAATTCTAGCGACAAATATAATCGCCATTGCTTTTCAACAAGTTTAATGAGTAGTCGTTGTTACTCGAGTGGCGAACAATGTAGACCCATAATGCAGGCTGATCTTGGTCTTCATATTTCGCAAATGTAGTTTATAGTCGTTCCTTACGGCATACTAACTTAAATGTATAAGAACAGCCGGAAAAGGTTTAATTCTGATTTATTGGAGTCTAAGAAACATTATCCATTGATCCTTATAACCGTACATGTATATGAAGTGTTAGATGTTTTCGCAAGTCTTGATCAATGAAAATGTTTTACATTTCTCGGTGGTGTAGTACATGATTAGAGCGTCCATCTTGAAAGCCAGAGACCAGGGTTGGAACACCGGTCGGGTTAAATCCAAGACATTTAACATGTTAGTACTGACTTCTCTGATTGGTGCCTATGGTTACGGGGATATCATTACGACTAACGCGCTGACCTCATCTGACACTGGTAATGTATCGAGGAAACGCCGTGATAAGAGTGAAATACTGTTGAAACGGCGTTAAACAGTATATACAAACAAACACACATCATGTCTTTGTAATTATAATGATTTATGTTTAAGTGTACACTGCAGTTGTAAGACGTTACTTTTTATTAAGCCAGTGTACATACATGTGCATGAAAACATACACAAGTACATGTACCTGTATCTCATCTTGTTCAAGGTATAGAGATAAGACAGAAAAGGTCGTGGCCGCACCTTGTTTTGGTTACGACATGAACTAAACGCGATGAATATAAAGATATGTGACGCCTGAAAATTTGGAAATATGGTTTTGATAAAGATTTGAATCAGTCGGCATGACAATTTCTTTTCTTTTCGAAAGTCGTCTGCAGTATAGGCTTCACAATATTCATTAGTAGTTATGATATCAGAAGGGAGGCTCTTACGAGTTACTAGTTGGTCAAACATGGATCATTAATAAGTGTACTGTTTCAGTGGTATCAATACAATGCAGTTGAAAACGATGTAAATTCTCTATAGAACTAGTCGTGTCAATATCTGAGGCTGATACATAGGAAGGATACATTTTGATCTATCTATTTTCAATAGAGTATAAAGTCTATTTTGTTCAGATTGGTGTCGTATAAGAAGAGCGTTCATCACGAACTCAGTGAGGCTACCCTTCTAGTTGGACAGAAATTGGAGACTTTATCTATATGGGCGGACCAAATAGATCATTAACCCTTTGTCACATACACCTCTGAAACCACGACTTTTGAAAACATTGTGACAAGAACGAGCATTTTAACCCTTTGCCAAAATGTATTCAACTTCTTTCAATAGCGCTCTTTCAGTTAGAGACTTTCCAAATGTTAGCTATTTGTTATTGTCTGCTGCAGAATTGCTGTATGTGGGTAAGGGTTAAAACGGTAAAATATCGATAAAATCGAGAGCCAGTTCAAAGTAATGTTAGAAATAACTCGTTAATTATTGACGTTTAACAGCAACAGCGTTTGATCGCTAAAAAAAACCACTCCAGTATTGAAAATCCTAGAAATTCAACAGTTGAAATATAAATCTAGCCCGCTATACAGTGTGTCCCATGGGAAATTCCGAAATAGCGAGGGTTTCAAAATGTGCTGATGCAGGCTTTTATTAAGTTACCACTGAATATTTATAATTCTTTTTCTACAAACACGTTTAGCTCGTCATTAATGAGACAATATAACAAGCTTAAGAGTTCCAAATGATTTGGTTTGTTTATTCTATGTTGTAAACTGATATTTGCCTAACAGTATATTTTATATTGCCCTAATAAACTATATGCTGTAGGTACCAAAACAAAAAGTGTACGACGGTAACGATTCTTTTGGGTACCAATAACATATGGTTTAATTATCAAATATGTAGTGCATAATTTGAAATACCGTATCTACAAATCTGATGATGATCCACGAATTGGTTAAATTATTGAAAGACTCTTTTCTTAATCGAAAGCATATGTGATTGCGTTTAGAGGTCTTAGTGCATCTACGTATAGTGAAGACTCGGCCGAGACACAGTGTCCGTCTACATGTGCTTTAGTCTTAGGTGCATCTTTTGACAAAAACAAGATATGTGGCCCATTAGATAAGGGCCTGTCTCGGAGTCATTTTCTTTAAATTTCCCTCAAATTTGCAATTTTTTTTATTCGATATTTCTCTGTACAATTAAATCACAAAACAACGCAATCTTTAAAGAAATTTGTAATTAGTCCTTCAATGCTGTGTTTTTTATGTTGACTTGTTCAGCTTTGCTTCTGGAAATAAAGTCTTTTAACCAATTACACCCAAATCTAGGAATATCACAGTAAACCTGTTGTATTGAGCAGCCAACAGTAAAGATTGGGGTAAGCCGGCTGGCCTTATCCTAAACTGGTGATACAGGTTTCACAAACGCGTTTCCAGCAGTCAAAGTGTTAAGGTTACAATACACCAAATAAATTCCAGATTCAGTCCTCAATTGTCACACTTTCTAATCGTTTCTCATGTAGAACCCCATATATCATTGAAAAAGCTTTAAAACAATCCAAAGAAAATGGGGGGTCATGCATTAGGCAGGAAATAATTAACCAGGCGAAAATGGTTACCGTCATTTTGGACCAAATCGGGCCCGTACAAAAACGGTGTTTATCATTTACTTTAATACTAAAAGTGATCAAATCAATCATTTCCAGTGCATCCTTTACACATTTACAATGAATTTAAACTCAATGCCATATGTTCAATGCATTCTGGTGATGTTATTATTATTTATTATACACTCATTTCTACGCAAACAAAGTTTTATTTAGGGACTATTTGGATCAGCATGACCGCGGGTGTATTTGGTGTAATTTGACCTTAACGGATCGCATGCTACTCGTGACATAAACTAATGAAGAATGACCAATAAACCTTTGTTACTGTTTGTAGTAAAATAACATAATCAATTATTCAATTCCATAGTAATTTATAGTACTACGATCTTTGGCTTTGAGATTCTTTGTTGCCCCATATTTTGCATTGAACTCTTAATTGGAAGCGCCCAAGATTTTTGAAAACGAAACAAAACAAATTGAAGTACAGTCAAATCTGTTATTCATACCACCTTTGTATAGCAAGTCCCTGTCTATAGCAACCACACGTTTAATTTTAAATAACTCATTAACTGCATACATGACCCTGCAATTAAAGACAACCTGTAAACAAAGACAATATTTCTTTCTTCCCATGGATGGGCTTTAAACTCAGGTTGGACTGTATATTCGTTTTTGTTTGTTTGTTTTTGTTTTGGTTCAAGTGCAATAGTTTAGGTTAATCGGATTAATGAGAAATAAACAGAGACACTTTAGACGGATTTTGAGATAATGTGTGTATACATGGTATCGTAAACTGTATTTAATCCTTTCCAACATAAAACAAATCTGCAGCAGACGACTTTGAAAGCATGTTGGCTAAAACACGGAAAATATCTATAAATGAAGGTATAATTAATGCACAAAGTTGAAAACATTGAGGCAAATGGAGAAATTTCTCATTTTGCAACAATGTTTTCAAAAGTCTGAAGATGCGTCAGAAAGCAACAATATTTGAGAAAGGATTAAGGAATATTACGATATTTTCTAAGTATTTCACCATCTTACAGTAGCTTTATCCTAAGACCCGTCCGTCGGTCGAAAAGGTATCCCAGGAACACATATACTGCAATACAAATCAAAGGAGAGAACTATGGGAGAATCTTTTAACAGTGGCGTTTGCCACTTTTCCAGATGAACTTCAGAAATTCGTCTTCTTCTGAAGCGTCTAGAATCATTCGTTGTTAGGAAATGGTTAGATAGGAAAACAAGCACACAATAGGAAATTGAAACCAGTAATTTACCGTCAGAAATATAGAAATACATTTGCATGGAAATACGCCTACCTTCTTCATGGCCATGAGTTTCATGAACAAATTTAATAGGATCGACATTTAGTCACGCCCTTCAAAAACCAACATAAGGACGTGTTGACTAGCGACGATTCAGATCAGTAAGCAGCATAATGACCAAGTTGATCGCCACTGCCATAACCCTTTCCCTCATATAGACGCTTTCTGACGCCTCTGCAGCAGAAGGCTTTTTGAAAACATAGTGACAAAAGAAGAAATTGCTCAAAACGAGCAATTTCTCCTTTTGCCACAATGTTTTCCACTTTTAGTCACAGGTTATCCATTCAATTATAGAGGCTTTCCATTTGTTGTCAAAATATGTTCAAAGTCGTCTGCTGCAGAATTGTCGTATGAGGGAAAGGGGTTAAAATGTCGAAACATCCGAAGGTCGGTTTACGAGTGACGTTGATCGGAATCAAAGGACTACAAGTATGCCCTGCTGAAATGAAATGTGTCATCCAAAGTTAACTAATATGAGCCGTCCCGCGAGAAAATCATCATTGTGCACTCTGCGTAAAGTATCGACCCGGATCAGCCTTAGCATGCCGCGCAGGCTTACCCGGATAGACACTTTTAGCCTCCTGTGGATTTTCTGTTTCAGGAATCATTACTCTATACCTCTATCCACCTGAGACGGAATGTGTCGGCCCGGATCAGTCTGCGCGGACTGCGCAGGCTGATCTGGGTCGATACATTACGCAGAGGCCATAATGTTGGTTTTCTCGCGGGACGGCTCAATTATTATGAATAAAAAAAAAGGCTGTTGCTTTTCAAGCATGAATTTCTTTTTGTTCATTGTCTGTTAATACATGAATCATAGGGACAAGATCATTTTCATTTTTCGAAACGTTATCACTAGAATCAGTGATAACAATCTCATTAGAAACACTCTTTTTCATGCTTTTAGGTATTTGTTGTCCTTTTCTGTGAAATTTAAAACCTTTAATTACCCATACCAATCTGACAATGAAATCTATTCACACTGCGGTGTTTACGCAAGTTTATATTAAATGGATATATCTCAGTCTCGAACCCTTTACGTACGACTAATAATGCCGTTTTACTTGGCAATCAATATAAAATTATAAAAGATAATGATTGAACAGAGAATATCTTCATCCGGTCGTATGTCCCCCTTATTTGCAACTATTAAAATGTTCATGTTTTTGAAAGATGACCAAGTAATACGTTAATCAACTGACCAACATTTAAAGAAAGAAAAGTTTGTAGTATGAATTCAAAAGTTTAAGAGTTAAAACTGTCGCTAATAGATATCTTCTCATTGAATTGTGAAATACCGCGCCATAAAAAGACCGCACTTCACTCTATGTGACTTAACAAAAAGTCTCAAAGAAAACCTCCTTGACCAGAGAATGAACTCGGGGGGAATTGTTTCCTCCGTAGATATACAAAGTTACTGTATTTGTGTCGCAGTAGCTGGCATATATAGTTCTTCTCTGATTGATTAACCCCAAAAAGTGTCGAAACAAACCTTTCAAGAATAACTATTTGCCCAACACATTAAGGATTAGTTAAGCTGTATCGACTTTACAGGGATTTCCGAAGGGAATCACATCAACTATTTCTGCAAGCAAGAAAATGCAAATCAAATGAACTGAAGCGTAATTAGCACATTAATGTCGCTCTGTTAAAACCAAGCGCTTGAACATTGCGACAAGATAAACCTATGAGATCAGCCAACGCATTCGCGCAGGCTATTCTGTCTCTATACTGATCAGTAGTTAGTTATATAATTTTTCAACCTGTATCCATTTGGATCCTTAGCATAAATGTGTAGGCTGGTAATGACGTTAAGGTTGGTTTTCCCGGAGCACCAATCAAATGTTCCATATGGCCATCTGTGTCTTCGTTACATTATACATGAACTAAGTGGTGATGTTCTTTATTTTGTTGGCGAGGAAAATGCACCAAGATCGTTAATGTATCAACGCATAGTGGTTTTGCCGAGTCCGTGTGTGTGTTTGCAAAAATAGGCACAAGTCCTTCAGACAGCATTAACCAATCGGCAAAGTTCGACTTACTCAAACCAGATGATATACAGAAGCTTTGATATCAAGTCGTTTTAAATGTTAAATACAAATGCAGATGACTAAATAGGTAGGAGTAATTGGTAGTTTCACATCAACAATATCTGCCTAATTGATCAACCAAACCATATGTTGTGGGTACTCAAACAACATAAGGTTTGAGGATCAATAAAGGGATTTCGGGATGTGGAATACTGTTATTATCTAGTTATAAAAATACATGAAATGCATACTTTTTCCATGTCGCGTTCAAAGGTAAAATACGAGGATCTTCATTTTGTTAGAGCGTTTAGCAGGATCATATATCCACTGTGAACAGATCGTACTTGGTTGGCCGGATACGGGGCTTTCATTGTGATCACATTTAATTATGTAATTTCACTAATTGGAACTGTCATGTGTCTTTTATGAAATAGACACGAAAACTGTGGGATTGCATTGAAGTTTTATTTGAAATTCTCTTCTACGGATACGACACGCGAAAATAAGATTATTTATATGTGTACATTACAGTAAACGGTATGGTCAGGGTGTGTACCCGGGCATCCTCACCCTAGCACTCGCTGTCTGATTGATGCCAACCGGTCAGAATATTGTACATGTTCTGACAAATAAGCTGGAAATGTTTCACGGTAATCATCGGTACTGCTGTTATATAAATATATATATATATGAGTTGCACTCTGCTATAAACAACCGAAATATACTTGCGACTAGTGTGGATCCAGATCAGGCAACGCATCCGCGCAATTTGTATCTGCAATGTTCGCCAATTAGTTATATAATGTTTCAAGAAACTTCAGAACAGCAGTAATCATTTGGATTCTTAGATAGAATGCGCAGATAGGTAGTGTTTCACCGTGCAATAATTATGTTAACCCTTCCCCACATACAACAAATCTGCAGCAGACGACTTCGGAAGTATCTTGGGAAAAGCTTTTTAAATGTAAGTATAATTACTGAAGAGAGATGAAAACCTTGTGGCAAAAGGAGAAATTGCACGTTTTGGGCAATTTCTTCTTTTGTCGTCATGTTCTCAAAAGGCCGTCTGCTGCAGAGGCGTCAGAAAGTGTCTATATGAGGGAACGGGTTAAGGTAGGTTTTCCTGAATCACTGCTCATATATTAGATGACAGAACGAGTAATTATGTTTAACATCTTACAGCATGGTCCCTCGTGTTTTGTTTACTTGTACTGTGTAACTCTCTTTTCGTGCAGCGAGGTTATTGTACTCCAGTTAGGCTTTTAACTGTCATTGCATAGGGTTCTAAGTTCGATCGGCACACTTGACATTACAGTGGTTACATGTGATGTATAAACTAATTTATACTTATTGTACTGGTTTGTCTACCCAGGGATCATGATAAAGTGAACTGTCGCCGTGATATAACTGTTATATTTCTGAAAACGACGTAAAGCCCCAAATACAACTAATCTTTGCAAACAATCGTACTTTTCGCAAAAAACTGTTATGAAGTGTAGCATTATCAGTATATATCTCAAACGAGACTCTAAATACATAAAATAACGTTTGGACAAGGATTGACGATGACATAGCTTAGCTTTTATCCAAATGTGTTTTCTAAAATATAATGTAGGCTGTAGAAGAACTGACAATATGTCGCCAAACAAACCTCTATAGACTAGTTGTATTTAAATCTTAAAGACGTTTGGGATTTATGTGTCATGCAAACTGTCTCGAACGTCTCGAACGATTACCATCGAAAATGAGTCTAAATATGCATTAAATGATATTGAAGAAGACAGAAACATAGTTATGTTTTCACTTATCAAAAATCTTTGAACGCCTGTTTGTCACTTCTAACGTGTGAAGACTGTGCGTTATCTACGATCCCTGTCATTTTAACCCTTTCCTACTTGTAGACGCATTTTGACGCACTTGCAGCAGACGTCTTTTGAAAACATTGTGACAAACGGAGAAATTGCTCTAAACGAGCATTATCTCCTTTTGCCACAAAATGTTCAACTTTTTTCAGTAATTATACTTACAATTATAGAGATTTTCCACTTTTAAGTAGATACTTTAAAGTCGCCTGCTGCAAAATTGTCATATGTGGGAAAGGATTACACCTTTATCTCATACAAGGAATCAGCAACAGACTATTTTAAAAACACATAGGCATACCTGTGGAAAATCTCTACATATCAAAGTACAGTAAACTGTAATTCAGTGTTAAGGGATTTTGGCAACGAAAACAAATCCTCCTTATGGGCAATGTCACCGTTTGTCACAATGTTTTCAAAGGTCATCTGTTGTAAATTTGCAAGTAGGTAAGAGTTTAAGTTGAACGGGTTCAAGTGAAATTAGAAGCCACTCACAAACATGTTCTATACATGCTTAATCTGCATTTTCGTGACGATTAGTTCTTTTGTTTACTTTCTAATTAAATACCAGCACTCCTTTTGTACGATTTAATGATAGAATACTGCCAATAGAAAATAACCATGTGTCAATTTGCCATGTCCTAAACGAAGCCCCTACTTCCAATTTTAGTCTTTGGTAAGACCAATCCGGGGTTCGAACCAGTGACATCCCGCAACCGAGATGGAAACTTTACCACTTTATCTCCGAGGCGGTGGGTACTCAAACGAAACGTCCCAATAGTATGTTGGTCGTGATATAAAAGAGACAATGAGAGGATAAGAGTTAACTCTTCCCTATCAAGGTCTCTGTCAGAGTGTGTTACTACACGGACGATACGTCTTTTAAATCTTGACTCTTCAATCTAAACAAGTCATGTCCTTTGTCTTTGTTATTTTGTCACGGCTTAGTTTTCATATTGAGTTTGATAACCTTTTAACATGTTGTCAGTCTTGGATTTAACTTTGATTGAATTTTAAAAGGCATTCCAGTGACTTGTAGGGGCCTGGTACGTTTATAATCTTTTCCTTTGAGAACGATATCTTTTTAAATATGATACACGTCTTTAGTTTAGTTTTAACTTTATTTACTATACTTCTTTAGCGAAACAGACTTTCATAATATAGCAATCGCGCAATTGCATCCAGGGGACCTAACCAGTACCCGCGTCGAATGTGTGGAATATGAGAAATTTAAATTCACGGGTTTCACAGCCGGGACCTTTGGTGCTAGTGATTGACGGTCTACAACTGCCCAAATAAATAAATAAATAAATAAATAAATAAATAAATATATATATAAATAAATAAATAAATATATAAATAAATATATAAATAAAGAAATAAATAGTTTAAACTTTAATGTCATTAAGAGTCACACAGCTTTTCGCTGAAAATAGTTTTTTTCAAAGCATGTTTTTCAACATGTCTCATGTGATTTCTTTTTTCAAATGTTCTCATACAGGCATGCATACACCATTTAACTTAGAATGCCTATGTATGTATTTGCAACGTCCGTATATTCATATCAGAACTGAATATGCTAGTCTTATTGTTAGAAGACAAAGGTGTTCAGAACGGCTTCTGCCGTGGTACTCCTTGCAACTATTTATATTTTATAATCGTTATTTGAATGAAGACCTACGAGCGAATAAATACAGTGTGTGTTGGTTAGGGGTTTATGCCATTTTCAACAGTGTTTCAGTTATATCACTGCGACAAAACACGTTTCTACGAACAATGGATATAAAACCAGTAGAGCAATCCAAAATGATCGCCACGTAACGGGATCGAACCGGGTAAACCCGGATCCAAATATGCCTAGTCAACCACTCGGCAAAATGTACGATTGATTCCTGAGTAAATGAATAAATGGGTCGCTCTTTCACCGGAAGTGAATACATTTCAAGAAAGGTGGTTACCGGAGATTGCCTACTGACGAAGCAATTTGTCACTAATTGCAATATTTTTTCGGAGTACACGTCCCCATGTTGCTAATAATGTCCTGGTATTGACAGTCTTGGGAGCTCTTGTCTTATAAATGACACCAATTATTGTTGCTGCGCGTCCAAGTGCTTGTTTTTGTTTAACCTTTCTCAGAAACGGAAGACCGTTTTCGCCTCTACAGAAGTCAATATTTGTTCATATTATGAAACAAAACAAAGAGTTACGAGATATGAAAGTTATTAATAAATGAGATCCCAGTTTTTTCCCACAGATTCACATAGCTCAAGACGGGTATTATGTTCTCTCCTTTATTCAACATTTTAAAAGACAGAACAGATGCTCCTTACAAGCTGCAGACTCGTCGAATAAGTTAGTATAAGGAATATAGTAATTAACTGAATGTCTACACAGATAACGAAAAACATAATAGGACATCATGCAAAAACAACGCCGAAACTATCTTGTTCAGAGGAAACGAAAACAATGGTAATGGTTACATTTAAATAATCCCACATACAATACATCTGCAGCAGACGACTTTGAAAACATATCAACAATAATATGGAAAATGACATACTTATTAAATAGAGTTGAAAACATTGTGTCAAAAGGAGAAATTGCTCAAAGTTTTCAAAGCCGTCTCTTGCAGAGGCGTCAGAAAGCGTCTACATGAAGGAAAGGGTTAAACTAGGGAAAACGTACATCACTTACGATGTGATAATTCGAATATATCTTTTAACTCGAACCAATTCCTGAAACGAATCGGTCTTTTGAATACAACGCGACAGAGGAATTGACCAGCAAATATGTAGTAGATAAAAGACAAATTAATCGATATGTTTATAGTCAATAATTCATATCCTGTTGACGCTTTCACTAACCTATAAAAAGACTGTTGACGTATCTGCATTGGAGAACCGACATCTAACTTAAAATGAGAAATTGTTAATAATGAGAAACTAATGGTTTCCATACAAAATGGCATAGCTCTTTCGCAATAATGACTTCTTTTAAGACTAGGTAAAGAATGTTCTCATGTATGAACGGTTTTCATTTGAGCACTGCTCTGCGGGCTGTCAATCCAGGGGTTGTGAGGGCGAACCCCAGCTCGGCCAACATTCTGTCCGGCGTTTGACAAAAGCCACTGTGACCAGCGTTAATGGTCTATGTTGAAAAGCCGCCAGAGAAAGCCTGGAAACACATGAGTAGGTGAACTGCGTTTAACCCCAATCAAATCAACTCTGCGAAAAGAAACTTTATGAGATTTGAGACACGTGTATATCCAGATCAGCGTAGACAGCATTTCAATCAATTGGGTTCCGTCCGCAAATACATGCAATATAATATGTTGATGCACCGTTCAAATCATGTTGCAATAAAAATCGTTCGAAAGGAACTATTTAGAGATAGAGTTTTCCCACGGATTCGCTCTATTTATTAGGTTTCATTGTGATGATTTATCAGTTATAAACCCGTATCACTATAGACAATTTTAAACTGTTCAAATATGAAAACATTTGAAGAAATCAATGAAAACATCTGTGATGAATGACAGTAAAGATGAAATGAACTAAAACTTTTTTTTTTCTTCTGATTATGTGTATTTAAATAACATGTAAACATTTTTCACAACGTTTTAAAAGTCTTCAAAAAGAGACGAACGAAAGTTAGTGTTAAACGGAAAGGATCGGCTAGTGCAATATCACTATGTGGTCGCAATAGCAACAGATTTTATTGCACGGAAACTGTCAAAATTAATCGGAAGCGATTCGCTTGCTAAACATTCTGTCTATTATGTGTGAACAACTTTACGCAACTTTATTAACGTCGGTTATTTCCCCGCTGGAATTTATCACTTTTTTTCTGACAACTCTAGATTGAGGCTTTGAAATCGAATTAGCGGTCTATATGTTATCGTGTATCGACAAAGTACAGTGTTCTATGCTGCTGATGCTGCTGATGCTGCTGATGATGACGTTGTTGATGATGATGATGTGGAGGAGGGGAAGGGGTGGGATGGGTGTGTGTGTGTGGGGGGGGGGGGGGGGGGGTGGAGTGAAACGATAGCGTTAAAACGTCTAACCCTTAACCTGCTGTTAAAGCGAATAATGTTTTTTAATGTTTAAAAAATACATTATGGACCAACATCAATTTGCACATTCGTGCTGTCTATCTAGTCGCATTGGTCTTCATAGTCCGTTACTTATTTATCAATTATTTACAAAGACTGATAAAGATCCATCGATAGGTACGAGCTTGTCAACATCGAATGACGCCGGGTTGAAGGCATATAGCGGGATATTAGTTAAATATTTACCCTCATACTGTATACCTTACATTTAACAAGATGTGAGCGGCGCTCTGCGAAGACAACTAAATGGTACTTGGCATTCTCGACCATTGCGGATCCAGATCAGTCAATGCATCCGCACAGTCTGACATAGCTATGACCTGTCCAGCAATAGGTCATAGCAGGTGTCAGAAAACTCATTTTACCCTTTCTCAATTTTAGACGCTTTTTGACGATTTTGCAGCAGACGAATTTTTAAAAACATTGTGACAAAAGGCGAAATCGGACATGAATATTCTGCTTGGCTATATTCCTTAACGAAAAACACATCGACACTAACCCAACTAGTATAAAGCTGTAAAAGGGTTAAGATAATTCTATTTGGATATATCCCTCCACAACAAACATCGTGACACTAAACCTCTCTAGTATACGATATAATCAAACACTCATTTACATGTCGTTACATCAATTTAAATAACTTGAACAACTTTATTACTCCTTATTTAATAGGGCTATGATTTGCAATGGTATAATTTACATACTTCATTTACTTTCTCACACATAGACATTTCTGTACGAGATCGACCGACCCTTTTCTACATTTGTTTCCTAAATCGAAAAGAATGAAAACAAATATATACGTGCAGACAATTGTGAAAATGTGGCCATTTTTTGCTTACACTTATTTATAAATCTAAATTGTTGTACTTTTCTAAAGAGAACCGATCGATAATTTAGACGTCAACTATGTGCATAGTCAATAACAAGGATATATCAAGAATACCCAATGGGGTTTTAAGGTTTGTGTGGAGGAAAAGGTTATTTAACCCTTTCCCTCATACGACAATTCTGAAGCAGACGACTTTGAACGTATTTTGTCAAAACATAGAAAATCTCCATAATTGAATGGATAACTTATGACAAAAAGTGGAAAACATTGTGGCAAAAGGAGAAATTGCACGTTTTGTGCAATTTCTTCTTTTGTCACTATGTTTTCAAAAAGCCGCCTGCTGCAGAGGCGTCGAAAAGCGTCTATATGAGGAAAAGGTTATTTAAACCTGTCCAGATGTGTCCAAGATGTATCTATAATTCCATATGTAATATGTGATAATTCAGCTATATCTTTACTACAGCACTTCAAACATTGAGATTAGTAATTATTATACGATGATACAGAGTTATAGATAAGGGGAGTTTTGCACGTTCTAAAACCCTGATTTGCCCATCTAACCCTATGATGCGGGTACTCAGAAGAATCGTTTCACTGTGACGATTTTTTTGAGTACTCACATCATAGGGTTTGGTTGGAAAATTAGAAAGGTATTCTGGTGGAAAGAACTGTAGATCCCTTCTTATCAGGATCCCTGATTATATCTATGAAGTCTCTTCCACAAACTGATCAGATTTCCTCTATTTTTCCGAACGTGATTCTTGAAAACCATTTTATAATTGCACGAATTTTAAAGGAAAATATGTTGTTTTACACCAAAGCTGCGTCTGACGTTTTAGGGGCACTTACTGTATCTGCGCACAAAGACTAATACAAGCATGTTAATCCGCACATTCTCACCAGAGTCTTCACCGTCCACATGTTTGTTATATATATATAACCACACACATAAACGCAACTTCTGAGAAACAAGAAGATTTTTGAAGCTTTTTCTTTCGATTTCCATGGCAACCATAACACTGCATGTAATTATTTTCTTTAAATACCTTTGAAAGAGGACCATGTAAGGAACATTCCTGTCAACTTATTTTGAAATTGGTCAATTGCTTTAGGAGAAAAAGTTGTTTGTAGAAAAATGTGAACAGACAGACAGGCGACGGACGGCGAGTCATCACAATAGCACTTCATATCGTGCATCTCGTCATACTTCATTTAGATCAGTTCCTACATATTAACAGTTAACCACGGGCAGACGCATTTTGACTTTAACAGAACCTTTAATCTTACTTTCTATTTGCCAAGATTTTGCTTTTTTTTTTCATCCAACATTTTCAATTTCAATAGTTTAACTTTTCATTCACCCGTCCTGTGCGTTTGACTTCACTGCACCTTTTTTTATCGTGTTGTCTCATTTAGTGAGGATACACTACAATTCTCAAATTAGGCTAGATCATTATTAGTAGCGAGGCATTATTATGCTTACAATCATGACGTAAACAGCGTATAGGTAATTTTAAACCAGTCAGCCAGATTACATACGACTGCGCTGGTTGATCCTGATCAATGGTGGTCACAGTTTTGGTGCGAACCGAAGTATGTATTAGGTTAATTGTTTTCCGTTTCCTTCTTGCAGACGAATCAGCGACTTTTACAAGCATTGGTCATAATGAGCAATTTCATCTTTTGTCAGTAAGTTCTCGGCTCTTATTAGTAATTATACTTTTCATTTATTACGAGATTCCATATTCTTGCCCAGTACATGCAGCGAATTTGTTATATAATTATATCCTGAAGTGTCAACGCTTATGTTAAATAAGATGAAAAGCGAAAAACGTGGACTGTATTGTACTAAGAGTCGAGCAAATACAGGAAAAGGGTTAAAGGGGGCTGAATCGAAAATGCAAGTGTTTAATGATTTGTAAGGATTGAAAAGGAAGCTTTCACACAAAATTGACACCAATTTAAATTGCTTATTATCAGAGTCATTATGTTGAACTGTAATCGTGAACAAAACCCTACAGATGCGTCACAGCAGGAGAAAAGTCAAAATATTAAACCTTTATTTCATAGAAATGAATAAGACGGTGTTGATAACATACAGAATAAATATCGAAAACACTAGACATGAGCGTATCAAAGTTGAGTTGAAGAAACAGTCTGGGAAAAAAAAGAGAAATTGCTCACTGTGAGCAGGTTTCTCCTTTTTACTGAATATTTCAAATGCCGTCTACTTCAGATGAACCAGGGCTAAATCAAACAAAAAGCCATTGAAATATAAATCGCAGCAGGATGTCTATTCTAGGTGTCGGAATTGTGACACATTTCAGTTATTACAACGTATAATGCGCTAACATGTGTACATATTGAAACCACTTTATTTTCGTAACCGGTTGGGATCGCGATTCGCGGTTGGACGGTTTGATTGATTGATTTGGGGTTTTAACACCGTTTTCAACAATTGCTGTCATATCACGGCGGCCAGTTCATCTATTCATTTATTTCCTGGTTTTCTCACACCAGTATTCCATACAACAGTCTTTCCAAGCAACTGGCTGCTTTCCCACATAGACTCTTTGCCCATTGATGGAAGAAGAATGATGCTTGTCGCATTGACCCCGAGCTGGGTTTCGAACTCACAACTCCCGAATTTACAGCCCGAATCCCTACCGACTGAGTTATCGGTTGAGACGGAGGATAAATCAAACCGATTTGATATTTTCTTGTTTTAAATTCGACTCAGACATATGTAAATATTAGATAAATATGATTCGGTCGCTTCTTTACACTTTCCGACTTGGCTTCATACAAGAGCATGAAGCTCATGAGGTTACTCTGCTAGTTTGAGTCAAAAGTTACATCTACACGAAGAATGATATTACAAGATAGATTTTCTGTCACATATTAACTCTTTCAGCGCCAAAGGCAATATTCAGGTTTTTGCAAACAATACTGATTCAGGCGAGTCAGCTCGTAACGAGCTGTCTCACCTGAAATCAGCATTGTTTGCCTTTTAGTTAGCATGCGCCTCATCATGAGCAATGTCTCCAAGTCTCAACATGTGTTTTACCCCGGATAAATTATTTTGTCAATGTTTTCCATTAGTTCATTAAAAGGAATAACTGAACACGTCATGTTAAACAGTGGGTAAACCCTTTACATGTATAAAATCGAGCTTGACTTAAGGATGTCTAAGTTATAATCCGTATGAATTGAACTGGCGCAAGATGATTACATTGTAAGGTCAGATTATATAAACGCATGTTTTATTCGCGTTTATCAGTTTCATCATTGCGACAGTTCAATTTACATGGATAATACAAATATGCAAATGAAGGTCGATGATTGAATGGTCATTGTACATAGTATCACCTGCCGAGCGTTATCAGCTGTTTTCTTTCTTTATCGTATCACTGTTTATCATGGCACACCTGCCTTAAGCCCATGTCAACGTAAACGTATAAAACAAGTAGTTTTAACTATCACGTCTCTAAGATTGTAGACTACACACATATTGTAAGACATTTTGATAATGAAAATAAATATTGTAATGACAAATCTCAAAATGAGTCTTTGTATCACGTGTACCTGAATGTTGTGTCACTTGACGCTTTTAGAGAGAAAACAATGAAGCAAAATGAGATATTGCACCAAAAGAGTAATTTATTTAATTCCCCACAATGTTTTCAACTCCGAATTTATATGACACATTAACTCAAACATGTGTTTCAATACGTTCGAAGCCTATGTGTGACCCAACACGTATTATTACATCGTATAAATGGTTGAATGTCAATAAATCGAATAAAAGGGAATTCTATATCGTGTGCATCGAAGTTAGATGATACACGAGATAACACGGACGAAATAATACAGTTTTCCCGCGCAGATTTAGATAAGCACCAGCTACCAACCCTTACCCGCATGCTGATGCATAATAACGATTTATGGCATTATAGCCAAATGAGAACGTCCCACATGATAAGCAAAGTCAACTAATACAATGTATATATGAGCCGTCCCGCGAGAAAACTAATATTATGGACTCTGCGTAATGTAACGACCCATATCAGCCTGCACAGTCCGCGCAGACTGATCCTGGCCGAAACATTCCGTCTCAGGGGGATAGAGGTATAGAGTAGTGATTCCTGAAACAGAAAATCCATATGAGGCGAAAAGTGTCCATCCGGGAAATCCTGCGCGGCATGCCTAGGCTGATCCGGGTCGATACTTTACGCAGAGTCCACAATGATGTTTGTTTTCTCGCGGCATTTTATAGACATTTTCAATATGTGTTCATGTTATATGTATGTTCAGGGTCTTCCGCTGCAGACTAGTTGTATGTGTGCAAGGGTAAATGTATTTGTGTTAACCCTTTCCCTCATACGACAATTCTGCAGCAGACGACTTTGAACTAATTTTGTCAAAAAGTGGAAAATCTCTATAATTGAATGGATAACCTATGACAAAAAGTGGAAAACATTGTGGCAAAAGGAGAAATTGCACGTTTTGTGCAATTTCTTCTTTTGTCACTATGTTTTTAAAAAGCCGTCTGCTGCATAGGCGTCAGAAAGCGTCTATATGTGGGAAAGGGTTAAAACACTATTGTTTTCTGCACCATACAGGTAACAGATGCGCCACGCCAGGCGAACACGGGGTCTTATTACATCTCCGTGTTGGTATCACATTAGAGTGTATGGAGGTAAAACTATTTGGTATACAATTCTAGCTTTAAAACCAGAATCTGCATATCTGTCTTTTCTAAATGTATTTGGACAGTAATGACTCTGAGGAGAGTATGTAAGTGTCAAGGCTCACCTGAATCTTAACTGTATTTAAAGCAGCTGCAAGAAGAACCCTAATCGCCAAACGCGTGGCTCAAATGTTTTTCGTGCATTTTATTATTAGTCGCCGGGCAGAAGCCCGCGACTTCTATTTTTAATAGCTTTTCGGAAATCACATGGGAGGGCGGCTTATTATTAGAAAGAAACAAATCTAGATGATTTGAACATATTACAATTGTGGTTGTTTACGAACACTAATGAATGACACATCTAAAATGAAATAAATATTCCGATTTTTTAATGTTTGAAGTTTTTTTTATTTCACTCGCATTTAAGTTTTTTGTCTTATTTACGAAGACAAAAGTGGTCCCTTCAAGACGTGAACCAACACCCCCTAATGCAGACTCTTATGTGTCATCATTGAGGTCAATTTCGGATTCTCCTTTTAATAGCAATTTTAACTTACTAAATGTTGTTTTCATGTTCAAAGAGATGTCTTGATTTGTGTAGAATTCATTTAATAATGTTAATCCATGAATATCTAAAGTAGGAACTGTTTCTAAGCTAAATATAGACCCTATTCTGTTGTGTAGTTTCGTGACCTTTAACATCGATTTTCGCGCATGCGCATTTCGATATGAAAAAGCGAGTGATATTATTTTATTTTAGACAAGTACAAGACGAATGTTTGACGCAAAGCGTCAAAGAGAAGCCGCAATATTTCGTTGTACATGTAGAAATAAGAAAAAAAGAACATTTTTAAATCCACAAACAATAGAACAATTTAAACTGTAGACGGTAATGCTGATATATTTCTCCTTTTGAAGACTTTTGTTTTCTTCAAATTACCTCCCTTTAAAGCAATACCAGGATATTTACCTTGTGATTCGAATAAGATTGACAAACATTGAAATTATATGAATGAATACTATTATTTAAATAAGTAACAACAGCAAAATTAAATTTAAGCCAGATAAATGTGTACACATTTCGTTAATTTTTTATAGATACCCTAATGTATAGGTATGTATATAAAATTTATAAGCAAATGTTTTCAATACTACGTTCCTAATGTTTAAATAGACTAAGGAAAGTCAAGAATACATAAATAAATCAATGCAGTCTTTTCCGGCGACATTGATGCCTTGCATCAACTTTCTCTTGTTTCAAATAGAGATCATAAAATATGTAGTTTGTAGAACGATCGTCGAATCGATCGGTACATACTACATAGTAGCCCTTTCCCACATACATTTTTGTGATGGCTCTACAGCAAACGACTTCGGAAAACATTGTGACAAAGGGAGATATTGAGATAATGAGAAATTTTTCAATTTGCCACAATGTTTTCAACTTTAACCAATAATTATACTTCTCTTCGTAGATATTTTCCATATGTTTTCAGGCATATTTTCCAAGTCGACTTCTGTAGATGTGATTATTGTTGGAAAGGGGGGTTTAAAACGTATTGTTTTTTCCGAAATAATATTTTACCGCATTTTAATAGTCAATAATATTTTAATTTTTTGTTCATAACGTTCTTTAAAAGTTACTTGTTTCACAATAAAGCTAACAAGGTAGGTCCTGATCAGAACACTCGGATTTTTCACCAAGTCCCGAAGATCTGTTTTGGTGTCTCATATATTGTTGAGTATGAAAAGGTTCATGAATTATAATGCCGACAAACAAAACCCGTCCATTGCATAAAAACAAATTACGGACAGCTTTAACCGCGTATCTCCGTATCTTGATTTATGAACAGCTGTCACGGACGTGATTTACTGAAAACACTTTTGTTTTTTATTTTCCCTCCAAAGATCATTGATTTGTTTGTTGTAACAAACCAGATGCATCTCAAGGCTTATAGCATTTTAAGCTGTAGTAACACTTTGGTAGCAATGCGATATATATAGATATAACACGATTGAAACAAGCTGATTCATGACATGTTTGATATGGCTACACGAACGGGGACATGTTTGGGCTACTTTAAACAATACAATGACTGGTTTCCGGACCAAATTCATGTGAAACTTGCTAATGCTTCGGATTTTGTCACCATGGAAGTTATGTCTAGCCGCAGAAATTAAACAAAGACTGATTTCATATCCATATTTAGAGAATATTCATGATCAACATCCAAATGTACGAGTATAGCCAATCAGTATTATAAGAGCCGCGCCTGGTGAATTGGGGTTGTTATTGCATCCCCTCCAGGGCTCTCAAAAAAAGAAGTTACACTTGTCTGTACAACATGCTAGTGTGGTATGAATGATATACTCACACACGAGTCTTCACTCTACACAGATGCAATAAGACCCCCACATTGACGGACATTAGTGTGGTAAGAATGATATACTCACACACGAGTCTTCAATACACAGATGAAATAAGACCACCCACATTGACGTACATTGGTGTGGTAAGAATGATATACTCACACACGACATCTTAACTCTACACATATGCAATAATACCCCCACATTGACGGACACGACTCATCTGTATCAGGTGAACAGATAATCGTTTAACAGACAGCGCAGAATAAACGAGAACGTTTCATTCGATCACGTACTGCACGTTTCGCATGTTTATTATTATTAATATTATTATAGTTGTGTTAAAAACCAGGGATCAACTTGCTCAAAGGTTCAACAAAACGTTTATTCGATTTAAGTTATTTGTTACTATATATGAATATAAATATAAACGTATGCCTTGCTATGCATGGCATTAAGCTCCAAATGCTTTTCCTGCTCCGCCCGACTTTAGAAAACACAGAACCTAACAATGTAGATCAAAATCAGCTTAAACATGATATATTTCGGACTCACAGATATGTGTCTCGAACTTGTGTATATTTTATACAATGTTAATGCAAGTATCTCTATTTTGATGAATGTACTATTCAAAATCTATTCAAAACCTAGCAACAAGGCATGTACCACTAAATGTGATTAACGATACAACGATCAATCTTTACAACCCTCGCGCTCATTTAGGATCTCAACGCGTGATGTCGACAAAATATCCAGAAAAGAAGCTAAATACCTGGCTATACATATCGTTTAGTCATGTTAACACATCATACTGACCAATTGGCAACATGAAGTAATACTTTTAAAATTTGCAATGTTACACAAACCTTTAAACATTCCGTTGAAATACATAACATTAGAGGTTACTCGCATTTAAATCAGACCTTATACTATGTGCAAACTGCAGCGAAGTCTGATTTTAATATGATTAAAGTAAGCGGTGCGTTCAGAGAAAATAATAGTCGTTCAGTCGTTGAACAAGTTATTTTCACAGAGAAGTTTTATGTAATGCGTTTGCCAATCTAACAACCATCCAAAAAGCGAACATATGTATTATATATGTACGGAAGAACACATTATTAGAGTGAAGGGAACATTCCACCTAACTTGACCGCTCGCTTATCAGGTGTCACTTCGTAAAGGAATTAAGGGATGAAAGTGACCAACACGTTGACCACTTCAAGCTGTCAGCTGAATTAACCTGACAGAGCCATACTGACCACTATGTCCATTGTTTCGTTCCATTGATCAGATTCAAATAGTGGCAACAACCAATAGTGTTTTGATATACGGACACCACTAGTACTCGGGTGTGATTTATGAGGCACTGACATCAGTTGCCTTTATCTGAATATTAACGTTTGAAGATATTTACAAGTCTTTAAGTGACCTGTCTGTTTCAACTTTGTCGAGATTGTACCATATTTGGAAAAACTGTTTCTTTGATCCAAGTGATTGATTGCTTATTGGTTTGTTTTACACCTGGTTTAAGAATGAGTAGATCTAAATCGTAACTAATAGGAATCCTTAAATAAACTGAATCTTACACGAAAAATATCGTCAAGTTTGGACATTTTGTCTTTAAAAAACGGTGAAAGAACTCAAACTGTTTCATGTCCTGAACCAGGGATGTTACATTAAATGTACGAACGCTGTTTGGACTAACTCGGGGGTGAAACTCATTAGTTGTGTCACATCATGTGACAAGCAACCTTCTGAGGCTTAATTAATACCGACAAACACAATTAAAGATAGCTCAGTAATTTCATTTAATTGTAAGTTAAACCATTCTGTGCTGCTTCTTAGATGCTAATAAATTGCGGAGACGCTGACCTTCGATTGCGTTTCCCTGAGTAAAACATATCATCGTGTACTCAGGAAACAGACTTACGGGTGTTTTATATCAGTAAAGACACGGATCACCCAGAACATCCATCCAATCTGATTTGTTTCTGCACTGCTCGGAACTTAGTCACAGAATCATTCATTAAACAAACAAACGTCTAATACACATACAAAACTTGGATCACGTCGCAATGATATGCAAGTACATGTTACTCTACAAATACATGCACCTGAATTAGCATTTGTTTTCCGTGAGCATTACATGTCCAAAAACAAAATGTTCGGGACAGAAATCATTTTTGAAACGTTTGATTGTATCGCTTGAAAATTTGAATGGTGTGTCGTTAAAGCAATATAAATCAGTTGAATTGGTCCCGAGTGTCAAGCGTCGTTCAGGCGGGGAACTATAGATATTAAATATACATTATATAGAAAACTAGCGGATATAACGAGCATTTAAGGAGACAAAACGGTAACAGAAAGGTGGTCATTTTGTCCGTCTGATCAAAATCACATTGGTCATACGATACATTGACATGGACGATAAAGTGAGATAAATGATACAAAATATATGTCTGTGGTTTTACTGTGGTGGTCACATGTTGCACTTAGAATAGATGCACCTATTATAGAGATACTGAACATGTTGTATCTGCTCATACAATGATTGGGTCTTTAAAACATTATCAGCAAAACTGTATGTTGCATGTTACCGTTTCTTCCGAAACTTGTATGTGTTGAATTTCATTAATAAAACAAAGAATCCCGATATGTATATTAGCGTTACTTATAACCCTATTCATACACTGACCAATACCTCATAACATGCTTTGACCAAACCCATGCGCGCAAAGGTAAATATATATCAACTTAAAATATTCCATTTTTCAAATGTGAAAGCAAAGCAGCTAATACTGCTATTTTTCAAAGGACCTACAAGGACCCAATTGATACATACACCATTTACTTATATTAAAGAGTAAGGAGCATGCACAACACGACAATGCGATATTAAAGGATAAGAAACTATACTAAATGTGTTTTAAAGATAATTCCTTCTTTCATGCATGTTGAAAACAATAGAAAGATGAAAGAAATGTCCAATATCTATACCAATAACATATATTTGTTGATTATTAATAATTTTAATGGAACAAACAACAATTTGCAACTAAATGTCTTTCTTTTTTAAAAGACAGTCGGTGTGCGTGAAAGGTAACTATGAAAAACGGTTCAGTGTGCAGGGCCCGGACCCTCCAATTTGTAAGTGTAAATTATGGGTTAGATTGGTTTGGGAGATACAATAGTACTTAATATAATTTATGTTGTTAATAAAATGAAAAGGGATTTACACTTCTAAGTTGTATTACCTTATTTTGTCTGCAGTTTAAGTCATTTTAAATACCAAATTTGCAGAAAACGGTAGTAATGGAACTTTCAATTTAACCTTTTTACGAATGCAATCAAAGTTGCAACTTCCTCACTAACCTTGTTTATTTAAATATTTGACCAATGCTATAAATAAAGAGCAAACACATAATTACAAGCGAGCTATAACAGAGAGAAAGGAGACAGATGGTGATAACCTATGAACTGTAGTATGAACTGATACAGTGTTTTAAAACGTTCCTGTCACAAAATGGTAAATGTCGTCGAAATCCACACTGAGCGTGGGAAAGCCGCCAACATTTCGATGTTGTACATCTGAATGCGGACTAACACCCTGTTCTGAAAGGTTGACAAGCAAACCAGTTTGCCGACCATCTGCGTTTTTGCTCGCAAGTTGATTTAGGGGCGATTAGACGGTGTGTTGCATTACTGGACAATATTAGCCTGATCTTGACCTCTATACAAAGATATATATATATATATATATATATATATATATATCCCACGAGAAAACCAACATTATGGCCTCTGCGTAATGTTTCGACCCAGATCAGCCTGCGCAGTCCGCGCAGACTGTTCCGGGCCGACACATTCCGTCTCAGGGGATGGAGGTATAGAGTGATGATTCCTGAAGCAGACAATCCACATGAGGAGAAAAGTGTATGACCGGGTTAGCCTGCACGGCATGCATACGCTGATCCGGGTCGATACCACCATTTTACAATAGTTTTGTGCAATACACTGCGGGAATCTTAGAAATTGCTCACAACGAGCGAGTGCTCTGATCCTGCAATGTCTTTTCCTCCTTTTCCTCCTACCATGACAAGTATTCAACCATTCGCTGAGATATGTAACTTCTTCTGGTTCTTCGGCAATCGTTTATACGATACTTTTTTAACCGAAATGACAAATAATCAAATTGATTATTATGATAAAAATGGCATTCGTTTACTCATGCACTGATATGTCCAGAAATAAACAAATCTCCTGCTTAAAACGTTTGAAGATATTTAACAAAATCTTATTTCGATCTTAGTTCAAGCTCCCGTAGATGGATTTCACAGGCTCCTTGTTTTAATCGGACCAAAAATGTGGGTTAAATACGTAGATATTCCATAGGATCAAAGGTTATGCAATATTGAAATCTGAGGCGTTGGTTTTAAGTACCAAAATTCATTATCTCTGCACCTTGTCTCTTTCGCTTAATTTACTTCTACTACATAAGAGTTTTAAGTAGGATTTGTTATCTAATTCGGACAGGAATGTTTCCAAACATTGTCGGTCGAGACGCGATAGCATAGTCGGTTATTAGCGAGCCTGTTGATCTGTTGGTTATAATCCATTGACAGTAGCTAGTTGATTGGGAAGATTATCGTGCTGAGTACTGGTACGAGATGGCCGGGACACGCATGGATATGTTGACTTAAGAGATCTTTACAAATTTGACTCTTTTATAGAGAATTATTTAATCATTAATAGGCAAGGGTTAAACTAGCCAGTGCATGGGAAGAGGTTCAAATCGGCATTTCTGAACAGTGTAGGTTCAGATAATAGCGTTCATCTGCTCCGTCTTGTCAGAATCTACACAAGTTGATACAAACTTTAAACAAACTTGTGTTAGTATTATGTAAGCAGTTTAGACCTAGATAATACTGTGTGGATATATAATGGTTACAAAAGCTAACATGTAGCCTTTGGCATGCACGGGCTCATATGTTATTTCTTATCTAAATCGTACAGGAATGTTTGCAAACACTGTCGGAACAGTGTGTTTCAAGTGAGCCAAGTTTTGACAACAACTTGACTGTATAAGCTCATTACTTTGATGTATTGTATCAACATTATAAACAGTGCATTTAATGCATAATGTGTTAGGTTCCATAGGCAAAGTTTACAGAAGTCTAGATAAGACGGAGTCCACTTGTCTTTTTCACACTATGTCTCTCGTATTATCAATCCAAACCCTATAGTGTGAGTACTCTAAATAATCGTCTGAATGAGAAGTTTAAATTTGTGAAACCACAACATAGAGTTTCAGGATCATCTACGGAGTATATATTTGACGTTTTCACACTATGTCTCTCGTATTATCAAACCAAACCCTATAGTGTGGGTACTCTAAAGAATCGTCTGAATAAGACGTTTACATTTGTGAAACCACAACATAGAGTTTCAGGATCATCTACGGTTTTAAGAAACAAGAAATGTGCTCTTTATTTAGAGCTTTGAGTAAAACCAGTTGCGATCACGTCATACCATAAAATTGACTTAATTCAATTTTACACACCCTAACCCTTTCCCTCATACGACAATTCTGCAGCAGACGACTTTGAACGTATTTTGTCAAAACATAGAAAATCTCCATATTTGAATGGATAACCTATGACAAAAAGTGGAAAACAGTGTGGCAAATGGAGAAATTGCACGTTTTGTGCAATTTCTTCTTTTGTCACTATGTTTTCAAAAAGCCGTCTGCTGCAGAGGCGTCAGAGAGCGTCTATATGAGGGAAAGGGTTAACGACTCAAATTGAACGTGATTCAACCACGTGAATATATTTCTACATGTACATGTATATCTCAAAGTTTTATTTCAAAACTCTAACCCTAACCCTAACCCAAAGAGACAGAGAAATGTTCGCTTCCATGCTAAATAATTCAAATATATAATTCTTTATAGAATCTAGTTGAAACATATTGTGAGAAATGGTTCAAACAATGCAGGGCCAGATCAGACTGCGCGGATGCGCTGGGTGATATGGGTATACACTAAATATCAAATATCTTTCGCTTGTTTACGAAGAGCTGCGCTCATATTTTGACGTTGACATTATAGGATGTTGACGTAAACTAAACAAATATTGTAAACTAAACAAAAGGGTGTCATGGCAAGGACCCCTGTCAGCGTCAGTATCGCTGTGTTAGCTCAGCGTCAACTGTCATTTACATTAATACTAATCAATCAACCATTGTACATTCCAAACAGACATAGTTACACGTGTGCAACATGTTTCTAGATATGGTTAGTTTAAACTTTTGAATATGATTATGTTGATGTTATCCTTGACGATGATGTACTTTATGAAAAAGATGTCTTTAGTTTGTATAGGGAATCTAAAGATAAAAATCCCAAAGGCAGAACCCGCTCTTCGCGGTATTCCAATCCGGGACCTTTGGTACGAAAGACCGACGATCTACCTCTGCACCACTGTCTTCCTCTGATACGGTTATACATCTTGATATAATTAATTTAAAAATTGTCTACATTTAGAAGAATGTCTACGTGATGTTCAACATAGTGATTAGTTTGTCCGATTGCGGAAAAGGAAGACTATATGACGTTCTGCATTAATAAGTCTCTATTTCCGACAGTAAAAGCGTTCGTCCTTGGAGCAGGAGACCAGGGTTCGACCCCCGGGTCATATCAAAGACTTTACATATTAAATGGCTTTCCTCCTTGCTATTCAGGGTTACGAGGATAGCATTACAACTGATACTCTCGTGTCTGTATATATTATACCGGTAGTACTGGTAATTTACACAGGGAACAGATTGATATAACATTATACCGGTAGTACTGGTAATTTACACCGGAAACAGATTGATATAACATTATACCGGTAATACTGGTAATTTACACAGAAAACAGATTGATATAACATTAAACCGGTAGTACTGGTAATTTACACCGGAAACAGATTGATATAACATTATACCGGTAGTACTGGTAATTTACACAGAAAACAGATTGATATAACTGAAATACTATTTAAAACGGCCGAAAACACCATTCAAATACAAGAACGTTTAGGAGAACCATACATGTTGATTCTGATGAAACTAGAATTGTAATAACCTGATAGTTATGATACTGAAATTAAATATGCGTGTATCCGTACTTCTACCTTTCCAAATCCAATCATTTTTTTCAGCAACGTTTTATTGTTGCATTCCCTTATATTTAGTGTTTTGTAGTTTAACCCTTTCAGCGCCGAATTGTTTAAAGTAGACTATTCCATGTTCAAACTCGGACGACTCTATTTTTATGTTATAGGATTTTTGGAATATTTTTATAACTCACAGCCAAACAATGCAGATTTCAGGTGAGACAGCTCGTTACGAGCTGACTCACCTGAATCTGTATTGTTTGCAAAAAGCTCAATATTGCCTTTGGCGCTAAAAGAGTTAAGTAGCAGAAACCTTTCGTATAACACAATGTTCTATTATCTGTAATAACTGACTGCAACACATTCACATACTGATTATAACAATACAGCAAGGGACATAGAGTGTGAAGGGTTTTATTCCCTTGATTAATGATAGATACTATTACAGGTGCTATTAACTTCGACATCTGGCTGTTCTCGTCCTGTGTTCGAGTTATTTGATGGATTATTCCTGGCAGTCGCTGTCTAACGTGACCTGGTGTAGAATTACCCAGGTACGGGAATAGAAGGGATATTATTGTAAAATTCAGTTGAACCTCAGCTTTACTCGGGATATAAATGGTCCTCTACCAAATAAACAATCAAAGGAAACTCGTAGCTTGTGTAGGTCCAGGTCATGCTACGCATTTTCGCAGTCTGTTTCGGATGTGCACTTACCACCACGAAAGCTTCAGAAACTTCCAGTTTACACTATACATTAAAATTAGAGAACATTGATGCGCAAAATGTTCTTTATCTTCACATGTCCCGAATAAACTAGGATTGAATTATCTGGAACACAGCACAAACACCTCAATGTCTATTTACAATATGAGCCGTCTAATGAGAAAACCAACATTGTGGATTCTGCGTAAAGTATCGACCCGGATCAGCCTAAGCATGCCGCGCAGGCTTACCCGGGCAGACACTTTTCGCCTCCTGTGAAGTTTCTGTTTCATACCATTATCCCCCTGAGACGGAATGTGTCGGCACGGATTAGCCTGCGCGGACTGTGCAGGCTGATCTGGATCGATACATTACGCAGAGGCCATAATGTTGTTTTTCTCGTGGAACGGCTCATATGTAGATACCACGTGTGAAGTGTTAACACAACCATTGTCATAGGACACGTTTTATTGAACACGAGTATATCTCGTCCCAAATCGCATTTTGTTAGGATTATGATATAAATTGTTGTAAGAAAACAAACATACGATTTTTATAAGATGCAAAAGGAAATATCATTGTGAAATAAGAAACGAATGAAATGACGCAAACATTCATAGAATTTCTTATTTCTTAACTTATTAACAAAATGTATTTTCGGTAAGTTATCTCAGTGGATTCATTTGCATATGTACATGTATATACCATATACTTCATAATATAGTATGGACTGTTTCGAACGTATCTGTACACGTACACGTTTGCATGAAACCATTGACATCGGTATTTACAGAGCTTTAAATAAGTGGCGTTAACCGTTAATCGTTGACCCTTAAACCCTATGTTGTGGTATTCAAAAGAATCGATTCTTTTAGTACCTACATCATATGGATTTGTTGAATAAAAAGAGAGCTATTGTGGAGAAAAGAGCTGAATACCACTCTTTATCGGGACCTCTGAAATTCGGTATGCTACTCTGTTTCTACCCCATTGTTCATGACATAGACAGAAACTGGTAAGATGAACCAATGCACACGAAACCCGAACTTCAGAAGTTTTATGTTTAATTACAATTCAGGTGTGAACCCGTCAGTGTGAAAGGGTGCATGTTGACTTATTGTAAAACTGCGTCCGCACAGTCTAATCAAGATATACACTATTCAAATGTTGCTGACATACCCTCGTTAGACGCATCTATCAATTGGTATAGATTCTGATTAGCGTATGTACAGGGTTATCTGAACCTGCACTGTTTTGAAATGCCAATGTGCACATTCTCCCAATGGCAGGGCTCATGTTATAACATGCGCATTTACGCATTTAAAGAAAGAAATGTCCGCAAGGGGAACAATAAGTTCATGTCCAGTATGAGAGACTAGGAAGATTGATAGGGGTCAGTGCTTGTTGCAAAATCGTGGCGGTCAGTTTTCCGATGGCGTGGCTTAAAATTAGAGCTTAACCGTTCAAATGTATACTGAAAGATACTCTAAAGGGTAATTGCCATTACAATCGAGGCAACCAGAGAAAGTGTTAAAGTCAGTAAATATTACAGTTGTGAATTACGATTAGAAACAAGATACGGTTTTATTATGAAAGTGTCAGCCCGTGGATTTATAATAAATATACCGATCAAGTTTCATTGTAGTTAGAGATTGGGAGATGTAATAAATGATCTTACAAAAACACCTTTGGTTATGTGGCGTAAAAAGTACCGCGATGAACCTGCGTCATTAAGACAATGTCGGTAGTAGATTCAGATTTTTAGCGACAATAAAGCTGCCGCCTTTTATACTAATTGCAACTAATTTAGTCCTTCCCCACACCATGTTCTATAACCATTTCTTAATTGTTTTTCTCTTCTTTCTTTTAGTTTGATTCATTTGAAAGTATAGAAACAAAGTATATATAGTATTCGGTTAAAACTCATGGTCGATGGAAATTGTTACTTTCCTCCTGAACTTGATTCGTTCTCATCTTGGTCTTAAATAATGATGATGATGATGATGATGATGATGATGATGATGATGATGATGATGATGATGATGATGTTGATGATGATGATGATGATGATGATGATAATGATATAAATGCTTAAGTCTAGAATGCCTAGAAAGACTCTTTGTATAAGTATATATGTGACTTTCTATTAGTGTATTTTGTGAAGTGTAAGCCATAATACAGTTTGTGTTATTACATTGTATATATAAATACTTCAGCCGGTCATCGTTAACACCTTATAAAACCGTCTGTAACGAAAACATCTCAGAATACAGCTGCACCAATGATTTGAAAATATGAAGCACGAAATTGATACAGACTTAAAATCATTGCAGGAAAAGGAGCAATTGTGCAGTTAGAGGAAAATCAAACGAGTTATTTCTCCTTTTTTCTCACGACATTCTCTTGCGTCGTAGGCTGCGTGGGCATACAAGTCATTCGTATGAAGAGAGGGGTACATGTTTGTGAAAGCGCCGCGGTTGAATGCGTTGAAAAAAAATAATGTCTCATTGTTTTACTTTATATAACACACAAAGCTTTCGTTAATGGACCATTATATTAACAGGTACATTAAATGTTATTCCAAGATTTCTCAACGATATTTAAAACACTTGAATAGATATTATGTCTGTCCGGGATCTAAAGATAACACTGGTTGCTCTAAAGAAAAGGGGACCCCGACACAACAGCTGACGTACATTCAAATAAAAAAAACCTTTCCCACATATAAAACATCTGCAGCAGACGATTTTTGAAAGCACATGGAAATGCTCTTTTTAAAAAGAATTGAAAACATTGTGGCCAAAGAAAAAAATTCTAATTAATAACAGTTCATCATTTAACACCACTGTTTTTCAAAAGTCGTCATGCTATAGATGCATCAACATTCGAATGTGTATGGGAAAGGGTTAACTTGCACTTTGTTTCAAAGAATATTCTATTATCTTACGTGTCGTCTTTATCTTTTTGTATCTCCAATATCTTCATATTAACATAGCGAAGGATTTCATGTGTACGCCAAACAATTTCGGTCTATTCTCGCACATTGCAGGAGCAATCTTATTCACTCACAAGAGCAGAACAAGGTAAAATATAAAGTAAGGACACACACTTGGGAATATCTAAGAAATGAGGGAAACAATTGATCTACCTACTCTTAGTCTCTTATAGTGATAAACCTTACCACTCTTTATAAAATCGGCACTGAGGAAAAAAAAAAATTAAATAAGCCCAAAGGATCAAAAGAATAATTTTGAAAATCTTACTTCAAGTTGACAGATATGAGTTTTTACGCCGTTATGGACAAAAACCTTCGTTCATCTACGCAATAAGATATACAATTAAAGAATTTAGTCTTTCATTGATAGACAGATATTCTATCTGTTTTCAATTATCTTTCTTTGTTGCTTTATTGAAAGACAGATAACGTAATAAAAGTCGAGGCTCTTTATAATTTGGCATAAAATGCGCAGACGTGCAAACGTTTTAAAATAAATAAATTTCTTGACTGGCCAACAGTTGCACATATGTTTTCATTTGAGACATGTTTCAGGAGAAAACCAACATTGTGGACTGCGTAAAGTATCGACCCGGATCAGCCTTAGCATGCCACGCAAGCTTAACCGGCCAGACAGTTTTCGCCTCCTGTGGATTTTCTGTTTCAGAAATCATTACTCTATACCCCTTTCTTCCTGAGACGGAATGTGTCGGCCCGGATTAGTCTGCGCGGATTTCGCAGGCTGATCCGGATCGATACATTTCGCAGAGTTCATAATGTTGGTTTTCTCACGGAACGGCTCATATAATGTATGAAAGCGAGGCAGGTTGGGGGGTACCCTTTAACTCGCAATACGCGATTTTGAACAACCTCGCGATTAATTCCATTGATCAATGTAAACCAAGATACTCCAAATCATTCATGATAAGTATTAACTAGCTATACAACTTATTCTCTTCTGCTTAACCCTTTCCCACATACAAATAAAGCTGCAAAAGACGACTTTGAAGATATAAAATACATTAATCTCTATGAATGAAAGTATCATTATTGAATAGAGTTGACATAGTTGTGGCAAAATGGGAAATTGCTCATCATGAGCAATTTCTGCTTTTGTTACTATGTTTTCAGAAGTCGTCTGCTGCAGATGCGTTTTAATTCGACTGCAAGTGAGAAATGTATAATGAACCCCTCAATATATAAGTCCTTGAATAAGCGAAATTTAAAAAAGGAGAAGACTAGGATGATGGACTCGTTTTAACGAAATCAGCAGAAAAACTACGAAAATTCAAACGTAAATCAGTCTAATTGGTTCAAAGGAACAGGTGTGTGTAAGTCAACGAAAATACCGTGCACACTTGTACATAATGAGATGACAGAACCTGCTGCGTTCGCCTTTGAAACAAGCCTCCGCGATTTAAACTGAGGTGATAAAAATGTTGAGTCAATTGGCATGTACTCTGATCTAGACTCAGACTATTGGTTCAGAAAAGTGGATAATGACACGAAATGCATAATTGGTGATATTAGAAAAGACCAGGTGAAGGATTTGAGTCATGTTGCCTTTTTTTTGTATTCCTTTTGTACATAAACTAATGGTACGATATCAATGGTTGCTATTAGTGATCGTTACAAACGTGTTTAAATTTCAATCTAAATATCGTCCGTTCATCATCACACGCCGAAATAATGTTGCAAACATTAATCTCAAAACACAATTTAAAAAGCTAACCAACATGTTAATGGGATGAAAAATGTATCGACCTAGATGAAAAAAGGAGAAGTGAAAGCGATTTAGAAGTGGTCTTTATTCGAGAGAATAATGACCTTTTTTCCAGCATTGTTCCAAACTGGCATCACAATGAATATTGAGGCGCCATTAAAAAAGCAAGAGAATTCAATGAAAGTGGCTAACATGTCACTTAAGGACCCCGACAATACATTAATACAAAGTGGGCGGGGATGGCAGAGCTCAAACACGACCTTAGTTGTTCTCTCACAATCTATAATCCTATTTCCATTTCACACTCGCTTTTTATTACCCTGATGTTGTCCTTCTCGAAGGTACCGGACTACTTCCGACAGCTCTTACTTTAAAGCCTTTCCCACATACAGCATATCTAAAGCGGACGATTACGAAAATATCTAGGCAAAAATGTGACATATCTCTATAAAAAAAATGTAGATTATTGAAAACAGGTATTGAAAACAAGTATTGAAAACAATTATAGAAAACAGTTGAATCTATTCTGACAAAAGGCTCAAAATGAGTTCAAAATATGTTTAAATGTCGTCTGCTGCAGATGTGTCAGAAGAGTCTGTATGAAGGAAAGTGTTCAGCTTACATTTAGATGCTAATAATCTATACGTTTGACTTTCTAATTCTTTAGTTAGAGTTTCCCCCCATGTGATGGATTTCGGTGAAGCAATTTTGATTATCTTAATGTCCGTAATGTATGCACATGCTTATATTTCATTTATGAACATGGTACCATATTGATCGATTGATCTGATCTACTGAGAAGGTTTGGCATACATGCAGTTACATTTTTAGAAAATAAATCCTATTTGTAACGGGATTCCCACCTGAGAGCTGAGGGTTGCGGGGATATCATTACGAATGATACATCGGTTTCAGGAAAAAAGAATACCAATAGTACTGGTTCATTGCAAAGTACACGTCGTCATATAACTCAAATATGGTTGAAAGTGACATAAAATAGACCCAAAAAGGTTATATGTATATACATACTATGACCATCAAAACATCTTGGTAACGGACAAAACGTTGGGACACCACTAGTTATATAGTACATCTGGACACTCTCTGCCATAGGTCACCTACACACTGTGTTTCTATAATAGTGACCAAATACGGTATTAAATTACCTTTTGATAATACTTAAAAACCAGACAAATGAAATGTCAAACAACGTTTGTTTAAATACTAAACTTTATATTGTAGCAAAAAAACGACAATATTTATAGAAAGGATCTTATTATTCAAGTAAGGGGACAAATGAAATCCTCATTATAAGCAGCACTCTCGTTTATTACAAAGTCCCGACCCTTAAATAACCCCTAAATGACATTGGCTTGTAGCGGCGTTACGCTGATTTGGTTTTCTTTATTAAGTAATGGGTTTAAGATTTAATTTGCGAAATTTTATGACATTTTATGCCTTCTTGCCTCCAGTAAAATTGCTCATTTAATGTTTCAAAAAGCATTAACTGGTGCGATCTATGCATTGAATGTATCGACGTTTGAACTTAACATACCTCTGACCCTTTAGTGTAAGCGTTACATCAATGGGTCCTTTCACATTAAAAAAAACCGGGCCGTTCAAGGAGTGGACGAATCGTGTCACAGTCATTCACAAAACAGGAAACAGTGCTGATTATGCTCAAACAGCTGTAATCGGTACAGTGGAGGCACTTTTTAATCATTGCCCATATACACTAACTCGGCAGCAGGCTTTTAATCAAAACTATGTAAATTCTCTATATATGAATGCATAATTAGTGAAATAAAAATTAAAACATAGTGGCAAAAGCAGAATTACCTCATTATGAGCACTTCCTCCTGTTGCCACAATGTTTTCGAAATTCGTCTGTTTCAAAGGCGTAAGAAAGCGTCTGTATGTGGGCAAGGTTTACATAAGAAATATGAAGTTGGCTTTAGGAGCGACCTTGATAGTGTTAACTATTATGTGAAAGCTCTTGTTTGCTTCCTTTTCTTATGATTAACACATTGACACACGTTCCACCATGATATTAAACGTTATGTGTATAGATCCGAAAAGCGGAGACGATGGTAAAAATATCCTTCAAACATCGATTATTTTTGCTAAAATGACAATTAAATTATATCTTTATTTGTATTATATTACACGCTGTAAGTATATGTATACGTAATAAACTATTTTTATGGTAAAATAAATTAAGTCGTTTGCTTTTAAAATATCAAAAGAAACACGTTTCTTTGGGTGGCTCGAAAAACTGGAAGTATACCTTAGATACAGGCTTTAATGTGACTAAAAGTGGAAAACGTTGTGTCAAAAGGAGAAATTGCTCGTTTTGAGCAATTTCTTCCTTTGTCACTATGTTTTCAAAAAGCCGTCTGCTGCATAGGCGTAATAAAGCGTCTATACGAGGGAAAGGGTTAAACTATCATACCACTGGCTTCCTTCCCATTGAAGGAAGACGAATGCCCTAGGGACAATGTTCCTTGTTAATCAGCAGAAAGAAAAAAAATTGCCGACGAATTTTGGGTTCCGACTCATGATCGCTGGATTGATAACCCCCATCGTTACCGACTGAGCTAGCGTGGGCACGACAGGATACGAAGGGAACCTACTTCTCATTTAAATACGTTATGTTTATGAGTCGTTCCACGAGAAAACCAACATTATGAACTCTGCTTAAAGTATCGATCCGGATCAGTCTGCGCAGTCCGCGCAAGCTAATCTGGACCGATACATTCCAACTCAGGGAGATAGAGGTATAGAGTAATGATTCCTGAAACAGAAAATCCACAGGAGGCGAAACGAGTCTGTCCGGGTTAGCCTGCGCGGCATGCTTAGGCTGATCCGGTCGATACTTTACGCAGAGTCCACAATGTTGGTTTTCTCATTGAACGGCTAATATATATATATGTTTTCCTTACCAAGCGAATATGTTTTCCATATGATGACTTATTTGAAAAGTTTAATTTGATTTAATTTAATTTAGTATGTGATGCGAATTTATGAAACGAAGCTTGATCAAACATTAGAAGGAAACACGGTTTAAACTGGGATAGGCGAACCTTTCTCAACCTAATCCTTTCAGACGTGAATAAACAAGGTTGAATTAAGTGTATCCTTTAAAACCTTAAACTGCTATATACGCCGTTGATACACGGATTAAACAACATTTGCGAACAACGCAGACCACGATAAGCTTGAAAATTCGTGCAACCCTATTTTGGTCCACATTGCATGTTTCTCATCATCAAAACGTCGGCTCATTAATTCAGTTAGAACTTATAAACCCACATACAAGGAACTTTCACTCTTTCTCACATACAACAAACTTACAGCAGACGACTTTCACTTTTTTCCACATACAACAAACTTACAGCAGACGACTTTCACTTTTTTCCACATACAACAAACTTACAGCAGACGACTTTCACTCTTTCCCACATACAAGAAACTTACAGTAGACGACTTTGCAAACATGTTGGC
This sequence comes from Serripes groenlandicus, assembly GCA_031761405.1. NCBI lineage: Eukaryota > Metazoa > Mollusca > Bivalvia > Cardiida > Cardiidae > Serripes > Serripes groenlandicus. The sequence goes on from JASEVX010000006.1 coordinate 48,002,518, forward strand.
AAAGCTCCGGAAAAAAGAGTTGAAAACGTTGTGGCAAATGGAGAAATTGCTTCTTCTGAGCAATTTCTCCTTTTACCACATTGTTTTCAAAAGTCGTCAGCTGCAGAGGCGTCAGAAAGCGTCTATAAGTGGGAAAGGGTTAAACACAACTAGGCAAAATGTGAAAGTATAAGAACTGAATAGATTTCAACACGTGGCAAATAGAGAAATTGCTAATCATGAGAAATTTCTCCTTTTGGCAATATATTTTCAAAAGTCAGCTGATGCAAAATGTGTCTGCAGGTGGGAAATGGTCCTAATCAGTTAAGGTGATGATACCAGCTTCAAGTTTGTAAGTGTTGACGTTGAATGGGAAATGTAGATCTATCGGTTACAGCAATACGTTGAATGGGAAATGTAGATCTATCGGTTACAGCAATACGTTAAATGAAAATAGCGGTGCTAGGCCTTTACCATTTCAGAAAAAGGAGAAATATGGTGTATAAAGAATTGCAATAATCACATTTCCGAATCAGATATGTAGTTTTTAACGGTCAATACAATTACCATATTCATGCATATTGAAAGTTGTGAATTAAGTGATTTGACTCCATACACTAAATTTATTCATGATAAATTACAATAGAATCGTTGACAATTGTAATACGGTATTGCGCTTTATTCGTATGTACCAGTATTTATTTTCATCTTACGTGGATATGTTTGGAGTTCCGAGTACATAATAACCGTCTCCGTGGTGAAGTGATCGGAGCGTCCGCATTCGGAGCGGGAGACAAGGGTTCGAGTTCCGTTCGATCACCGATCGAATCTTACCAACTATTATTTAAACACTGACAGTTAATGGCTTCAACCTATGACGCTCAGGGGTAGGGGTTAAAGCAATGCGCCCGATGCATAAGTGTCGGTATAAATACTGCCGGTAGTACTGGTACATTATACAGAACACGACGTGATATAGCTGAAATACTGTTGGAAGCATTGTTAAACACTTTTCTAACAAACAAACAACTAAGCAGGAGCACACATGGCGTGGATATGATGTAACCAAAACAATGTGCCCTCTAGTGTGCAATGGAAAAGGGCGGTCATTTTTAAACTTTGTGATTCATACATTGTGTTCAGATGCCTGTCAAAACATTCAAAATGTCAAAAAGCAAATGTTTGACACACTGTTTACAAAAAATCATCGCGTGCCGTTCACAGATAAATATCAGTGGGTGCACAATGTTACCTTATTTAATGTGTATGGTATTCGCTTTCCGCTCATTTGTTTTCTAAATTAATTAGGAGATGGAATGATTAAAAGTTATAAACAATGATTTACTTAAAATACATTGTTACAATGATTTTGCAAAATAGAAGCATGATGAGGAGCAAATATCATTCCGAATGCGGGATACTTGAATGATGAATAACAACTGAAAGATTGCTGTATATTTATTTTTTATTTCAATGTTGTTGTGACAGGAATTATTCAAACATATCGAGCATGTCTAGTTTTATTATGTATTAATCCCCGACGCCAGGGCTTGGAACTTATTTAAGCTTTGAATTGCATGGAATGCCAAAAACGAATTGATTTATAACACCTTGTAAAATGACAATGTGTAAAAAGACATTTCACAATATAATGATTAAGTGTTCTACCATCACTTAACATTACAGAAGCATACTGACTTAAACCAAATGCAAACAGTAAATGCCCCGACCAGCCTGTGCATGGTCATAATTGTTTATATGAACAATATTATTGTGTTAAAAGCATAAAAGCACTATCTGGCGTAAAGCTAGAATCACTGGACATCGAATATCAGTCATATAAAATTCTCATTCTCACATGAAAAAGGGTATTATATGATGAACGGCTGTTCATGACTGAGTTGCATTGTGTTTTATTATCTGAAGTTATTGGTGCAGGGCGAACACTCTATTTTGAGCTTCTCACATGAAAAAGTAATATATGATGAACAGCTCTTCAGGCAATGAGTTGTATTGTGTTTTATAATCTGAAGTTACTGGTGCAGGGCGAACATTCTACATTACACGTCAGTGTATTGATTTGTGTTGATGAGTCTGTTAACACTACAGCAAGTGATGAGTGCAGTCGAATAGAAATAAATAGTTATCAACTTTACAGCATAAAATGTACATTGCCGTGACTAATGAAAGTCCCCCTTTTGTATTTGACAAGTACCATAAAAGGAAAAAGGGAAATCAATCATGATTATGGACACATTTGCCTTTTGCAAAACCATTTTCCAACTCCTTTTCAATTGACATTTGCATTTGTATTCTCTCTTCTAAATGCATTTGGTATTTGAAAGATTTCAATAGCATATCAGCTGAGATAAAAAGGTTTGCAGAATTTTTTTTGTTTGAGAAATACAAATATAAATACAGAAACTATCGTCTCGGCAAAGGTATATAATTTGATAATATTTTGCGCTTAAATAATAGTAATTAAACACTACTGAAGGATTCATTGATTCGCAAGACATATTACTGGGGGCCCTTTATTTTGACTTAAAGAGAACCTTAATTCATATTGTAATTTCAACCTACGTTTGTTGTTGGTTATTTTTAGAGATGGGTGTATATATATATTTGGTCAATAACTCATTCAATACATTATACTCTAAAATAGCGAAAAGAGAACGACAAACCAATTACCAAGATAACAAATTGACCACGACCACGTAGAGCGACTATAGAATCCCTATATCACGGACACTGTAAAACATGTAATTACTATCCTCGATACGTTTTGATGTACGACAGTACCGTCTCCCCGTCAATAAACACCACCATTCCCAATCTTTTCCAATCTAATTAATGCACTCCGAAATTCCCTCTGGACGGTATTATCTGAGCGCGAATCTTCGCCTGCATACGAATCGCTGAATAGTACGAATTACACGAATTTAAATTGAATCTACCATTGGACTGATGTCTGTGAGTGTATAATAAAGCATTATAATTACATATGTCAGTCTGTATCTTGTGAATGAACGCCATTCACTAAAACCATCACTATTTTAATATTAAAGCAATCGCTTAACAAACCACAATAATTGAATAATACACACTATAATGGGAAAATGTTGTTTAAAATGCTGTGGATTAAGGTTGTTCAAGTATAATGCCAATCTTTAATTCATTATTTAGGATTGAAAGCCATTAACCATCAACTTGGACATCATAAACACGATACGAAAATAAGAGCATTGAGTTTTATACTCACAATTATATTTGTCTTTGTGAATGTCAATCAAAAAGTACAGAACTGCTTCAATCCTGATGCATTTGTCCTTGACATGATCTTTCAGACGTATATCTGCACCAGGACTGTACATAATAAAGAAGTAAACTGCACACAACTCAGACATTCAAGACAAAATTAACATCAGTTTTATATTATTTTTTTCAAGACAAAATTAACATCAGTTTCATATTTATTTATTTTCAAAATGGCACTTAAACTCCTATGGTAAGTTTTCTATAATTGCTGGCAGTTGAAGCTTAGCCAACCTTAAATGCAGGTATCTAATTCATATCGATTAAAAACATCATAACGAGAGACACGTTTCCTTCTGCCACGTTACCACAGTAGAAGAATGAGAAATACGATAGCACATCAGCATGCTGCACGGCTCTACAGGTATGCACGTAAACGACATTGATTTTCCCTTCATCGAGAAATTATCCTCATTCAACATTTATAATAAATGTTATATAGAAATCAGAGTTCCAGATAAGGAGGGGTATACAGCTCCTCTCCCCACAATATATCTCGTATTATCCAACCAAATCCTATGATGTGGGTACTTAAAAGAGTCGTCACAGTCAGACAATCAAATATTTTGAGTACCCACACCACATGGTTATAGGGTCAAATAACTTTTAATGAGGATTTTAGAACAAGCAAAAAGCCCCTTATCTAGAGCTCTGTCTAATAAACACTGTTTTGAAAGCTGTGACTTCTGTTCAACTGTTCATGTTGTCTTAGTGTTAGCCAGTAGAAAGCATTACGAGGGCTTGGCGTGAAACGGTTGTAACTTAAAACCTATTTTGAAAACCCTGGTTTAGGGGCAATTTTGACCCCTTTGTAAACTATGCAAATTTAGGTGCCATTGCTCGGAACGAGCAATGGCACCTAAATTTACATTGTTTACCAAGAAAAATGAGTTAACGCTTATAAAGATTTTATGGCGAGTTGATTAACCTTGGTAAAAAAATACCAATTTTAGTTACAACCGTTTCGTGCCAAGCCCTCGATTACTAGAAAAGCAGACACTACTCGTTATTAGAAATGGCTTCCTTGCATAAATGGTACAAACACATGTTCTGTGTTGCGTGCCACAATATATTCGTGTGTAGACATGTATATTGGATTGAGGCGCCCAATGACGACGTCCATCAAAGACAAGGGGTCGACAAGAAAGAGATTTGAGATTGTTTAATTAGGAGTCAGTATGCATGCTCTGAGCTCTATATCATGCAAAATGCAAAACCTGGAAACGAAAGGTAATTACGATCCATTCCATTCTGAATAATACATTGACAGTAAAAGTAGTGGATCAAAATGGTGCTTACCAAGTAAGGCACGGCAATACATCTGTTGAAATGTTAGTGCCAATAATTAGATTTAACTTATCGAAATATTATAGTTCTGACGAATAGAATCAGCAGTTACAATTTACAATTTCTTCCTGGACACTTCAAGGCGTGGTCGTCGGGATTGACGCTTCACATACTTATTAACGAATGCAGGAACAATGCACGAATTATTTCGCTTCCACAAAAGCACATGATAGTCAATTGATAAGTGATACAATAGAAATCTTTTGCATTTGTTGTACCGCACTCCATATAAAGTAAATGTTGGTTGTTTCCACAAGTAAAGGGTATGTAGTTTTAAACTCGTTTTTTTCTAGGGCAAAAATCATGATTGATGATGCGGGCTCGGTTGCTGTCACATTGTCACATGTACGCATGCGCAGAGGTAATAAGCTTAGTTAACAATTCTTTAGATACAATGTAACATGAAGTAGTAGGATACTCAATCTTGATCATCATCATTGTATTCATAGCATACTTTATTAATGGCATTACAGTTTTCGGATTTTTTATTTGAAATTCGAGTACAACACCTTCTTTGCGAGCTTTCTACTCTATGCTTAGATGCTGATTCAATTACTTTTTACATCGACTGAAAAACAAATTTCAGCTCATATTAATAACATCCGATCATGTCTGCTTCGTAGTGACATAATCAATGTATTGAAAATGCTAATGACATAACCCGCTCATCACGGGATTCGAACCCGATACCTCTGGGTCGAGAGGCATATCATTTAGTAAACTGCAATATTATGTAAGGATATTGTTGCATCTCACTTTCGGATCAAATAACGATATAAGGTTGTGAAAACAGAACGGCTGCACATCCAGCTTTAGTCAGTTGGTGAACTGAGGTATGTAGTAATTCAATTCAATATATTTTATTGCATAAATAAACAAACAGTTTATTTATAGCAAATAAAGAAATTATAAAAAGTACATGTATGCACATGTCAATGCTTATCCTGAGTGTTCATTGTTTCGCAACACATTTCTGTTTGAGTAGGCCCAAATTTTGTTCAGAGAAATATATATTATGACTTTAATTGATCTGTAATAAATGCAAATATGTCTTTTCAATAAGTTTATCAATGGTTAAATAGTTCGCAAAATTTCATTTGATTTGTATCAGTGAAATGCAGTATGCTTCCGAGCACTCGCACAATTGTTTATTCTATTGGAAATGAGTGCACAATGATAACCAAGCATTACATATTACCGGATACACGATACTTCATAGAATCCTAAAGATTCTTAATAATTAATACGTATTTCTATACACTCGTTAGCCTTGTGCACGGATACCGTACCAACACATAATTCAATAGAGATAGTTACAAACGCAGTGCAGCAGCACATCGATATTGTAATGTTACATAGATATCCACAGAGGCCCATCTGGTTCACATAAATGTTACACAATGTCGCTCAAGGGACAGCTATAGTGTCATATAACCTACTGGTGTTCAACACCTAGTTCATCAGCTTCCAGACGCATTTGGATCTATCCGCATCAGGTGACTTTTGAAAACATTGTGACAAAAGGAGAAATTGCTCAAGGTGAGCAATTTCTCCTTTTGCCGCAATGTTTTCAACTCTGTTCAATGATAACACATTCTTCAAAATTCTACAATTTTTCGAATAGGTTTTCAAAGATGCCTGCTGTAGACTTGCTGTATATGCGAAGGGTTAAACAAAATGATAATGGTGATCGTATACCTTTCAATTTAGAAATTCAACTCTACGTAAGAATGTTTCACTATTAGATTAAGTGGTAAATACTGTACATATGAAGGGGGTAGTAAACTAGAGAGAACGAAAAGAACATCATACTATGATAACCATGTTTGTTTGAGAAATGTTCTATCATATAAAGTTAAATAATAAAATGACTTTACTTCGGTTTAAACATTTGTTTCGATTTTCTCCTCCTGTTTCAAAATATTTCTTTATGAAACCACAACACCAACTCCTCATACGAGTGAAAATTGACTATAATCGTGGACAAAATCGCACCTAGAGTCTAAATTTCCACATTCGAAGTGTAAGAATAAATGACCGAACCTTTACCCTCATATAGACGCTTTCGGACGCTTCTGCAGCAGACGCCCTTTTTGAAAACATGTCAACAAAAGAAAAAAATTGCTCAAAACGAACAAAATCCCCTTTTGTCACCATGTTTCCAACTCGATTCAATTATTGTACTTTCAATTAAAAAGAGTTTTCAATTTTGTTCGGGTATGTGTTCAAAGCCGTCTGCTGTTGCTTGAGGGAAAGGGTTAAACTCTGGCCTATCAAATTGGACACTCCAATAAATACCAACCGTATGTATGTGTTACATATGTAGATAATGCTTAACATGCGCATCGAAGCAATTCAATCCACATTGACAGTATTTGTTTTTACATTCGATCTATTTGGAGAATACTGGATGGTTTTTGACAAAAGATAATCAGGAAAAGAAAAGTGAAACATGTGAAATATGACAGGGCGAGAAGAGATAACAAATTTGAAATTAAAAGACAAAAGCGCTTTTGTGCGACACTGTTTTACTGTTTTGCATGTAGATTAATAATAAATCGTCTGAATAAATCGATTCAATTTCCGGTAACCGACATGGTTCTACCTGATTTCGCAATCTTCAAAGCTATAAATCTGTCTAGCCCATCCATACCAGCTTAATGACGACATTCTAACATGTCTCTACGTTTAACTATTTCAGAAAGTACACACTTCATTTTAACAACGTATTTTATTTAAACATACAGGCGTATTAGATGCCTGATGAAAACAGACATCTAATTTAAGTTATGTTGTATTCTGGGCCAGTGTCCTTTATCTACACATACAAATATTGTTTATCTTTTCTAATTCGATCTATACGGGTGAATAAAAAACAAAGATGGAAACAAATGTCTAGTTCTGTAAAATAAATAGATATCAGATGTCAATAGATGCCTGTATTTTAACCACTTATAACTTCTGACTACAAGTACACCTAACATGTACCTGTACATGTACATGTGGAAGACAGTGGTGCAGAGGTAGAGCGTCGGCCTCTCACATCAAAGGTCCCTGGTTCGAGTCCCGTGATGTGCGGGTCCTGACTTTGGGATTTTTCCACACAATCGGCGCGAGTACTGGTTAAGTATCCAGGAAGCAGACATCGAGCGTGATTAATATAAGCTTAAAAAGCTTGTTTCGCAATCGATTTAAAATAAATAAGTTTAAACTAACATGTACCTACTATTGCTAGATGACGGTATAGCACTTACTATTTCTGACTACAATTACACCTAACATGTACCTACTATTGCTAGATGACGGTATAGCACTTACTATTTCTGACTACAAGTACACCTAACATGTACCTACTATTGCTAGATGACGGTATAGCACTTATTATTTCTGACTACAAGTACACCTAACATGTACCTATTATTGCTAGATGACGGTATAGCACTTATTATTTCTGACTACAAGTACACCTAACATGTACCTACTATTGCTAGATGACGGTATAGCACAAATGAAAACATAGTGACAAAAGGAGAAATTGCTCAAATCAAAGCAATTTCTCCTTTTGCCACAATTTTTTCTATTTTTAGTCATAGGTTATCCATTCAATTATAGAGATTTTCTATTGTTTGCGACAACATAACTCTATTTACTTCATCGTTATTCTTCCGTTGTTCAGTACTCATTTCACCTCTTTTAAATATAGTTACAAATATCTAAATAAATTTAGTAGAATGTGTTCGTTTCCAAATCACACCCTCATAGTTTTACATGGCTCAACCTCTCAACGTTAATAGCATTTTCATGTTTAATTGATTCATCCTTACAATACATTCGTAATGTCCTGTCATGTATATTGTTTGTACGTTTGTGTATATGCATGGTTCTAGACAAAATACATTGTATGCTTCTATCATAAAATGTTCTGTCTGTCATGACATGACACAATTTTAGATCATTGTAGTACGAAATCATCGGATACAAACTTCTGTATCGAAGAACTAATTAACTAATTAGTCATGATTACTATTATGTGTGACTAAACTGATTATTTTATTGATATTGTCATAGTAACGAGTGACTCCTTTAACCCTTGTCTTTACTTTACTCGTCTTAACCCTTACCTTTTACACCAGACGATGAGTGGAAAGATTTTTACGAGAAATTTCCTTTCTTGTCCCAAAGTTCTCGACACCATACAACAATTAAACTACAGTCTTTCTTGTATAGATACCCGGCCGGGTAGCTCAATTGGTAGCGTATCTGACTCGTGATCTGGAGGTCACGGGTTCGATACCCGGTTGCGGCGACATTCTTTCGGGCGATGTTTTCCATTGCCTCTCACCTCTGATCTATGTGAGAAAGTAGTCAGTGGCTTCGAAAGAATGTTGTGTAAGTACTGGTGTGGGAAAGCCAGGAAAACATGGGTAGGTGCACTGACCGCCGTGATATGACCAAAGCTGTTGAAAGCGGCGTTAAACTCCAAACAAACAAAACAAAATTCTTGTATAGATATGTTTTGCATATGTTACGCATGTGGAAAAGCGTGAAGAAAACAATCTGTCAAGTGAGTGGTACAGGTTCGGTTAGATGACTTAACCCTTTCCCTCATACGACAATTCTGCAGCAGACGACTTTGAACTTATTTTGTCAAAACATAGAAAATCTCCATAGTTGAATGGATAGATAACCTATGACAAAAAGTGGAAAACATTGTGGCAAAAGGAGAAATTGCACGTTTTGTGCAATTTTTTCTTTTGTCACTATGTTTTCAAAAAGCCGTCTGCTGCAGAGGCGTCAGAAAGCGTCTATATGAGGGAAAGGGTTAACCTTCAATCTGTAATCGGGTATCGTTGAAGGCATGACCACTGATGTGACGGATTCAGGATGAAATGACATTATGACTGTGTAGCTGATTTCAGCATTTCAAATTGTTATGCCTATAATCTAAACACTAAGCTACGACCAGGCATACTATGAAGGTCTTGTGAGTGATTTAAAATTAGTTTGTTTAGAATAGTTCAAGATGTACTGTGTTAAAATTTATCTAATAGTTTAAAGAAACAAATTTTAGTCAAATTGGTACGCCTAAGAAATGTTCATATAGATAAGTTTCCCACCATTATAAAAAGCCTTTGAATTCCAAGACAAAAGAAGGCTGGTGACATTGCGCAAAAACGCTAGTCAAGCAAGAACTCCTCATGCTTGTTGCTGTGGTAATTTATAACACTTTCTACGTACCAACCCTAAAAGAAATATTTCTTTTTCTTTAAAAACAAGAACAACAATGATATTGTGAGAGAATCAAACATGGCTCGTCCTGATTTTCCAACACTGTTTCCCAAAGTATAAAAATGTTTTGTAAACAACCTAGGCAATGTTATTCACGAGCGAACTACTGGAGTAAAATCTTACGGTATATGGAGTATGGTTGACTCCGCAGCTGACGATAAATCGAAAGGATTTTATTGTAACAAAATAACATGTCGGGTTAAAGAAAAATCGATGTAGAATTAATTCATAATGCAACATGCCTTTGATGTTGATGAATATGTCATACAAACGAGAGAAAACATGGTTACAGGTAGTGACAGTAGTTTTGCTGTTCTCGCTCACGGCTGTAATTATTGTCTGTGCAAACAAGATACTATTACCAGCGTGTGCACGTGTGAATTCAACGGAAAGCAGATTTCTAAATATCGGGCGTGTTTCATGCATGTTAATCCCTTTTTTTTTTTATTCTTAACGCTTTCCCTCATACGACAATTTTGCAGCAGACGACTTTGAACGTATTTTGTCAAAACATAGAAAATCTCCATAATTGAATGGATAACCTATGACAAAAAGTGGAAAACATTGTGGCAAAAGGAGAAATTGCACGTTTTGTGCAATTTCTTCTTTTGTCACTATGTTTTCAAAAAGCCGTCTGCTGCAGAGGCGTCATAAAGCGTCTATATGAGGGAAAGGGTTAAATTCCATATTGTGGTACTCATGATAATTGATGTCTCGCTGATGCGATGCAATTGGGTGACATAACAATGGGTTTGAACGAATTAACCCTTTCCTACGTACAGCAGACACCTTTGAACACATAGGAAAGAGACTGCAAAATCTCTATGAACTAATATTTAATTATTTTAAAGGGTTGAAAAGAAATTGTCAAACGGTCCGCTGCAGATGCCATTTAGAAAGGGTTAACCCTTTCCCTCATACGACAATTCTGCAGCAGACGACTTTGAAGATATTTTGTCAAAAAGTAGAAAATCTCTATACTTGAATGGATAACCTATGACTAAATTGGAAAACATTGTGGCAAAAGGAGAAATTGCTCGTTTCGAGCAATTTCTTCTTTTGTCACTATGTTTTCAAAAAGCCGTCTGCTGCAAAGGCCCCAGAAAGCGTCTATATGAGGGAAAGGGTTAAAATCAAGAAAGAAAATTGTGGGTAAAGTGTAAAGTTTACTCCTCCTTATCTAGGACTGTGGATAGTACAAGTATATGTCAGGTAACTGACTTAATGGATCTATGATGCCTTCTTACAATGAGAAAACTGTGTTTACCTGTGTATAAAGTCCATCCTTGTGAACAAAATAATACGGTCTTTGTTTACAGGTGGTCTTTTATTGCAGAGTCATTTATGCAGAAAATGGGTTGAAGTGAAACTAAAAATGTGGTTGCTTTAGACAGGGAATCGCTATTCCAAGGTAGTCTTTCACACAGGTTTGACTGGATTTCACACTCTTTGACAGGTCAATACAATCAGTATACAGTGACATGTATTAAATGTTGAGGTTGACGGAACAAGTTACAGTGTTATTACAATAACCTTTCTCACAAATGACACAGATCATGATTTGTCAACCCTTTTCCACATATATCAAACCTGCAGCAGACGATTTTAAAAACATCTAGTCAAAAATGTGAAATATCTCCGTATAAGACAATTTGATTAAAAAAAAGTCGTCTGCTGCAGAGGCGTTATAAAGCGTCTTTACGTGGGAAAGGATAAGAACATACCAATAACATTTTCTAGAAATGAAAGTATATTTATTAAATACAATTTAAAAAAAGTGAACCAACGGTTTTTACAGAATGAGTTCAAATATCGTCTGATGCGGATGTGTCAAAATGTGTCAGTATGTGGTCAAGGGTTACACTACAAGCTATTGAAAATTGCTAAGATTCAATGTTTAGAAAGCGGACAAGATACCGTCACTAAATACTTCAACGGATTTCTTTCAAAAAACAGATTTTAATCTTACCTGTATTGTATAAGTTAACTACAGTAAACAAAACGGCGATTAAATTCCAAATCTGAGATTTTCGGCGTACTTTCCTCATTTTCTCTTTCTGTTGAATTATATCGATAATCTAAAAATCACGAATTTTCGTTGGAAAATCCGAATAACCAAGACAAGACACAATATAATCGGAAACATCAAACATTGTAATATCTGGAGTATAACATTACTGACATAAACACATAGGAAATCCAAGAGTTTATCGAATGACTATAAAGTGAAATCACTTCAATACCCACACGACACACAGATAAAGTTAAACTGTCGTCTGGTATCAGACGACTCGGGTTTACCCACACCTGAGTACATTGTCCTTCTCTCATTCAATGAGCGTCTAGTAAGGTGAAACGATCCGTGTACGTAGACGCTCCCATGTCGTTCTGTCATGCGCATCAATGATCGATATGTCGCGCAGGTATGTCAGTCTCCGCGTTTTTGAGCAGATGTAACAATTATCCTTTTGACCCCAGATCTGTAGACAAGAATAAATTCAATTTGATATGGCATGTTTAGTGTTGCAATATTATATGTTTTATATTTATGTTCTATTTGTGTATATATTTTCAATTTCGGATGATTGAATAAATATTTCAACTACAGAATACATAAATATTTTACAATATTAAAACATATATTGTTGTAATACACTACATGCCATGCTTTGAACTAAACACAAAAGTGAAATACAACATTTTTTCAAAAGAAAAGTGAGTGTTTTATTTCATGTATAATATATACACTGTATGCGACTGTTCCAAATGAAACAAAAACCTTCCAGATCTATTATGAATACGACTAAATTGCATTCGTGTAAAGTTCTGTTTGTTGAACAGTTCTACAGACATATCAGGTATATCAATATGAATAGATGAACAGTGGAGCTTCTTATTTAGTGCAGAAGTTTGGTTTTCTCTTTGGGTCCTCGGGTGCGGGTCATACCAGACTTTAAAATGGTAGTAATGGCTGCCCTCCTTGGCGGTCAGGGTTGCGGGGTTAGCATTACGACTGACTGGCTGGTCTCATGTTAAATGGACCAGCAGTACTGGTAATCCACCTAAGCAACGCCGTGATATAACTGAAGATTTGTTGAAAGCGGCATAACACACCAAATAATCAATCAATCATTTTGAGTCATCACACTATGACAAAGATAGAACTTACCCATGTTTTTTTTAAAATAAAATGACGAATCTCATCTGCAAATGCTTCGTTTGAAATATGGAAAGTCTAAATAGAAGGACAGATAGAAGAATAACGACTGTTGAGCAAATTAATTGGTGTTAAAAAATCAATCGTTCAATTTTTTCCAATTGAATTGCTCTTTCATTTTTCATTCAATAGTTGCCTTCTGTAATTGTAATATATGCTCGCAGTTCTTTTCAAGACATACTTTTTAAGAATCTGTTACAGAGATATATATTTATATATACTCCTTATGTTGGATTTAAACAAAAAGTGTAAGTCACGGTTTATATTATATATATTTGATCGTTTATACCGTCTATACGACGAGCCAATGCTCACGACAAACCACCTTCTGACCGCCGACCTTCAAACTGCGTATGAGTAAACATGTTCCAGAAGCTTGTACGACCGAGGCTGTAATGATCAGAATGATCGTGTGCAAAGACTGGTCTTGATATTCGCTGGTTGCAAATTCTCGAATGTTAGTTTTCAATAACAAGAAATAGACTTTGCAAATATTTACTGACATCTGAGGCATAACGAAATTTACATTAAATAACGTTATACATATGATACAACTACAAGTTCGTTTGTATGATGGTTTACACCCCATTTAAAAAGTGTTCAGTTACATCACGGTGTTTCATGTGTAAGCTGCCAGTACTCCTGGGTCATTTATTCAACCAGCCAGTCAGGCAAACCTTACAGCCAAGAAGGGGAAAGTATTTACCACAATTTTAAAAGGTATATATATATATATATATATGCACGCATGAATAGTGTCTATACGTTGATTTGTTTTATATAACTACCCCTAAAATAGAAATTATACATCCGTAGAAATACTTTATTTGGGAAAAGAAGCCAATTACTAAAATACATGTAACTATGTATTTCATTAACTATATATAGAAACACAATCTTTGTATGGTGGATCTTGGTAAAAGGATAACTGACTTCAGGGCAATTATAAACCACATGCCCATGCAGTCTGATCTGGCTCGACACTGTTCGCCGAAAGATAAAGAAACATTCAAACAGTTTCTAACGCTGTAGCCTTTAGATCGGATCAGATGAATTGATGCGCAGACACATTTAACCCCGGAACACGAATCAACTAAGGTCATTTTACACTTTCCTACATACAGACGCCTCTGCAGCAGATAACGTTTGAAACAATTGTGACAAAAGAAGTAATTGCTCATAAAAAGCAATTTCTCCTTTAACTGGAATATTTTTCTTTCAACTCAATCCAACGACCAACATGTTTACGTTCGTTAACAGATAATTTCATTATTTCGCCTAGTTATTTTAATTGTCGTCTGCTGCAGATTTGTTGTAAGCGGGAAAGGGTTCAGGTTATACCGTGCTCATCGACTGGATACACAAACGTGACTCACAAAGTAGAACAAGGGTAATCACGTTTCATTTAATTAACCCTTTCCGATAAACAACAACTCTAAAGCAGACAACTGTGAAAATACGTAATTAAAAAAGAAACATATCAATAAATGAAAGAATGATATTCAAATAGAGTTGAAAACATTGTGGCAAAAATAGAAGTTTCTCATTAAGAGCTATTTTCTCCTTTTGTCAGAATGATTTTAAAAGCCGTCTGCTGCAGCTACGTCTTCAAGTGGGAAATGGTTAACCCTTTACCACATACGGACCCTTTCTGACGCCTTTGCAGGAGATGACTTTTGAAAACATTGTGGCAAAAGATGAAACTTTTACCACAATGTTTTCAACTCTATGAAACAAGTATACTAGTGTTTATAGAGGTTTCTACTTAGATGTTTTAAAAGCCGTCTGCTTACGATTTGTTGTATGTGGGAAAAGGTTAATGGGATGAACCCATGATCGTTGTCTTTGTATTTGTGAGAAATGGAGACCAAGATCAGCATGCGTACGCGTTGTTAGAAGCTTAAGCGGAACTAACGAGGGAGTGTGTGATAAGACTGTACAAATGTTCTATACCGAACATTGATTCCTCTACCCAATACAGACGACCTTTGGAAACATCTTGCAAATAAGAATTGCTACAAACAAATAAGTCCTCCCGTTCCTAAGTATTGAAATCCGTCTCAAAACTCATACTATCAACTTCACAGAACATTATAATTTCACTCAGTAACTTCTCAAATAGACGACTCCATTTTTTTTAAATAGATAAAGAACGGAATACGACTTGTTGTTAAAATTAATTAAATAGTACTTTCATTTTCTTTACGTTTTGAATTGTTAAGGTCATTGGTAATAACTGGTATTGCACCTACCTTGATAAAGCCAGACATTGAAGTAATACCTTTCTATCCTTGGCGCTCAGGATTGAGGGGTTAGCATAACGACTGATTCGCCGATGTTATGTAATTATAAAGACCATAAGCTTCTATAGCTTTGCCAGTTTACACTATATCATGTACAAGCCTCTGACAGGTGCAAATCAATTCAAGAGTCTTTGACGTGCTCAGCGTATACATGTAGCACCGATACTCGCGAGGCACAGTTTCTGAGAAAGGACCGGTACTTGACCTCTAGTTTAGCGGGATACACTTAAATACACTTAAAGCACCTCAGACAAATCAAGTACCCGGACCGATATTTGTACACCAGACCTCTGCATTGACAGTCCAGCGTGTTAACCCTTTGACCCCCAGGCCACTCCTAGATCATGTGACCATGTCGGAATAAATTGAAAAGTAGCGCTGGTACTGGTAACTTACCTAGGCCATGCTGTGATATGACCGACAAGGTGTTGAAAGCGGCGTTAAACACCATTCCCACAAACCTTGATCACACACATTCACCTGCCATTCGGATAATGCTCGGAAGAAAGTCAATAAACCGCTCGCTCGTCTCGCCCTATCAGGGAAGAGTCGATTACATAATGCGGGTATGATAAGGTTTATTATGTTTGCGAACTGAGATAACACGGCGTTCTGTTATCTAAATCATCGTCAACATTCCGCTACACGAGTCGAACATCATTTATCATACCTTATCAAGACAACGATTCTAGTGTTAACCCTTTTCATCTTGCAGACACAGTTTAATGCACGTGTAGCAGACTTATTTTGAAATTATGGCAAAAGGAGATATGGCTTATTATGAGCAATTCTTCCTTTTGGCATAATGTTTTCAACTCTAATAAATGACAAGACGAATTTTGATGCTAAGCATCAAAGACGCCGCGCATGCTTTTAAGGCATGACTTAAAGGAAAGCAGATGCAGTTCAAAACATTTAAATAACCTGTGCAAACGGACAGGATGTAAAGAAGGCCAAATGTACCTTTATCTTAAACAAGAAGGCCGAGATGTTCCTTATTGCTCACCTGGATACCATAGTCTATAATAAAATGTTATCAATAGCAAAAAGGGTCCATTTTAACGTAGGGAGTGGAGTATATACTTTATATGCTACGATCTATATGATATTCAGCATGTAAAATTTAGTCGTGAAATGACGAGTTAAGTCTTCAAACTATTTGTTTTACCGTTTGCTTAACATTGACTGCAACAAAACAAGCTGAAGTTTCTTAATTTTAAATCTGCTCTAACTAGATCAATTAGACAAACAAAAAACATAGATACTGAAATATTAACAGATATTAACTTAAGTGTTAATGCCTCTAGTTATAAGTTAAGTGTGACACAAGCTTTGGAAGGAGAGAGGGAAGTCGATTCTCCTTCCAGTTGAGCAGAAGTATGATAAAAAAAACGAGAGTATATAAACAAAATATACAAATAATTCTAACAAGTTTAAAGATATTTAATATCGAAATTAAGCATTTATGAAATTAAAAGAAAAAGTTTTCATATATAGTCAACATATAGCAAGAATACAATGGTCTGAATTAACAACTGTATGGGGAGGAACGTTTTAAGTTTAGTAATACAACAGAAATAAATTGGAAACAAGAGGGCCATGATGCCCTGGAATCGCTCACCTGAGAATGGGTTATATAAGACTTTACTCTTTCAGCGCCAATGGCAATATCATCTAGACAAATTTTCTGACAAAATTTCAAGCTGCTCAAGTCAAAAATGCAATCTCTATAGTGTTAACTAGATTGTTCTGCAATTTAGCCTAGTGACCTAGTTGTCCTGACGTGACCCATATTCGAACTTTACCTAAATATCACTAAGACAAACATTCTGAGAAAGTTTCAACATGCTCAACCCAAAAATGTGGCTTCCAAAGTGTTAATAAGACTTTCTTTAAATTTGGCCTATTGACCTAGTTTTTGACCCGACATGATTTATATTCAAACTCGGCCAAGATATCACTAAGACAAACATTCTGACAAATGTTCAACATGTTCAAGCCAAAAATACGGCTTCCAGAGTGTTAACACTTGATCATTAAATTTGGCCTAGTGACCTAGTTTTTGACCCGACATGACCCAGTTTCAAACTTGGCCTAGATATAATCGAGACAAACTTTCTGACAAAGTGTCAACATGCTCAAGTTTAAAATATGCCTTCCAGAGTGTTAACAAGATTTTCCTTCAATTTAGCCTAGTGACCTAGTTTTTGACCCGACATGACCTATATTCAAACTTGGGCTAGATATCATAAGACAAACATTCTGACAAAGTTTCAACATGCTCAAGTCAAAAATGCGGCTTCCAGAGTGTTAACAAGATTTTCAATAAATTTGTAAACCAAACAATTAAAACAGCGTAGCCTAGTGAACTCCGTAAATCAACTCATAAAAAAAGCTTAGCCTAATTAGTTGGGGAACAGTTATTAAACACAATTTAAATGTATCTTAAGTGTTGTAACAACTGTGAAAGATGTACATATTTTGTATCTTGTTGTTTCTTAAATCAGTTTATACAATTTATTCAACCATATAGGCTGTTTTTTCAAACATATTACAGAGTTTTTCTTTACAATAATATCTGTGGGTTTCTCCCTTTTTGATTACGTCACCCCATGGTACAAAATTAAAACCTATTCCATACTGACGCCGCGCTTCCACGCGGCGTCAATTATACGTGAATTTGTAGAACTATT
The DNA here is from genome assembly GCA_031761405.1 of Serripes groenlandicus. Taxonomy (NCBI): domain Eukaryota; kingdom Metazoa; phylum Mollusca; class Bivalvia; order Cardiida; family Cardiidae; genus Serripes; species Serripes groenlandicus. Next base: position 48,020,661 of record JASEVX010000006.1, read on the forward strand.
ACACGTTTTTCTCGGTATGTTTGTTTCGGTGTGTGTGGAACGATTTAGGTCTTTATATGATACAGGTGACTTTTGACCTCAGAAGACCATTTAACTCATAGAGAAGGAACATAAGAACAACTTCTTTCCTTTCTCACACTCTTGCCTCTTAGTATATTATCAATGCTACTATGTATTTGCCGTATTCAGATAATTTGGTTAAATCTTTCATTCAAGGTCAAGCAAATATATATATATCGTAGAACCTTCCAACTTCGTGATCTATCTTAGTTCCTGCTGTCATTATTTTCGTTCTTTTCTTCTATGACTTTGTATTAGCAGTCAATTGCGAATTGTCTTACTATTTTCTGATGTCTAAAGATTCATTTAGTACTTGACAATGTTATTTATTTTAGTACTTATGATCACGAACTTAGGAGACCCGTAGATATATTTTTATTCAAATATGTTGGAAAAATTCAAATCCAGAAAGACAAATAAATAGTTTCATATTCTCCTATAATACCCACCAATTCTTCAATGAATCTATTCCAATATACATACAAAATGTCGTACCAATTTCAAGGCATAATTAAGCTTTAGATTATCTACATGGTAGCAGCGAACATACATGCACACCACATTGTGCCCAGAATATACACTGCTCGTCCGTGTTGTGCTGATGGATTTATCTATGGTGGTCAAGATGCAAACGGAACAGTTGTAGCAGGATAATAATTTTACCCTTTCCAAAGAACAACAACTCAGACGGTTTTCAAAATATCAAAGCCATCTTTTTTTTAAATCCCTGTTAGTGGAAGTATAATACTTGTTGACTAGTGTTGAATTATTTTGTCTAAACGAAAAAATGGTGGCTAATAGGAATATAAATTAATATAAGCTCTTCCTCCCTTTGTCGTTTTTGTTTTCGTCTGATGTAGATGCGGCTTCTTCAGTCTGGAAAGGGATTACTATTTGTTGAATTAAAAGTGGAAGTTCTTGTCGGCATACGTCAAACGGGAGGGTCACATGATTTATTGAACTGGTTTGATTAACTCCTAGTTCTTAGATCTTTCATTCGCTGTTTACGAGCAGTCAACGACGATATATGATATTAAATACAATTTTCAATTGGTTGATATTTAACAGCGGTATTTCATTTATATACGTACTGCGGTTTCTGAGTGATTTTACCGTTATTAAGGAGGTACTGATTCATGCCCCCACTATAACAAACTTCACCGCGTTCCTAAAAACAGTCACGAGTGTACAGTTGGTAAACACATTTAAGGACCGACTACTATAAGGTTTTAACCGACTCTGTCGTATAATGGTATTAGCTATTATTTTTCAGCTTAAAAGCGATGTCTTGATATTTGTTATTTCAATATGATTGCAATGTATGTATATCTAAACAGCAACATATAAATACATGTATATATATGTCTCTGCTCTAAAGTATACAAATGGATGGAATGATTCTAGTCTTTCTAACGGCATGATGTAAATTCAAAACGGATTTAAAATGTTCTCGCTTGTCTATATTATAACAACGAACGAATATGTGAAACGGTCATGTTAGACCGTATTCTGTTGTAGATAGAATACAGGGGTAACTGTCAATTATTTTATGGACATACAATTATTTTATAGTAATTGCGTTATCAGTTTTACTCTTCTCTGATGATTCATATAGGTCAAATTTCGCTAAATATATCCGCTGACTTGCTGATCTACACCACTATAGTCCTTTGTTTGTGTAGAAATGAGTGTATACCATCACCAGAATGTATTGAATATATGACATTGAGTTTAAATGCTTTGTGAATGTGTACAGGAAGCACTGGAAATGATTGAGTTGATCACTTTTAGTATTTTGACATTGTTTGAAATTGAAAGTAGAGAATGCTAAACACCGGTTTTGTCCGGGCCCGATTTGGTCCAAAATGACGGTAACCAGTTTCGCCTGGTGAGTGAGTTCTTTCTTGCATAATGCATGAACAAACATTTTCTTTAGATCGTTTTAAAGCTAGGAGGTAACTCTTTTCAATGATATATGGTGTTCTACATGAGAAACGCTTAGAAAGTGTGACAATTGAGGACTGAAACTGCTCGATTTACATGGAAACAAAGAAGGATTTTTTGGTGTATTGTAACCTATAACGCCGGAGTGGTTATCTCCCTTACACTTTGGCGCATATCTGTTTTTCGCATTGACCATTTTCCAGTTGGCTTTCTACAATGGTATCATCACCTTGTTTTTTTGCTTGAATGGTATTTTACGCCGTTTTCAATAGAAGTATATCTACGATAATGTACCAGTACTACTGGTCTGAACTACCCATATATTGTAATGCTATCCCCACATTCTTAAGCGCCAGAGATGGAAGGCAGTGCTACAATTGTCAAAGTCTTTGGTATAAACTGACCGGGGATAGAACTTTGGAATCCTGTCCCCAATGCGGATGGTCAATACGACCCGAAGACGGTCAGTTATTTATTATTAAATGACGAATCTTATGTTAGGTAAATAAGTAAGGAAGAAAACGGACCAATGCTATATAATACACGTTGGATTAGACACATCTATAATTATTATGCACGTGTAATTTTTCGCAAATTATCTTTTAGGTTGTGTATAGAAGGATTGTTAAAAATCGAGGTTATCAGGATTATATGTTAGGATTGCGCTTCATCCCGTCGTTTTAAATATAAAATTAAAACGGAAATATTAATTAGACAGAAAATCAAACTGAACGCATTGTTGCTCAGTTATTGATGAAACCAGAGCTATGTTTAAATGAGATTGATCTCAACTGAAACGTTACCTTTCAATACTTTAACACATACACATAGGTAGCCCAGATTCGTTGCCCTGTCGCGTCGTCGATCATGGTGGTATGTCCTTGGGCAAGGTACAATTCCTAGGCTAGAACTGGTTTATTTACCCAAGGATCATGAATAAGTGAGCTGTCGCCATGATATAACTGAAATAAACGGCAAAAAAACCTATTGCACATAGGTAGACAGATTCAAATTAATTATAGTTATATCAATTTATCTTGACCAAGGATCATGAATAAGTAGACTGTCGGCATGATATAAATGAAATAATTTTAAAACGACATAAAACCCTCTTGCACATAGGTAGACAGATTAAAATTAATTATAGTTATATCAATTCAACTTGTACATCACACGGAACTATTTTACTAATCTCATGTACTAGAAAAAAAACACATATTATTTTCGTAATAGAAGAAACGAGTGGGGCCTAAATTGGTGAGGCATTTTTTTGGGGAATTTCCAAGGGAGATCATTCAATTTTTTAAACATGAATTTGTCTACCCGAGTGACAATTCGTAGTTTTAGTTGTTGTAATTTTATCACTTTCACTGCCGCATTTCACAAAGTCGACTCTTCCACGTTGAAAATTCGACCACAACGTTTTTCGTCCAACAGGAAATATGGTAAACTTTAATATATCAGTGGCAAACAATGCAGATTTCAGGAGAGAGAGTTCGTTAGGGTCTGTCTCACCTGAATCTGCATTTGTTTGCAAAAGCCCTTAATTACCTTTGGCAGAGAAATGGTTAAAAATACCTCGAAAAGGCACAACGGCTTAATGAATTTGTGTGTGCACGCTTGTAAATAATGTTGATTCCGACTCGGATGACTTCAGAAAGAAGTTACAAATTGCATGTGGTCTGTGATCAACGGAGCGAAAACAGTGTTGACTGATGGTGTCTGTTGCACTGAATGATATGAATTTATTTACTGAGCAGTTTAATTGTTTTAAAATAAATGATATACAGCTTATCGGTACGCATGGTATTAGTGTTACAATTGCGTAACACCCAAGTTACGGTCATTTTCGTAGGAAATAATATGAGCCGTCCCACGAGAAATCCAATTCGCACAGGCTAGTCCGGGCCGACATATTCCGTCTCAGGGGGGTAGAGGTATAGAGTAATGATTCCTGAAACAGAAAATCCACATGAGGCGAAAAGTGTCTGTCCGGGATAGCCTGCGCGGCATAATTATGCTGATCCGGGTCGATACTTTACGCAAAGTCCACATTGATGGTTTTCTCGTGGAACGGCTAATATCTTGTTATTATATATAATCCAGGTTGGGCCAGATTTATTCTGTCGTGGTACAGCTCATATTAAATTGTCGATTAAAGGAAATAGTTGCATACCATCTAATAGGAAATGCCATGTTATGCCTTGAAACGGGATGTTTTAAGGCTGTAATAAAACAATCCACCTACTTATTGTGTGCTGATATTATAATTATAAATGGCTTTCACAAGATGTCGATGGATACATTTATCCAGTCTGGTCTGGCTTTTCTTTGACGAACTTTTAAATCTATTAGGTCGATGATGATTACATAGATTCGTAAAATGACGTATTTGATGGTTGAAAGCTTCAGTTACAGTTTTTGTTTTAGAAATAATATGTTAAGTCCAATTTTTGTGTGATATTTAGATAAATAGGATAACGCTTCTTCATTGTTATATTTTCAAGTTGATTTACACTTTAGATATTTCATGTTGGTTTAAATGTTTGTTTGACAGATTTAACATTTTAATACAGTTGGTTGTATTTTAGCTACTTTAATATGTCGCTGCTTCCGGTATGCTCTAACACACATTGTATGTGACTTCCGACAATTCGAATCATAATTTTGAAAAAAAATAACGACTATCGATTTTAAATAAAAGTTTATTTGACTGAAAACTCTATAATTATAAAACAAATACAATGTTGGTGATTCAAAAACACAATTTAAGCTGCTTACATGTCTTACATGCATCAATTACACGAGGGCCATGACCGTTGTTCGCCCACCTGAGTAATGAAATTTGTCATGTTAACCGCAATAACACATTTTGCGGTGAGGTAAGCCAATACAAGAGGACAAGTATAGCTCCACCGCCACAAAGAAAATAACATAAATCCTTTGTTGTTTTAATGTAACTTAGAAGGAAACCAAATAAATGTTTAGGTATCAGTTAGTATTTCAAAATTAGACATTAACCTTCGTAGGAAATACTTTTCTAAATATTACAAATTGTGCTTAAAGAGAAAAACAGCCCCAATCCCTGATGGCCATATCTTTTCACCAATATACTGTAATTGTTACATGGCTTAAAAGAATCAGATAGAGGGTCACCAAAGGAACATGTCTACAAAAAGATTTAAAGTTTTCACTGTTAACATGAATTGCAGAACAGCTCCGCCTTTGACGGCCATGTCGAAATTATTTGGGAATTGGTAGGATACTATCGGAGAAGATTTTTCACTATAGCCATATAATGCAAAACAGCATCCCATTCCCTAGCGGCTATGTTGTTCGAAAAGCATTTTTAAAGTTTTGTCGTTCGGTTGCAAAGGGAAACCAGAATAAAAAAATCAATTAAAAGTTAAGAAAACTGAGAGTATGTTTTTTGTCAAGTTTCATCCCAATTGAGCCACTTGTTACAGAGGAGAAGTAATGACGGACGTACGACGCACACACGGTGATCACAATAAGTCACATTGAGCTCTTCGTGCTCATGTGAACTAACTAATCAATAATGGATTGATTGACTGGCTTGGGCTAAACGCATTGTTCAACTCTTTTTCAGTCATATCACGGCGGCAAGTTCATCTAATTATATATTACCTCGTTTTCTCACAACAGTACTTAACACTAGTCTTTCCATGCAACTGGCTGCTTTTCGTCATAGCCTGTAAACGCATTAGTGGAATACGAATGACGCTAGTCGCATTGACTTTTTTCCAAACGTCCAGCATATTCCATGTCAATGTAACGCTTTCCAACACTCGGGCACATTTTGACGCATATGCAGCAGGCAGGTTTTAGAAATTTCACCTTTTGCCACAATGTTTTCAATTCAATTCAATTATTATACTTTCATTAAGAAAGCCTTTTTATAAATGGCCTCATGTTTTCACATTCGTCTGCTTGAAACTGTTAAATATAGCTGTACATGAGAAATAACATATTCAGTGACATGCATGTGTCGTGTTTATTCCAGTCCGTCTAGTAGAACGAAAGTTTTTCAATTATTTTTTAAGACGAAGGGATTCATTCAGTTTTGTTCTTTCGAATACGTTTAATGCATGTTGATGAATATCTAGATTCTTTTAAGAGTGACGTAAAATAACCGTGCATTTGTATACAGCTATGGAATATTACAAGATGAAAAATCTGCAAGCTAAATTAGTTCTGACAATGTTCCACACGATTGATTGTTCTAAATAAAGAACGCACACTTACAACCAGTGATTGGGAGCAGAAGAACAGCTTGTAGTGTGATACTTTATGTAGAAGGAAAACATGCAATGAATTATGTCCTGTTTCGACATCAATCTTAATTCCGAATTCGTATGCAAAAACGAGAAGACCTAATGCATTTAAGCAAACCACGAAAAGCCGATTACTTCCTTCGGATTTTCATTATTGACGTTTTAAGGGAATAGTAGTATCCCCAGCAGAACATATAGTTGACACCATCAGCAAAGGAGGCATGTTCACCACCATGATAGAAACCATTTAAATTGATTCTATGACAAAGCTCGTACCACCATCCGCCCTTGTATCGAACAGCACAATTTGATGTCGATATGTCGTTATGATTATCGTATGTTGTGAATGACATATTATTGCCATATACAGCAAAGGGATCTACACCACAAGTGCTATTGAAACCACCAACGTGTAACGTAAATTCATGCGATGGACCATCGACTATAAACTCAGAGTATCTTATCTCTGCGGATACAGGTGTTCGGTCCCCAAAGGTTTCCATATAAATGTGTAATTCACTGGGTTGTGTCGTCAAGGAATGAATGGTGTCGAGGCCGAGCCAAAATTCGCCTGTCCTATTACCAAACCCAGAAGCATACTCAGACCATCCACGGTTGAAATCTTCCGAACCATCCTGCCTTCGCTGAAACACGGTCCAACCGCCATTGGTCATGTCACACCAGACGTCCGTCATATTCTGGCCAGGAGGCTTTATTGTGTATACCCCGTCTGCTGATAAACCAGCAATGTAGAGGTCCAAACAATCAATCTTTATTGGTCTTACATTCCATTTGGTGAAGTGCTTGAATCTTGAGATCTGTGAAAGAAATAAGAATTCAATCAAATAAAAACTTTACAACAACCACATCTTTGAAGAGGGTAATTAAAATAAACGTAGATTGAATTCATTTCGTGCTTAAATCGTAATGTTTTACTCCACGTTCATATACAGTAAGTCACCAGTATTACTTGACCATTTATCCTGACACGGGCAAGTCAGTAGCAATTCTAACCACACACTCCGGAGAGCAAGCCATTACTAATATTTCAAAAGTCTTTAGTATGACCTGGACGGGGATTGAACACGCGACCTTCCGCACCGAGGCGGACGCTCACCGTTGATGCGATACTCCTTTCATTTCAACATTACGATTAAATAGTACTTGGTGAAAGGCATACACGAATGGATAGTTATGTTTGTCTACAAGGATGTAAATATATGACTGACAACGCGGCACGAAGTTTGATATTCAATATTTCGACAATATTCAAACGTCCCTTAAAATGTCATTTAATACTAGAATGGTAACAGCACATATAATATAATCCGACACAAATAGAACGACTGGAAAAGAGCGTTAGTCTATTCACCCCTTCCTTGACGTTATTAAACGCAGATACTTTATGAAATTTTGTAGGAAATGGAAAAAATACGTGCTTTTATTACAATGTTTCCAACAACTCTGAATGAAATAATAATATTCCAGTTGTTCATATAAATAAGTATGTATTTGTATAAGCTGTTCGATTCTAAATATAGATGATTTCGTAAACGGTTAAGCAAATATTTGTAAATAGTACCAACCTCCATGGAAATGGGATAATATCCGTAGATAACACCAGGTTTCTCCGGATCGTGGTCACTGTTATTGTCAATGTCGTTGTTACAATGACAAATATCTTCCACATGCATATAATACAAAGATGTGCTTAAATCCCGAGAGCATTTTGATGAACACGAGAGCAAACTTTTAACACCAGTGTAAGTCCGAAATATTATAGATGATTTTAAATCGCGATGTATTTTATTGAAAGACATGTAAGACTCGCTTTTCCTATATTCGAATTCATCAGCGGTGATGTTGTCAAAGAATGACTGAAAGAGAAGTAATGTTAATATAAGAAAATGCATACTTTTATTTGTCAGAACTAAGTCCCGTCTTACTTAACACATTCTGGATATCAAGTCTTCGATCAAGACAATTACATAGTGGTTGGAATATGTACGCATCAATAACCATGATTAAAAAATGAATAATTTATTATGAACTCAACGCTTTGTCCATTTCAGATTGTTGTTCATATACATGTATATTTCTGTGATAATTTACACGGCTTCTGACAATATTTCAGTCAAATCACGGTGTTGCATGGGTAAATTAGCAGTTCTTCTGGTAAGCATTTACTGACACCTGGCCATCAGTCGTAATACTATACCTTTACACAGTCTGTGGTATGATAATAACACGACATGGGATCGAAACCTAGCAACGGGCTCTCCAGAGGCGGTCGGTGATGATTGACATTTCCGGCAATTGAGAATTTGAGATAAAACGCATGAAAACGTATACATTTAACATTATATCATGTCTCGGGACAGATAGGCATGGTCTGACCCTTCTCGGATGCATTTTTGTTATAGGTTCTGTTGTTCCCGTTTCAAATATATACGCCACGGTTATTAGTGTTTACGATAACAGATAGCGTTAGAAGACTGGGCATTAATTAGCGTATCGGTTTCCGTGTTGTGGTATGCCACGGATCGTCATAACACTCGCCTTAATGACGCACGTTTTCTTTCAAATCGTCGTTGACAATTTGACAGAACCTTTAACTCAACTCGATTAATTTACTGGCTTAAAGTTTAACGCATTTTCTTTTAAAGAAATCATCTTTCCGAAAAACTATTTAAGGCCGTTGGTGCAAGACGAATGAAACGTCATTTATTCGAATGTATGAATGACTAGTCAGGGCTTCGCACTCACGACCCCTGGATCGATGACATTCGCCATTGCGTGCTGAGCTACAGCGCTTTGGCATACATCAACTAGAATCACCGGAACATTAATGTTAACACTGGTCCTCCCGAACTGTTCCAGTTAAAACTTCCACCACCCTTGATTCAGCGTTAATGAGTAGTTTGTTAAGGGTCACGACATGAAACCAAACGACGAGGCACAGATGTGCCTGAACGTACGTCTGGGACAGGGCCTACATCGTTCCAACATGTTGCTTCAGATTATAAACTGATGATTTACTTAGCTTGTAAGATCATATTGATCATGTCTTATGCGTTTTAATATTATAACACTATTCATATAAATCTTTTACCTAATACAAATGATTTGGCTCCTTTGCAACATACAACTATTTAAGGTTTGAGTTTACTTGATTTAGCATTACATTTCTAACTCTCAAGTTATGGGTGTTTTGGCGGAAAATTTACGCGTTTTGGGCGCGGCTTTATTCGGCGCCGAACTCGCGCCAATTAAATATAATTCTCTTCATTCTATATTGCATGATGACGTTTCCATTGACGCGATTTTCGGCGCCGAAAGAAGCGAGTTGATTCCTCGTGTCGGCGCCGTAGATAGGAAAAATGAAGTCATTTCATCTTCATTTCAACAACAGTAACTATCGACAGTCCAGGCAGGCGCATTGGATGATGAGATTGAATTATATGGGATGAATTTGTTGAGCCTGGAGAAGTCTGCCCTTAAAGTGATGGCAAGATGAGTTCAACCCTCTCGTCTAATGACGAGGTAGGTGGCACAGTTAGTTGTTGCGCTGTTAACATGACGGCAGTGGGATTGGCCATAACGTTGTTGAAGAAGAGGACTGCTCTGGAGAAGTTGTTGACGACGGACACTAGGTGTAGCTGTGAAAGTATGGGTGGCTCCTATAGGGGTGGCAGTCGGGGGGATATAACTAGGGTTCTGAATCAAAGAGTAAAGGTTGACGGATGGCACAGATATGCAGTTGATGAAGAATGACTGGTACCTGGCTGGATCAAGGTGATACTAGTGGTGGACTGACATTGGTAAGTCTTCTGCTGGTGGTCAAAGAAGGAATCTATAAATTGGTCTGCAGATTCATCTAAGCCGTTAGAATGGGGAAAGCGGACTCAGGGACACCTCTAAAACGCTGCATAAGAATGCGTTAGGATTTTTCTTGAGAAAGGAGTTCAATGTCTGTTTCTTTGAACTGGTGAGGATTAGGAATAGTAATCAGAACGAGCCAGAGATCTTTTCTGCCACTAGAGTATGATGCTTCTTATACTTTCCAACAGAGGGTGTCAGTTGGTGCTCTTCTGTGCACCTGAACATGCACAAGGTGCAGTAGTAAGGGACCTAGTCTAGGGATAAGTCATACATTAAAATGTGGTCTACGATCCTATACGTAGATTTACGTCTATGACCTGGCTAATTTTTATCTCTGAGTATTCTTGGAATTAGCTCAGGTGAATGGCTACTTCTATTAGAAGGTCATTACCCGATATTCTGTGACATTGGCAACTGGCCTCATTTGACACTTAAACGTCACAAAATGTCGACTGGCAACATGCCTCATTTGAAATAGTAGACTGGCCACTGGATTTGTTTGGTGGAATCTCAGTTGCGTTGCCCGAAGCTGCACATTGCAGTTGCATTTGATCGGCCCTATTTATTTAGTGGCCCACAAATCTACATTTGGGCAGGTTCAATCTTTTGGATTAATACACCTGGACAATTCATCGCAATGCCATTGGTTTGGTTTTGATTTACCGGCCCTTTACTCAATTATAAAATCATAGAGTGACATAATTTTGATACATCTAGCAATTTATTCACTTGGGTACTTCAGGCTAATTAGCCAGGTAAGCGATTGGTGGTCAGTTCTCACCAGAAATTTATTACCTAACAAACATTGCCTAAATAATCAATGAAATATATAACTGCAAGCAGTTCTTTTTCTGAGTTTTATTTAGAGATCGACTAGCATATGTAATTACTTTTTCTTTAACAAGCTGTCGTTGCGACAACACTGCACCTACCTCAAATAAATATACTTCCTTCATTAAGAGGGTATCCCTTTACATCACAGCTAATTTCTGACTATTTAAGGGTGACAAACGCTATCTCAGAGTCGGTATCCCAATTGAAAACTTTGTTTTTCTTTGTTAAATCGGTCAATGGCTTGGCTATTTGTGAAAAATCTTTTATTTTCCGTCTATAGTATGAGCCTGTGGCAACAATCTGCTTTACCCGTTTGCCATCCCAGGCCGGGGCCAGTCTAGAACATTTGACTCAATTGTCGGGATCCGGTCGAACACCATCCCTCGAGACTATATGACACCGGACACTTGCTTCTTTTTGTAATATATTACATTTGTCAGGGTTGAACTTTTAACCAGCTTGCCCAATTCTTTGAAAAGCTTGTTCCATTCTATGCATATACTATTTCAGAGTGGAACTTAAAACAATTCCATCATATATGTATATGAGACATGTCTCCCATTAAAGACCTTTGAGATCCAACTCTATAGTTTTTTTGAAAATTGGATGCACTACTTATTAAGACCAAATTAAATCAAAAACCATAAGCGTCATATCATAGTGGCCTTATTTGCCACAAAATGCACTTTTAGGTATATCTTCTTCATTGAGTGGAGTTTGAAAGTAGCCATTAGTTAAGTCAAAACTACTAAAGTAAGTTGAACCAGCTGCCGCACCCTTCGGTAATCAACACAGAGACTGCAAGCACCGGATTTCGTTTAAACCAAAACAAAAAGTGATGCCCATGGTGAAGTGCTTTTACGAATTACTCCCTTTGCTAACAAGTCCTTTATGACCTGTTTTTAGCATCAATGTAGGCTAATGGTACGATTCTAGGCCCCTGTCTGACCTGGTGTGCATCACCTGTTTTAATTTCATGCTCTGTAAGGCCAAAATCCCATTCATCTTACGAGAAAATATCTTGATAGTTAATCAGCAGCTCTGCAATCAGGGCGTTTACATTCAGTTGACCTATTATATTACTTTGCCAGGTGGTACTGCTTTTCGCCTGTACACGTTTTCTCTAGGAGGCCCATTTCTGTTAGACTTAAATTCCACTCTTCTCACACGAGTTATGTCATTTTCTTTCTTATTCCCATGTTTTTTTATCTGCACTGATTATTTTTTCTACCGGTTCAGTTCTTCCTATCTCTGCATTTTGTCGTAACACCACTTCTGATGGATAAGGGTTAAGTATTCTCATCTTACATGGAGGAGTTTTGTTAATATCAATCAGCGTAGAAGCTATTTTTACAGGATATCGTTCATCTGCATCTGGTACGCCCTAGATCAGATAAACATTTTCTTCTACAAAATCGTCTGTTGCATATCTATTGTCAAACGCATCTACCACATTCCCAGTTTATCCTGGCACAGTAAATCGTCATCCATTTTACTTTCCGTACCGTATCATCTTGTACTACTTGAATACATGGTATACTAATACCCTGTAATTGGATAACTCCTTTATTGAGTGATATATGCTGGTCCACGTTTTCCATTCTGAAGAACAACCATGCCTAACATTGCCTCATCCTCAATGCCAGCAACAATAGCCTCTGTCCTTACAGTTAGAGGTTCAGCTTCAGGTCGAAATGACCTTTTCTAAGTTCTTTTATCGGGGTACCTGACGCACTTGTCAAACCTAATCAACTTTGGACGAGCCCCAGCATCTATTCTGTAATTCAGTGTTAGATATAACCATTTTAGTCGCCCATGTATCTGTGATCAACAGCGCAGGTAAACCAGAATGTTCACCTTTTATATTCAGTCTAGTTCTAGAAGGTTTCCTCCTTCTAATACCTACAATTTCATTCCTTAACAGCTTATTTGACAGTAACTTGTGTGATAATTTTTAATGGTTTGGACTTTTTTGACAGCAGCTTATCTTTCCATGCTGGTACGTTACACATGTGATTGTTCCATGTCGCCATATTTGTTAAGTAGTTATTTCATGCCGTCAACTCAAATTGCAACGTTTCGCTTGCTTAATAGTTGATTTTGTATGAGCGATGTGTAAATAAACTCAACGAAATTAAGTAACATTCTATAATTTCAATACCAGACTTTATCGTAAGTCATGATCATGTTTTTTATCTAATTTTCGCTTCTTGTCATGACTTACATGTTTCATTATGTTCTGAAAAAGTATCCATGTTGTGGTCATCACCTGCTAGATATGCAATTATTATATGTTGCTACCGGTTTATTTTATACTCGTCATCATGCATCATTATCGGCATGACCCATCACATGTGCTCAAGTTTCATTCATAATAGTTGTGCACCCTTTCATATTTTTCATTTATATTGATACAATACAAGAACTTTGATTTTGTCCATGTAAGTTTGCACGACATGTTTGATGTGATATTACTTGAAAATTTAATGATTGTAGTGTTCTTTTGGCTCTCTCTTTTTTTTTTATCAAATGTATTTGAGCTTCTCACTAAACAGATAACATTCATCATTTATAAACCAAATCCCACGATGCCATGCGCAAGAGAAGATAACTGTTTGCGGCTCAGTAATTTTAATAAATAAATTTATTAATTAATAATGCGTTTGATCAAGTTATTGAAGCAAAATATGCGGTCTATCTAGAGTGTTAAGATTTTCCATCAGTTCGACCTAATGATATAGTTGTTAAAAAGGCAATTGATGACTACGCACGAAGGACAAAATGTGAAAACAATAGCTCACATTGAGCACTTCGTGAACAGGTTAGCTAAAAGCCTGTATGGTTAACATGTTTTTATGATAAACTCAATTCAGCAAAGTAGAATATTTCTCACCAAACGCGATTTCTTCGTTCACCACAATGATACCTGCTGCAAATTCAAACAAGAGGAACATGATGGTCCTACAAATCGCTCACCTGCTTTAATGGAAATCAGTTTTCAATGTTCTTACAATATGCATACAAGGAAAACAAGCAACGCCCCCGGTCATATTTATCAATACATCATAATAATTTCAACCAACTTTGAAGAGGGTCACCAAAGGAAGATATGTGCAAACTTATTTAAAATCAGGCATATATGTTTTTACATGAAGATTGTTTCACTACATCTTACATATGGAAAACAAATCCTCCCCCTGATGGCCATGTCTTATAATGAATCAGAATAATTTGAACAATATTGGTAGAGGGTCACACAGGGGAAAAGTGTGACAAATTAAATACTAAGTGGCCCAGCCCTTTTGTACATGAAGAATTTTTAAGTTTTCAAAATATATACATATAAGGAAAACAAGCCTCGCTCGCCCCCACTGGTCATGTTTTTCAACAGACCGGTATAATTTAAACAGTCTTTTTTAGAAAGTTACCCAAGGAACATGTGTGCCAAATTACTTTCAAATTATGCATAGATTTGTAGACAATAAGCATTTGCAAGTTTTCACTATATATATACATATAAGGAAAAATTAGCTTCGTCCCCTGGCGGACAGGTTTTTCAACAGATCGAAATAATTTGAACAATCTTGAAAGAGGGTAACATAAAGAACAACTCATATCTGAATACAGTTTTCATTATATATGCACCGCTCCAGGAAAACCGGGCTTAATGACATTATTGATGACGTTGAGAAAATGCGATTAAATGACGTGAAATAGCAAATAATTTGCCGGATTCTTTTAAACAAACAAGGAAGTAATAAAAAACACGGAATTTTTGTCTTAATTAAACACATAACTTAGACAAAGATAGCTGCCATGGAACCTGGTAGTGATTTGGAGGCAAGTTAAACATTTAAATTTAACACTTTGTATTTATGTATCAATAAATTTGAGTGTGTATTTGCTTCACGTTGCGAACAGGTCAAGCAAGACAATTTACCTATTTTATTTGATAGACACCCGTGTTGACATTGTGTATAAATGTAACATGTTTAAATTAGCAAACTACAGTTATTGAACCATTAAAATATTTCCCTTACTAGAAACACAGAACATGTCAGAATTGGTTGTTATGAATGTTACTACTCCCCACCCACTATAGGCATCACACATAAAATATTTCTTTCATTTTCATTCAAATGGATAATTTTAATATTATAAAACAACTGTATCATTACTTTTACAATTGACATGCACTTACATGTATTCTTATAATGTAAAACACCGCAATTGTGTTTAAATCATTGTTATCTATGGTGTACACGCAACGTTAAATACGATTACAGTGAAAATACTACGTTTATTATGACGTTCGTCCAGTGATTAAGATGGTGGAATATGAAGCGTACGATCCGAGTTCGTATACCAGTAGATTCTGCCCTTAACCCCCCGCCCCCCCCCCTTTTTTTTTCTTCCACAAGAGCTGGAAACAGGGGCACATGAGTTGTCATTCCTACGATTATTATAATTTATGAATAAAGTATTTTTTAAATTAATATGCAATTATTCAAATGTCGGAATAGTTTCGGCTTAAGGAATAATTAAGTTCTAGTTATTGTGTGTAACTATATGTATCCCTCTGTTCTTCCTATAATATTGACGACGTTGAAAACACTTAACAGGCCAGGCCCATTTTTTCTATCACTTACATATTATACATAATATATTATTAAAAGCTGTATACACTCACACAGTCATAATCTTTCTTCATTGTCAATTAAGGTAAAGAAATGAAAAATTAATGCATCATTTGTGCATACAATCTAAAACTTTTTAGGAACTTGACAGTCTGTTCTCTGAGCATTTTGGGCGAACACCGACATCGTCACAGGCCAGTGGATTTACAGATCAAGCCGAGGACGAGATTATTCTGGACGAGGAAGAGGAACCAGAGCAGAACTATAGCAGAGGCCCTAAATTAAAATTAGGTTTGATTGCCCTTTACCGACCGACCCAATAACATTTTATGCAATCGTCGTGGAAAGATTTTTTTTTATTTTGCTCTATTATTGTTTTCCTTTCTTTGGGCCTTAAGTGGAAAAAAATAAGTGGAAACGTATGAAATATAATATTTAGGAGCAAAATCTGTAAGAAAACTGATATGTGTCTGCCTCTATTTCTAAGAGCAGTTCACCAACATCAGAAAAGTTTCAGCCAGACATGAGCTAGAGCATTCATGTGCTTCATTATTTTGATAAATCATTGAAATATGTTACATTTGACATTGAAAGATCAGTTTGTGAAAACGCTAGCAATGTTTACAATGCTTTCGCAGTATTGATGAGGCATGCTGATTCTGGCCAAACAAAAAACAACAAACAAAAGACTGACGCTGTCCGTTTGACAGGTTTGTAGATAATATTTGATGAAAATGTTTAATATGGATAAAAATGCTTAAGTAAAATAAAGTTAATAGTTTTAATATTATATAATTCTATCTAATAGAAAGAGGCTGGTAATCCATTTATATAGATTATTTAGCAAGGATTACCCCACCCACCTCTTTCTTTCTACCTTCGTTCCCCCACTTTATAGGCCTGGGAAAAGGGTGTGGAAATGTTTCAACAAGAGGCCCAAGAGGGCCAGTATCGCTCCACGGCCATAAGGCAAAAATCAAATCACCAAACAGCCCTGCCCCCTAGTGGCCATATTTTTTACCAACCACCATGGCTTAAAGGAATCTTGTAGAGTGTCACCCAAGGAATGTTTCTGCAAAATTATTTGAAAATCGGCCTGACACTTTCGTCGGAGAAGATTTTTTAAGTTTTCACAATAGCCATATAAGGCAAAATAGCCCCACCCCATGGCGGCCATATTTTTGAACCAATCAACATGGCTTGAAGGAATCTGATAGAGGGTCACCCAAAGAACATTTCTACAAAATTATTTGAAAATCTGCTCAACACTTTCGGAGAAGAAGATTTTTTAAATTTTCACTATGGTCATATAAAGCAAAATAGCCCCGCCCTCTGGCGACCATGTTTTTCGACCAATCAATATTTCTTGAAGGAATCTAATAAAGGGTCACCCAAGGAACATTTCTACAAAATTATTTGAAAATCGGCCTGACACTTTCAGAGGAGAAGATTTTTTAAGTTTTCACTATGGTCATATAAGGCAAAATAGCCCCGCCCTCTGGCGACCATGTTTTTCGACCAATCAACATTTCTTGAAGGAATCTAATAAAGGGTCACCCAAGGAACATTTCTACAAAATTATTTGAAAATCGGCCTGACACTTTCAGAGAAGAAGATTTTTTAAGTTTTCACTATTTTTTTCTTTTGGTTGCCATGGAAACCAGAATTATGGATGGATCAAAAAAAATTGTAGGAATTTAAGAGAGGACATTGAGAGGATGCTTCCTATGAAGTTTCAACCAAATTGGCCAAGTGGTTAGTGAGAAGAAGTCGTTTAAAGGAAAAAGTTTACGCACGCACGACGGACAATTCGCCATGACATAAGCTCGACTGGCTTTCAGCCAGTGGAGCTAAAAATCAGCTGAACACTTTCGGAGAAGAAGATTTTTTAAGTTTTCAATATACATGTAGCTATATAAGGAAAAATAGCCCCGCCCCCTTGCGGCCATGTTTTTCAACCAATCAACATTTCATGAAGGAATCTAATAAAGGGTCACCTAAGGAACATTTCTACAAAATTATTTGAAAATCGGCCTGACACTTTTGGAGGAGAAGATTTTTTAAGTTTTCTCTTTAGCCATATAGGCAAAATAGCCCCGCCCTGTGACGGCCATGTTGTTTTACCAATCAACATGGCTTGAAGGAATCTGATAGAGGGTCACCCATGGTACATTTCTACAAAATTATTTGAAAATCTGCTGAACACTTTTGGAGAAGAAGATTTTTTAAGTTTTCACTATAGCTATATAAGTTAAAATAGCCCCGCCCACCTGGCGGCCATGTTTTTCGCCCAATCAACATGGCTTGAAGGAATCTGATAAAGGGTCACCCATGGAACATTTCTACAAAATTATTTGAAAATCTGCTGAACACTTTTGGAGAAGAAGATTTTTTAAGTTTTCACTATAGCTATATAAGGCAAAATAGCCCCGCCCCCCTGGCGGCCATGTTTTTCGACCAATCAACATTTCTTGAAGGAATCTGATAAAGGGTCACCCAAGGAACATTTCTACAAAATTATTTGAAAATCCGCCTGACACTTTTGGAGAAGAAGATTTTTTAAGTTCTCACTATTTTTTTCTTTCGGTTGCCATGGAAACCAGAATTTCGAATGGATCAAAAAAAATTGAAGGAATTTAGTAGAGGACATTGAGAGGATGCTTCCCATGAAGTTTCAACCAAATTGGCCAAGTGGTTAGGGAGAAGAAGTCGTTGAAAGGAAAAAGTTTACGCACGCACGCCGGACAATTCGCCATAACATAAGCTCGACTGGCTTTCAGCCAGTCGAGCTAAAAATTGCTTCGGCCCAAGACGGGTCATGGCCATTTTTTGTTGAGGGGGGCGGGGTGGGGGAAGGGTTCGGACTCTGACAATTCAAGAAAAGAGAATAAACTATTAGTACAGAAATGATAAATGTTGATTTTTTTTTTTATTTCATGTGTTTGTTTATTTCAGCGAAAGACAGGCTGTATAGTGAGATCTGTTCCCATATGACATCATCGGATTTAATGTTACCTGCTTCCATGCCCGACGACACCGTCAAGAAACATGTTGAAATTATAGCAAAAACCATGTGGTACCTTGATGGCAATAAACACAAAATAGCAGATCGGGCAAAACATTCCAAAGATGTGAATCTACTACCAGAAAGGTTTGTCTAGATAATAAAATTAATGTAATAAATTAATTTAATGAATATGTTTCTTGAGCAGTTATCACATCATACAGATAGTAAGTCTTGGGTACCATCTCAACTGGTGCTTATTACAAGACACAACATTCGTACATAACAATCAATGCTTTGAGGGTAACCTTTTAAACAATTTAGTAATTCTACTTTCTTCATACCCAATCTATTTTTAAAAATAAATTTAATTATTTAATACCTACAAACTTAAAGAGTTTTCATGGAAAAATATGAAGTATTGTTGTATATATATGAAATTAAACCTAATTTTGAATGAAAAACGAAGATTCAAGCTACAGATCTTAGAGAAGATAAAAATTACATTTGATTTTGGCAGGTTTGAAGACAACTTTAACAACTACAATGATTGGAAAAAGAAGAAGCAGAGAGCCCCAAAGCTGCAAGCCATGGACTTAAAGAAATATAGCGAATCAGTTTTTAGATTGGGTTCGATGGTCTTTACACAGAAATGGGGGTCTTTTAGAAGTGATCTAGAAAAGCTAGCTTTGGCGATGGACTCGTATGCAGAGTTTCCGGAACATTCTCTAGATCAGCAGGTTAAAAGACAGAGATTGGAATATCCGGCAAGACAAGTTGGTAAACATTCTGAAATATGTCACACAGACGAAACGGATGAAGTAAATCCAAAGTATACAAATCTTGACAATGTTCTGTCTCATAAAGGTTGTTATGAATATGTTATATCTAATGAAGAAAGTCATGCTCAAAATGGTTGTTTTAAGGACTATAATGAGAGACACTACTTTCTACTGAAGTTGAAGCTGTCAGTACCAATTGATATCCTATCATACAGTCCAGATGAAGTCAACATTCCGTAAGAGATACGGAAATCTTCCCATAAAAATATCCCCAGCAGTGTTCCGAAACATTTATGCAGACCTGACACTGGATACCTCTGCAGATCAAAATCCGGCATTAGATGAAAGAATAAGACAAGCCATTTTGTCAGAGGACTCGGACCTGGTTACAGATATGAGACATTTGATCAAGGGTAGGCCAAATGATACATTTAAGATCTTTTTTGAAAATTTCGAAGAGAATGTTAAATGCAGAATGACTGCTGCTGATGAACGAAGAACGAAGAATGTGGAGCATTTTTCTCAGTATATAAGTGTTAAAGATCTCATAAGCCAAGTTAGCAACGACCTGGAGACAAATGTTCCAATCCCGAGTGAATCAACTGTACTATTTTCCTTTGTTGCCAGGAATGCACACAGGAAGACGGCCAAATGTTCCGTTACAGTTCAAGGTCCAAACAAGACAACTCCGCAGTAGCCACCAGGACGATCATTACTGTGCTGCTGTTTTTAAGTACATGAGACAATACGCCATTAAAGTTCGAGGTGAATGTGCCTTCCTGTTTGTTGATGAAATTTACTGGTTTTGGCGCCAAAGTGACTAACGTATGACGTCAAAACGCTGACGCGACGTCATTTTCCTAGTGTTAGGTCATGTTATATTACACACGTTGTATATAAAGAAATACGTAATGGGTATATTACAGGGAATACAAGCATTGTCATGTGATAAAAAGTTTTATTAAACGAGTTCAAGAAATTTGTTATTAAGCGTAAGATATTGATTTTCCCACGCAAGGAGTCGTGCAATACGAACCAATTTATCGCTCCTGCAAGGTAATATTCCTTTTAGTATATACCTACAATCTATGAAGAGCGAAACAAGTAAAACATAAACAAATTCAATTCATTTTTTATTCAGATTACAATTTATTAAACGTGAAATGTAGAGTATGAATGGTGGATGAATATTTACAACAATGCTTAGGCCACACCCAAAGAATGTATTCCAATAGGCACCAAGAGGTTGGTTTTTATACCATTTCTCCTAGTCCGATTTTATAATTGATTGCCAAATGAAAGGGAAATCTGGTTGATAAAAATTCAACAGGCCTATGTTGAGCAAACATATTATTATATGCATACACTAAACATGTTTCAGATTTTGCACGAGCAAATTGCTTTGGATTGAAAGCCCGTATTTCAGTGGTCAGTGGAAAACACTGTTCATGTTTTTGTAATTCGTTAATTGTATTCAATATAATCTCTGCCACTTTGACCTTTCTTAAGCTGAACGTCACCCCACCGTAATTGTCTATTTTCATTCCCATGAAGACCAAAAAGCATCGTATTATTAAGCCACAATAACTTATAAAGTTTTATAGGAGTTTCCGTTCCTGTCAGACCTTTATTTCGTAGTTCTTCCCCTCTTCTTAAATGTCAAAGGCTCTGCTCTATTTGGGCGGTTCCCCATTTCCTTTGCATTCAATTCTTTTCTTTTTGATGCAAGAACTTTCATTGATGCGCATAATTCATTGTCAACAACTATACTAAATGGATATTTCTGTTCTCTGAGATGTCTAAAATTTGAAAAGAAAAGGTTTTGTGAAAAAGTAATATCGACACTCATAAAATGAAATACACATTTTTACATTCTGATTTCCTTTCTTTTCAATTGATTGATTGATTGGGGTTTAACGCCGTTTTCAACAATTTCTCAGTTATATCACGGCGGCCAGTTCACCTACTCATGCATTTCCTGGTTTTCTCACACCAGTACTCCACACAACAATCTTCCCAAGCAACTGGCTGCTTTTCCACATAGACTTAGCCCATTGGTGGAAGACGAATGACGCATGTCGCATTGACTTTTGTCAATCGTCGTAAAGAAAGTTGGCCGAGCCGGGATTCGAACTCACAACCCATGGATTGACAGCCCGCGTCGATACCGGGGCTCGGCCTTTTCTTTTCAAAAGATTTCCTTTTGCAGAAATACTTTTCTATAAATAAAAATATTTATCGTCTATAAAACAAATATTTATTTCGAATAGAAGTTGTTATGCAGATTTTAAATAGCCAATGTCAATATAAATTGTGATATATAATAACTATTACTTTTTTCAATATGTGACAGCAAGGCTACTGTCTCCTACCATGTTTGTGGTGTCACTGGTATGAGACACTCTTTGGCATGAGACACTCTGTGGCATGAGACATATTGCGATATAAATATACTTCCAAAACCTTTTTTCTTAAAATTGAAGATTTTCAAGTGAAATATGAAAAAAGAAAGCTCGTTTTTCATACTGTGTCATACTGTTTTGGTTTCTTTATTAATACAACCAAGGTACTTATTGAACCCTTTTCATCATATAGATGCCCTGCAGCAAACCACTTTTAAAAATATTGTGACTAAAGGTGAAATTGCTCAAAATTAGCAATGTCTCCTTTTACCACAATATTTTTATATTTTGTCAGTAACTTTACCTACATTTATAGAGATTTTCTGTGTTTTTGTGTAGATAATTTAAAAGCTGTCTCCAGCAGATTAACTCTACACATCTACACTCTATCTTTTTTATAAAATCTTAGTAGTTATTATCCCCCGCCTGATTTCATCAGGGAGGGGGATATTGAAATGGCGTTATCCGTCCGTCCGCACCCATTTCTCAGTAATTAGCTGGTAGAATTTCATGAAACTTGAAATAAATATGAACCAGCATGGGATGATGCCCGTCCATTGTTTTGTTGGATTGGTCAGTTATGGCCCGTCATATATTGAAAAATCCCCGTCCGCAGCCATTTCTCATTAACTAGCTGGTAGAAGTTCATGAAACTTGAAATAAATATGAACCAGCATACTGGGATGATGCCCGTCCATTTTTTTTTTGGGGATTGGTAAATTTTCCTTAAGAGTTATTGCCCTTGATATATTGAAAAATCCACGTCCACAGCCATTTCTCAGTAACTAGCTTGTAGAATTTTATGAAACTTGTTTTTTGGATTGGTCAATTTTCTTTAAAGTTATTGCCGTTGATATAAGATTTTTTTTTTAATAAACGGAATAAAGGGAGCTATTGCAACTTGTTTTCACATTTTCCTTTGGGATTTAATTATGAAAAAATGTCTTTAATTCACACTCTTAGTTTAATAAAGTTGTTTATAAAACCAGTGTCGTTATTTCATTCTTTCAGGAAGAATATGTTTATCTGTCTCAATTTCTGTTCATACCCCTTGTTCTTGTGTGAATAAGTTGAAATAATTTTGCAGGTCAATTGCACATTCAACATAAAGGCCTTCATTCACAAACAAGCCATCATTGGCGGGGTATATCAATTCAGCGAAATTGCTTGTTTAATATACCTTTGACTTGCATTTAAGCACATAATGTCCAATGTATATTGGATTCATGAATGTCTGGGTTAAGTTTTGTATGCAAACTCATGATATTATTTTGAAACATTGAAAATGTTTGTTTGGTTGACAATAACTAGAATTATGTTCCTGTACACATTATTGGAATAGTTAGAGCGATGACAGCCGTTGTTGCAGGAAAGCGGTAAAACGGTATTGTTTATGCCATTTCTTCTTTATTTGACATTAATTGTCTCAATGGTCTAGTGGAAAAGTATTCGCCCCTTGTATTTTGGGTCGTATGTTTGATTCCCGGCCAGTACATACCAAATACTTTTAAAATATGAGCTATTAAATGCCCCCTCTCCCATTGACGCTTATGGTTGTGGGGTAAGCACTTTTACTGCTTTGCTAGTGTCAAGATAAATGGAACAGTAGTACTGAAACTTAATCAGGAAATGCCGTGATATAACTGGAAATGGTTGAAAGCAGACTAAAACAACAAATAATGTGACAATATTTACATATCTGTGGTAAGATGCCAGGGTATCAGGCTCATATCATCAGCTTTCCGAATTGTCAACAAGAATGACCCAATTAAAATGTCTAGTTCAGCAGGTATAATGTTCCTGAGATGTCTGTCGTCATTTCTTGGGGGCTCAGCCAGCCAGCGTTGAAACTGTCTGACACTTGTGTTTTTATTTCTCATACTAAGCAGACATTTTGCTTTAGTTCTTTATTTATATATACACTTGTTGGAGTTCTTAAATGTGAGTCACTAGTACGAGCTGTTGGTTGATACTGGACAGCTTAAATGAAATCAAAGTCTCTAACAGAATAAACATTTGTAACATGGGAATTGGTATTCATCTCTCCATAATCATTGTTTTAAACATACATCTGGAACCTCTATTTCTTAAAATTCTGTGTCAGCAAAATCATAAGCTTTTTCTACAACATCAAAATAGCCCATTTGACTTAAATCCAGGCAGTATAAATCCGTTTCACTATCGAAACTATCCGACATTTTCATATTCGTACGAGTTTTTCACTCAGCCTGACATCTATCAATATCAAATTGCAGCCAACAGCTTACATAACGCTGGATCTCGAATTTAAACGCGTTATTTAGATAAACATTATACAAAAATAACAAATATAATATATGGATGTCAGTTTCATTGTGCTGTGGGAGAACATGACTAACACAATCTTCATTTGCAGGTTTTTATTTAATTTGAGGTGAGGATTTCTTTTCTAAATATAGAAATGAGTTTCCTAATAGTACCGGTTATCTGCGTATTTTACTACGTAGCGCCGATTCAAAACAGGAACCTCGCTGAAAGTAGTCCTCGCACTCTCTGACGTCACAATTCCGTATTACTGAACTGCGCATGAAAATCTGCATGTTTTTGTGCCGGAAAATGTACAGGTATATAATAAAACTATTTATTAAATGACAACGAATGTCAGTTTCGTTTCATAGCATGACGAAACACAAAAAGAAAATCGGCCATTTAATTTCGTCAGTAAACCGTATAACAATGCCGCTAATAATTATGCCGAGGTCGTATTCAGCTTAGTTAACAAGTTTATTAAAAATAAATTTATAATAAATAAACACTAATGAGATATTCTATGGTTTACATAAAGTGATTTCTGAGGCGTATTTGATAACATGTGCTTGACGTTCAGGCTACGCGAAAACTGTTTTAAGTCCACAGGTCCTTCGGACTGACAGACGGACATTTTCTGTCAGTCCGAAAGTAAATCACAACAAAAGTAATAACCAACCAAATAACTGGAAAAAGACATTACTAGATTCATTATAATTTTATTTCACACATGTGTCATCAATCTCTAACATAAAAAAAACATTCTTTCAAAATTCAATAGTTCGTCTTGGTAGTCATAACACATGAAATCCACCTCGTCTCTATCCCACAGCATATTAATATAGTCTACTTCATCGTCCGACTCCACATCATCTTCCAAATCTTCAGTCACAGTAGCTTCTATAACGATGGCGCCATCATCAGGCACCACTTCTGCTGTTGCTCTTTTTGTAGCCTCTCTATGGTATGTGGAGCGTCTCCTACCTGGTGTGGACTGGAAAGAGAGAAATTATGTATAAATTATTTGTTATCACTCACACAGGCACCTAGTTATATGGAATATATCATTCGGCCAATGACTCAGTTTCAAAATATGTGAGGCTTGAACAACATTATTTCATCTTCAAGCAATTTGAATCGGTGTTTAATAGCTTGATTTACACCATTGATCAAGTCCTCTTTGTATACCATTTTACCATTTTAGGGATTGGTCCTTTCAGCTTAACTCCTGTCAAGACCTCAGATTCCAATACCTCTTTTTAAGCTGGTCACTATCACTAATAATAGTAAATTAAAAGGTTGATATTTGATTAAAAAAAAACATATTTTATAGTCAAATGTAAATAAATAACATTGTATACACTTTTTGTGAAACACTTTAAAAACTAATTACCTTGATTTCGTATCTTCAAGAAGTTCAACGGTTGTCTGTACCCACATTAAACTATGTGCCAGTGAAGTAGTTATCCTCTGTAGTTTAAGTGACAGCTTCAAGAGTGGTTTAAGAACAGTCTAAAAAAAGAACAAAACATTATATGAAATAAATTTCACAGTTTGGCATTGTTGAAGAATTAAAGATGATTATCTTGAACTGGGTGTAACACTAATTATGAAATAAAACGCCTAAAATGTAACCTTGATTCACTTAACAAACTTGCAATTTCAATTTATTATAGTTACATATTTATAAATACCATAATTTCAGAATAAATTACCTGAAGGCAGAGCATAAATGCCACAACATGATTTTGAATATTCCTTCAGCCTTTGGATTCTGGTGGCTCGAAGTCGAAAGATGAGCTTCATAAGCTGTGAAGGTTTTCACCAAACAAGTAATGCCATTGTGCAGGTGAGAGAACCAGCGTGTTTCAGTGACTTTGGGAAGCAGTACCCCCTTTCCGCCTAGCATATCAATTGCACTCAACAGACCGTTCTTGTTTGTGTGTGATTTTTTATACAAATAGTGAAGACCAAGTAGCAATGTAAGAAGTTTATCGTAAACCTTGGACTTACAGGGCGTTTCATAATATCTGTTACCATTTTGGTGCTTTATATTTCTCTAACAATGTAAAACACGCTTAAATAAACATAACAATGTGATAGTAGATAGAGTAAAGTTTTATTTGATATATGACATCAGAAGATTATCTTAAACACATGCCTTTATACGGGTTTTCTCAATATGCCAGTTTTACAACAAGTGTTCCAGATGACGTTCTTTTTGTTGAATTACGACATCTAGACGTTTCTTGAAGTTACAAATCACTGATTTGCAGGTGTCCGTTGAAATATTTCTTATTTCTCGCTTGATGGATATTTTCAAATCTTCTAGAGATGCGGTGCTGTACACCCTGTCTTTGAGATATCCCCAGAGGAAAAAGTCCAGCGGACTCCGATCTGGAGAGTGAAGGGGCCATACTGTGTCTGTCCTGTAAGAAATAAAGTTTGTACCGAACCTTCTCTCAAGCCACGAAAGTACCTCCCTGGAAGTGTGCGGAGTAGCACCATCTTGCTGAAACCACAGTGTGTTAAGGTCCATACCCTTTCTCCTTAATGCTGGCATAAACTTCTTTTTTTAGGAGATCTAAATATCGACTACTGTTAATTGTCTCTACCTCACCGTCCTCATCCTCAAAGAAAAATGGACCAATAATGCAAGAAGAACTTAATGCTGCCCAAACAGTTACTTTCTCAGAATGCAAAGATCTTTCCGTGTAAATATTTGGGTTTTCTGTACCCCAGAAACGACAGTTACGTTTGTTTACTTGCGCATTTAAGTAGAGATGCGCTTCATCTGAAAACCAAGTATTGTCTGCTATATCCGGTCGATCTTTCATCCACATGGCGAACGCAAGCCGACTGTCAATATCAGAAGGTATTAAGTGTTGCATAATAGAAATAGTGTACGGTTTTAATTTTAAATCGAATCTCAGCATCCTGTAGACACTAGTTGCACTTGCATTGTTAGTAATGTCACCTAACACTCTACGTACACTACATACCTTTGTAGAGTTTCTTCAATAACAGTTCTCAGTTGTTCGATACTCTCTGAAGTCCTGACTGATTTTGGCCGGCCGGCATTGCTACGGCGTCGATCAATAACTGAGCCTGACTGCTCAAACCTTTTGACAATTCTGTGTACTTGCATTTTACTGAGTTTCTCATTATCGGGGTACAATTTCTGCATCGATCTGATCACTGTAACTGGTGAATAACTCTTATATTATAGTTTAACAACTTATGTGCACTGCTCTGTGTACAGTGCCATCTTGGAATAACGACTTGTTTGGATGACGTCGTTGATGACGTCAAGACGTCAACATTTTCCCGTACTTTGCTAACCACACAAAACTTTATTCTGACTACTTCAAAATGATATATGACATGACTGCATTATTCATTATATGTATCTATTATAATACTTATTAATGGTGACAGATATTATGAAACACCCTGTACATCCCTAAAGGCCAGTCCCAATCTGTGACATAAACAGTGGATATTCACAATTTCATCGCTGATCTGCTCCCTAAGTCGCTGGGCCAGTCCAGACTTTACCCCGTCATGTTAGAAGCCCCATCGCTCCTCATACCAACCAGTTTCCCTATACCGAGAAATATATTATTTAATTATCCAACAAATTTGATAGATTAACAACATTGCAACATATTTTATTCTAACATTTATCTAAAACAAATATTATTGAAATTTTATATTTTAACAAATAAACATTGCAAAATAAGAGACCGCCAATACTACTAAATATTTGTTTACATATTCACAGGTTCCTTTCCGACAAATATGATAATTATTGACAATGTTTTAATATTATAAACACATTCAAAGCAAATTCAAATACCTCTGTGTAGTCCAAACTGATCAAATGTGCCGAGAACATGGTCAAGCAGGTCACTAGACGATGTACTGGTTCAAGTACCAATATGTAGGAACCTCTCATTGACCTGGCCTTTCAGTGACGTCCGGATGAAGATGGTCTCCTGCTCGTCCCCCGAAATGTCCGTACTTCCATCCATCATACTAAAGAAGAAGGGTGCCGTCTTTAGAATCGATACTGTTTTTTCTTTCTCCAACAGAAGACAGAAACACAAGAGCAGCTTTTTCATTAAGGTATATATTGCCTAGCCCTACATCAATGCCTTTACAAGTGTCCAGTTTAATCACTTAGAGGACGATTTTGTTTGGCGACAGCATGTGCATTTCTAATCAAATGTGCCAGTCTATGTCTCTCTGCAGACTTGAGTTAAGTAAGGGTTTTGTCAGCACTTGACGTAGCTGTCGGCATTGATGTTGCCTTAGAAGCCAGCACAGTATTTGCATGGCTCTTACTGGACTCATGGTCAACAACGGATGACAATCTTTTATTACTACATCCCATTAAGAAGGTATTCTGATTTTTAGCTCCACTGGCTGAAAGCCAGTCGAGCTTATGTCATGGCGAATTGTCCGTCGTGCGTCCGTGCGTGCGTGCGTGCGTGCGTGCGTTAACTTTTTCCTTTAAACGACTTCTTCTCCCTAACCACTTGGCCAATTTGGTTGAAACTTCATGGGAAGCATCCTCTTAATGTCCTCTACTAAATTCCTTCAATTTTTTTTGATCCATTCAAAATTCTGGTTTCCATGGCAACCGAAAGAAAAAAATAGTGAGAACTTAAAAAATCTTCTTCTCCGAAAGTGTCAGGCCGATTTTCAAATAATTTTGTAGAAATGTTCCTTGGGTGACCCTTTATTAGATTCCTTCAAGAAATTTTGATTGGGCGAAAAACATGGCCGCCAGGGGGCGGGGCTTTTTTGCCTTATATAGCTATAGTGAAAACTTAAATAATCTTCTTCTCAAAAAGTGTTCAGCAGATTTTCAAATAATTATGTAGAAATGTTCCGTGGGTGACCCTCTATCAGATTCCTTCAAGCCATGTTGATTGGTAAAAAAACATGGCCGTCACAGGGCGGGGCTATTTTGCCTATATGGCTAAAGAGCAAACTTAAAAAATCTTCTCCTCCAAAAGTGTCAGGCCGATTTTCAAATAATTTTGTAGAAATGTTCCTTGTGTGAACCTTAATTAGATTCCTTCAAGAAATGTTGATTGGGCGAAAAACATGGCCGCCAGGGGGCGGGGCTTTTTTGCGTTATATAGCTATAGTGAAAACTTAAAACATCTTCTTCTCCGAAAGTGTTCAGCCGATTTTCAAATAATTTTGTAGAAATGTTCATTGGGTGACCCTCTATCAGATTCCTTCAAGCCATGTTGATTGGTCGAAAAACATGGCCGCCAGAGGGCGGGGCTATTTTGACTTATATGACCATAGTGAAAACTTAAAAAATCTTCTCCTCCGAAAGTGTCAGGCATATTTTCAAATAATTTTGCAGAAACATTCCTTTGGTGTCACTCTACAAGATTCCTTTAAGCCATGGTGGTTGGTAAAAATAATAGCCACCACGGGGCAGGGCTGTTTGGAGATTTTATTTTTGCCTTATGGCCGTGGAGCGATACTGGCCCTCTTGGGCCTCTTGTTAAAATTTCTATTAGAGTTTCAAGATTGAGACTGCCCAAATTATATGCATACAGAACAAGTCATTATATTTATATAAATCAATAAAGAGCCAATCTCTCCCAGCCTGCCGAGAAGTACTAAACTTCCTTTCCTCGTATTTTTAGCTCACCTATGCACGAAGTGCAAGGTGGGCTATTGTGATCACATTTTGTCCGGCGTCCGTCCGTCGTCCGTCGTGCGTCGTCAACATTTCAGCTTGTTAACACTCTACAGGCTACATTTTGCATCCAATCTTCATGAAATCTTCAGAACATTCATCTCCATCAAATCTTGGACAAGTTTGAAACGGGACCATATGCGGTCAAAAACGAGGTCACTAGGTCAACTTTAAGCGAAATCTTGTTAACACTCTGTAGGCCACATTTTCAACTTGAGCATGTTGAAACTTTATCAGAATGTTTGTCTTGATGATATGTAGGCCAAGTTCGAACATGGGTCATGTCGGGTCAAAAAATAGGTCACTAGGTCAAATTGAAGGAAAATCTTGTTAACACTCTAGAGGCCGCAATTTTTGCTTCAGCAGTTTGAAATTTTGTCAGAATGTTTGTCTTAAAAATATCTAGGTCAAGTTCGAATATGGGTCATATCGGGTCAGAAACTAGGTCACTAGGCCAAATTGAAGGGTAATCTTGTTAACACTGTAGAGGCCACATTTTCAACTTGAGCATGTTGAAATATTGTCAGAATGTTTGTCTTAAAGATATCTAGGTCAAGTTTAAATATGGGTCATATTGGGTCAGAAACTAGGTCACTAGGCCAAATTGAAGGAAAATCTTGTTAACACTTTGGATGCCGCATTTTTTGCTTAAGCAGCTTGAAATTTGGTCAGACTGTTTGTCTAAATGATATCTAGGCCAAGTTTGAATATGCCGGGTTAAAAACTAGGTCACTAGGCCAAATTGAAGGGTAATCTTGTTAACACTCTGGATACTGCATTTTTAACTTTAGCATGATGAAACTTTATCAGAATGTTTTTCTTGATGATATGTAAGTCAAGTTCGATCAAGGGTCATGTTGGGTCAAAAAATAGGTCACTAGGTCAAATTGAAGGAAAATCTTATTAACACTCTAGAGGCCGCAATTTTTTCTTCAGCAGTTTGAAATTTTGTCAGAATGTTTGTCTTAAAGATATCTAGGTAAAGTTTGAATATGGGTCATATTGGGTCAGAAACTAGGTCACTAGGCTAAATTGAAGGAACATCTTGTTAACTCTGTAGAAGACGCATTTTTTGCTACAGCAGCTTGACATTTTATGAGAATGTTTATCTAAATGATATCTAAGCCAAGTTCGAATATGGATCATGTAGGGTCAGAAACAAGGTCAATAAAGGAAAATATTGTTCAAACTCTTGAGGCCGCATTTTTACTTTGAGCAAGTTGAAAATTTGTCAGAATGTTGTCTTGATAATATCTAGTCCATGTTGGAATATGGGTCATATCAGGTAAAAAAATATAGATCACTAGGCCAAATGAAGGAAAATCTTGTTAACACTGTGGAGGTTGCATTCAGAATAATTGTCCTGATGTATTTTGCATTGTAGTACATTGTATAATTAAGGTGAGCGATCCAGGGCCATCATGGCCCTCTTGTTTTTATTAGATTTACTGTCATCATCGCTTGTGATTTTTCTTTTCAAACCTGGCTTTGCATCAGGAAAAAACCAGAGTGGTCTGAACATGTTTGAATAGAAAAATCAGCGAATGAAGATGTTTATGACTATATATTTTATGTGAATAAACTAAAGTATAATGAAATCGAAATCACCGTTTTGGGGAGATTTCCTGGTCCGGTGTGGCGTGAAATGTGTTCTTTCGTTGTGGGAGTTCTCATGCGCAATGGAATTGAGACTAGATACAACGCCGGTGTGGAGTGAAATTCGTTCTCCCGTTGTGGGAGTTCTCATACATGGTATTTGTTCTCCCGTATAAGAACGATCGTTTAAATTAAATCGAATAAAAAGAAATCTATATTTCTTTGCAGAGGTCGAAGAAGCCCTGGTTGATATGCGTTGTATTTGATGTAATGAATGACAGCCTCTTTGCCTTTTGCAAGCGATTGTTGAAGTCACTTGGACAATGATTCTCGCTTTTAGACTGTGTACTCATTTAAAATCTTGAAAAAGTGAGAATCATATGCATGCACACACCGAAATGAGAACTCCCACAACAGTTGAACAAATTTCACGCCTACCGCGTGAAATTTGTTCTCCCGTTGTGGGAGTTCTCATGCGCACGCAAGTGAGAACGTTTACAACAGCCCGCTAGAACGGAAGCAGAAGTGCAAGCATACGCATGCGCACACCGAAATGAGAACTCTCACAACGGGAGACAAAATTTCACGCCACACCGAGCTCAAAGTTGATTGTGAAACAGTACGACTCGTCGTGGAAACAATGTCCTTCTACACTAACGTAGAAAACCCACTAGGTCAAATTTCGGTTTATCGGAAATCAAAATTCGAGTGCGCGTTTCGTTCCCGCGACATGATTGGCTCATTATTTATAACCAACCAATGGAAAGCCTTGATACCGAATAATATTTCACGAGACATTAAACAAAGTTGCCGATACGAATGAAATACGATACAGAATTAATAAATGATTTAATTTAAAAGCTGAAACTATTGGAATTTCCGCCGATCATGCGGTCCGACATTATCATTTATTTAGCCGGTCCTTTGAAAAAAAAACGGCGGACCGTCGAGTTTCGCGTAGCCTGAACGTTTACAATATTTCTAGATGAAATTTAACGGTTTTGGCGTTATATTACACACGTCACATACATACGTATATATATTTTTTATATATCCCTACAATCTATGAATAGCGAAAAAGTAACAAATATACAGATTCAATTAATTTTTTATTGGGATAACTATTTTTTTAATCGTGACATGAAAAGATGAAAAGCGGATGGATATTTACTACAATACTTAGGCCACGCCCATAAAGTATTCTAAAGCCCTGGCGGCCATGGTTTTCAAGGGATCAGAATAATTATATCACTCTTGAAAGAGGGTCACCAAAGAAATATTTGTGCAACATTATTTTTTCTAAACTATATGCATCTAGTTTTTTTCAAGTTAATTTGTAAAATTATAACTTTCTTATGCGCAATAGGAAGAACAAACAGCAACCTTAAGTATTCAAGATATCTTGACGTTTGAAGTTCTTTCTTCCGATTCTGTTTCTCATTACATATTTCATTTTTTATTTATAGATTTTCTGACTGTTGCGGGTTGTACTTTAGATCAAATCATACCAAATACTTACCAATAACCGAAGAAGAAAACAGTACAAAAGTGTTCTGAAATGTAAAATAAGGTGCATGCATTTGCTAGATAATTTTTCAAACCGGTTTTGTTTGTCTTTTAGTGAAATGGCCAACGTATTACAAAGAAGAGAGATCGATCTGATGCAAACGAACGAGTTCGAAACATACATTGCGATAAAACTTACAGAAGATTTTTGACGGAGAATATTTTTCCAGTATGTTATATGCTTTAGCATGTGTTACATACAAGAGAACTAAGTACGTAGATCAAGCCATGCGTTTCTAGTTCGCTATATTGTAATGCCTCGATCTTGGGGTGCTTACCTTGCCTTTGTCTTTTTGAGTCCTAATTCTAGTCTATTTCCCAAATTATGGTACAGACCGTATGTGTTCACTTCGAGTGTCATTTGCTAGTAAGATGCTATCAACGTAACACAGAACTGTACACTTATGCGGTGACCAACATAAAATGACCGACCAATCACATAATATACTTCCCCATGTTCGTTTAATCTTACCCGAAGTTTGTTTACATTCACATTTAAAACATGTCGTTATTTATCCTCATATTTCATCATTTTCCTAGCTTGTGAATCACTGTTACTTTCGCACAATTAGTCCAGTCAACTTAAATGTGTGTGTAATACTTGTTTCATGTGTCTGCATAATCTAGTTTCTGCGTAATTCGTATCTATTCTCCAACAACATTCTTATTTTCCACATTTCCTGACAGGATATACAGTTTGTGTCCGAGTGCATTGTTTACTACCGTAACTAAGCGATCGCTGGATAGTATTGTTATCATCCTTAAATATAGTAAAGATGTTTAAAGCTAATAGCAGTAACAGATGTAATCCCTTGGTAAATATTTTATTAGGATTCATAATTTAATTGTATGAGTAGACATCGTGAGGAAGTTTGTTTACATTCACATTTAAAACATGTCGTTATTTATCCTCATATTTCATCATTTTCCTAGCTTGTGAATCACTGTTACTTTCGCACAATTAGTCCAGTCAACTTAAATGTGTGTGTAATACTTGTTTCATGTGTCTGCATAATCTAGTTTCTGCGTAATTCGTATCTATTCTCCAACAACATTCTTATTTTCCACATTTCCTGACAGGATATACAGTTTGTGTCCGAGTGCATTGTTTACTACCGTAACTAAGCGATCGCTGGATAGTATTGTTATCATCCTTAAATATAGTAAAGATGTTTAAAGCTAATAGCAGTAACAGATGTAATCCCTTGGTAAATATTTTATTAGGATTCATAATTTAATTGTATGAGTAGACATCGTGAGGAAAGAAGCAAGTTTCTCCATGTTTTGTGACCAATATTCTCTTATCCGTCACTGTGACCATTTTTTCGGTCACTGTGACCCGATTCGGTCACTGTGACCAAGTTGGTAGGTGACCGTTTAAATCTGGTCAATTTACCATTTTTACCAGTTTTTTACCAGTTTTCTTTGGTCACTTATCTCTTTTAGTATAAAAGGAATTGTTTGTGACCAGGTAAGGACTTCTTTTCCGAACATTAAAACTGAGAGCGCATTTTTCGCAGATACAGAATTTTCAGAACAATCCATTCAACATGACTTGCAATATTGTAAGCACATTTTATTAGCGGACTGAAGTTTTTTTTATAAGATTTACGAAACCCTTGTTTAAGAGAAACCCTTTATACACGATTTGATATATTATTT
Organism: Serripes groenlandicus; assembly: GCA_031761405.1. NCBI lineage: Eukaryota > Metazoa > Mollusca > Bivalvia > Cardiida > Cardiidae > Serripes > Serripes groenlandicus. The sequence goes on from JASEVX010000006.1 coordinate 48,055,339, forward strand.
GATTCAGTACTATGCAAACAGTGTGTGTTATCTAAGGACTCGTGCACTCTTGTCTACTAAAGTTGTGGCAAGCCATAGGTAGTCTTACTTTAAGTTTAATACGTAAAACGGTAGTTTTCAATACATTACATGTATATTATATAGTGATACGTTTATGATTAGACGTGAATTAAACCCCATGAACTGTTGCTCCAGTGTTTTAAACGGTTAATATATTCCAATGCATTGTATGTGAATTGTAGTTATATGATTATGATTTAGAAGAGAATTAAAACCTCATGAACTGTTGCTCAAGTGTTTTTAGCGATTCATCTCGTATACCAGAAAGTGTAAATTTCCAGATCGGACCAGTCCTCGACAGGGGTATAACGAAAAGGTTTAGCAAAGACCGCGTCCTGACAAGACAACCCGAGTACGTAACAATATTATTCCAGTTCTCTCTAAAGAACAGAAAGACAACGTTGAAGACCTTTGTAAGGAAATAACAAATTAAGGTAGGTCTTAAATTAAGACACCCGGAATTTTCACTCAGAACACCCGAGCCCATTTAATCCACAGGAATTACAGTGGGACATTTTTCCAGAATATTTTAACCTGCGTAGGTAGACTCGATGTCGGTCCAAAATATTTCATCCGAATTCATTGCAACTTGGATTTGTTCTTATATTCACGGTGTAATTTCAGATGTTGCTTTTGCGACGTCGGACCTTTACACAAAAGGTAGCTCTCCTGCTGTTAGCAATAGCCAGACTTCCTCTAAAAATGAAAGCCACTCTGTACCAGAATCAACTATAACAAGTGATGAGGTAGTCGTATCGCTAGAGATTCCAAATTCAGAAGGAGTAATAGACCTATCAGTCAATGTAAGGGAATATGGTTCCTTTCAGGTTGATGACCAATTTCGGTTGATATGCAACCTCATCAAGCTCCTGATCAGTCTGCATTGGAGTCAACTGTGACGCAATGTATACCTGAATCGACAAACCCCCTTGTAGAGTCGTCAATGGTTGGTACTATTACTGTGACTACGCAGCCTCAGATAGTTCCAGCTCAGAGTCCACTCGTGACCTCCTGAAATGGCACCCTCTGTGGTGGAGTTACAGAGGAAAAGAGCTTTGTACGAAAAAAAAAAAACGTTGAATGCTGGATGGATTTGAACGATTCAATGTTCCACTCTTGAGTTAGATATAAAAAAAAAAGGTGTTTTCAGAAAACTCATTTCTCCCTGAGTCATCGAACACATAACTATCTTTACCAACACAGGAAATTCAAAGAAGAAACAACACTTTTTTGTTTTAACATCAGATGAAGCGTACAAGGAGAAATTACAGGCAAAACTAATTAAACAGAAAAGACAGGAAGAATAAAGTGAAAGGAAAAAGGCAAAGAGTTTCAAAGAAAGAGTTGAAAGAAATATCTGCAAGCATAAACAATTCAAGAAAAATCCAGTCAAAATTGTCCGACTAAAGTTGCCACTGCTAATGCTCCTCATATGCTTTTGGAATGACGCATATGTTAATCCTGGTAAGAATAAGACAAGAATAATAATGGAAACAATATTTCGATGCCTCAGCTCAATACTATGCTAACTCTATATTTTTTGGTTCAAAGTTGGTTTTATTATAAATTCTGAACAATGATCAAACTTCCCTGGTTCACTCAACAGTTCTTGATTATATTCTAAGTATTTAACAAGGATATTTGAATTTCAAGAACACATGCTAAAAACATCAAATCATTTTCTTTTTGAGTGCAAAACTATAGCTAAGTAGAGTTAGCTATAGTTTTGCACCGACAATATCATAGATTAAAAAAAAAATGTTAGTGCAAAACTATAACTAACTTGACTTATACAAAGTTTTGCACTGAGAAATATTATAAATCATATATACATGTTTCTCTCTTTTGTCCTATTTTAAATGGACACAAGAAGCCCTAGAGGAGATATTCATCAAATGGAACAATGTTTATTACAATGTAGTAACAGCCTTATCTGGTGTACAGAAAGAGGAGTATCTACTTATGAGTGATCTTCCTAATTAGTGGAGCAATTGCTAGCTGAAAGTATTAAAATCTGATGCATGTTCAATTTTAAGTGTTAAACCTTATGTGAGTTTTGCAGCAAACCATAAGAAAGATAAAACAAATCATTTTCCTAACAATGAAATGCTTAGTAACACCTCATTCAAGTAACAAACACAGTATGGTAGAAGCCAATGGAAATGTAATGTTCACATCACACTGTAAGTTTTAAAACTTGATCGTGTTTTGATCAACATTTGCATCAAGTTTGGGTGACCTAGAAGTTGAATTCATAACATTTGAAGCCACACAGGTAGACATTGTGTAGATAGAATACATGTACTGATACAAGTGAATCAGATGATATTGAAGTATTTTCTGACATATCAGAAGGAGTATATTCCTGTATTCTTCAAATAATTAAAGACACAAACGATGAGAAAATCAAAAAGATTGAAGAATAACTAGAACAATGTAGTTTAGGTGATGACGGTGAACATAGTTTAATGTCTGTTCATAATGACTACGAATTATCTACATCTGATGACACAGTAATATTATATAAACTCTCAAAAATCGTGATGTCGGATACTCTCGGTTAGATTTAGAGCACATCTCTTCTGGTATTGAATAAATGTTCTCACAATTTGAGAAGAAAATGTTGAATGAAACCTACTAAGAATCAAGTTTATCCAATTGTCCAATAGATGCAAACTGAATTGAGTAGAAAGGTGTATGACATTAGGAAAATTTAATCTGGTTGATAAATCAGTTTCACCAAATGAAATGGAGCTCAGTTACTGTTCTAAAGTAGAAAGGGGATCTAATAGTAAAGTAACTGACAAAACACTAATGGCCCAAGTTGAAGAAATTGTTTCAACTATTGTTGAGAGTGAATAACAGTATTGATTTTGAAAATGAAGATATAGTTGAAGACATTAACATGGAAGACTGCAACGTTAGTAGCTGATCAGAGTTAAATACAATTTGAAAGTCAATATGATATGCAGGTGGATCAGGATTCGGGCATGGCTGTATAAATTATTGTAGTAGGGTCTATGAAGAAGCTATGGGGTTAGCATTACAATTGGATGGTTATTATCAGGATAAATTGACCAGTAGTACTTGTAATTTACCCAGGAAATGATGTGATATAACTGTACAATTGTTGATAGCGGCATTAAACACAAAACAATTGGAAGTTAGGAGATGCAATATGACAAAGGCAGTTTCTGCTCCACAGAAGAAGAAAAGTAATAAAAAATCCAGTACCATTAGTCAGAAAAGAGTAAATTCATTTATGTGGATGTTGTCATTAAATGGTTTGAAAGACATTTTTTCTCCAAACTTTGAATATTTCTCAGAAAGTTCACATAACCTTTAAAAAAGCCCAAATCATTATTCAAACTGTAGAGTCACACACCCAAGGACAATTATTCTGTCCATACTTGTATTGAAAGGGCAAGTGGTCAAATTAGTGTATACACAACCGCCCAGTGGGCCATTATAAGAACTGCATGTCATAAAAATCCAAACCATGCTCAAGCCCCAGTCCATCCGACCGCCCGTACTGAAATTTGGGTCCGGGCTTGTCTGAGGTGACGATGTTTTGCGACTTAATTTCACCCAGTATCAAGATATCAATTGATCCGGGTTGCTCTGTGTTAAGTCCGGTGTGACTGTAGCTTTAGGAAATGAACTTGTCATTTTTTTAACTTAAAGTCCGTTTCCAAAAGGCTCAATTTGTTATCAGGATTCAGAACGGAACAAGGTTTTTGGACAGAGTCAAAATAGAATCTTACAATTCCAATATAGCAGCAATTTAGTATGATAACAATGGTCCAGTAGACTTCCTTGATCTAGCTCAGCGGTTAAGAAGGTCAAACACTGATCTGAATGTGAAAGATAGTGTGCTAAATATATTGAAGAAAGACTACTCCATGATTACATTTGAGAAGTACAAAGAGCTCATTTTCTTATGTAGGTAGGGTGTGATCCCTCATTCCCATCACATCGTTCTATGCAGTCATTATCATGAGATTCCCAACTAATTCATAGTACTGTAAGGTTATTTTGTTACCAATATGTACTTAAACAATCCTACAATAGTTTCTGTTTGTTGTAATAATGTACTTTTGTTACAATGATATGCTCACAAATATGTTGTGAATAAATAAGTTAACAACATAACTATTTGACCCTTTGCTCCATAGTTATTTTCTTGAACAGTCCACCAAATCGAAAGCATTAATTCACAATTTATCAGTAATGGGTTAATTATGTCACATTAGCTGACAGAGGTGAAAATCTGTGAAGGAAAGCTTCAGATTGCTCGTAACGAGCGATCTTAAATTTCCTACACTGTTTCCAAAGGCCTTCCTATCCGACAATTATTCATACATTGCTTCAAAATGCCTGCTTTATTGGATGCGGAGAAATGCGGTTTTATCGAGCAAAGAATTAATAGTTTGAGGGCCATTTTATCAAACATTTTATGATAAATATTGGTAGTCCTGCTACAGTCATTTTCTTGGACTGTAGCAACTTGGAAAACATCAAGTCACCACTTATCAACAATGAATGAATAATGGTTACATTTACTGACAGTGTGACAAACAGTACAGGAAGATTTCAGATTGCGTCCTACACTGTTTTCAAAGGCATACTGTATTGGGTGCCGGAAAAGGCAAATATTTAATATATTTTTTTGATGTATAGCATTTTGTTTAAATAGGCAAAAAATCAAGTTATATAATTATCAATTTATCAATGGTCATTTACCGCCGGCTATGGCGAAGTTCTATTTATTTTCACGCGCACGACATATCGTGCACGTAACGAGCCACAACGATTGATTGATTTGAGATTAACGCCGGTTTTAACGGTATTTCAGTCATATCAAGGTTCACTTAACCTGTGTTTCCAGGCTGTCTCGCATGTTCTCCATACAACATTCTTCCAAGGCAACTGGCTATCTTCCCACATAAACTATTTATCCCATTGGTGGAAAGACGAATGACGCTAGTCACAATGACTTTTGTCAATCATCAGAAACAATGAATGGCCCATGTCCAATGAAGCCACACTGAAATTCTACTGGCGAGATACTCTTTACTTCATATGTTTTCTACAAGTAAAGTCGCCAGTCTAAAATAGACATATCAAGTTATCACGTGGGTAAGATGTATCAACCACCGTTAACGTGAACCCAGTTTTTAAATCGTTCGACTTTAGGGTAATATGAGTTTTTGTGATCGATTTAAGGGCGGATGCGTTCGTCTCATGGGCGAAATTATGAAGGTACCATTATTCGCTATTTCAACGAACATGAGACTGGGAACCGTCTTCATTTGCTTTAAAAACATCATTAGGTAAATGAGCTTTTCGAATGCTACCCGTGATGGTATCACATACCAGATTGAAGTAGAGGTGTTACAATGAAGACAACCCGTTCGAGTTAGGGGTGAATTACCTTATCCTTTAGATATGTTTCCAAGTATATTTTAATGTTTTAGGATTCAGATTTTATTCAACTTTGCTTTGTTTTCATTATATACTGGCCTACTAGATTAAAAGGAGAAGCATTGACAGGACTATAACATCCAAAAGAATAGCCAATAAGTAAGCAGTGTTTCATTTTTAAATTCAAATCAATCAAATAAATTCACAAAACAATGAGTCAAACAATGTTAAAGATATGCACAGCTTAATAATAGGTCTAGCAATGTTAAAATATATAACCACGTTCATCATCATCATCAGACGCCATAATGCCTTCTAAATTATTAAATATTATGCAAGGTTTAGACATTTTACAATTTCCTTCATCATGAAGATACCTGGAATTGACAAAATATGCTAGTCTAAAAGTAACACAAATAATGAATATCCTACCTGAACAGAACAGTAAATACAAATGTATCCAAACATATTTTACACACTAATTTGTGTGATATATTTAAGTTATGAAACTAGTTTGTAAACTACCAAAATATGCTGTGAACATTTAATACATGTGTTTGACATCATAGACCCACTTATTAAAAAGCAAATATAACCCAATTTATGAAATAAGAGGAAACTAGCTGGCTACACTAGTCCTGCAGTAGGTGTGGACTTTTAATCTCCCGTGATCATACATCAGAAGAAAATATTTGTTTTACTTCAGATTAATATTTAGATATGCATCTTCAAGAGACAACTATAAACAAAAATGTGGGAAGAAATGATAAATTGCTTAACCCTTTCCCAAATGCATACACAATTGTACACTCATTTTGAAAAGATTGTGGCATGAGAAGAAATTTCTCATAATGAACACATTCTCATTTTGCCACAATGTTTACAACTCTATTCAATTATCATATGTTTTATTAATAGAGATATACCATTTGTTGTCTATATATTATAAAAAATCGTCTGCTGCATATTTAGCTATTTCGTATATTGCTTTTTCCTACAATATCTTTTCTTTAGTTTCAAAGTTTTACTTGTGACAGTTTTCTTTTTTCAGAAACAAATTAAGAGCCAAGATTCTGAGACGCTCAAAACACCAAGGAAACTCACTGACAGCCATAATCCTAAGCCTCAGAAAAGCACCCTCAATATTGGATACTGAAACAAAATACAGTACATTCGAATCTAAAGACATCCTGTCTTTTTTTTCTCAAACTGGAAAGGTTTTTCTTTCATCGGAAGATATTCTAAATAAACTTAACTCCATGTCTATTGCAAAGGGAGATTTAATCCATGGAAATATTATGAAAAATGTTTCAGAGTATCCGTTTTACAGTTTATCGGTGCAATGTTCAAGATCAGCATGCTTGTTTTTTGTTCACCATGGGTAACACATACCAGCATATACAAATACACTAATCAAACAAAATAATTTATATCATTTCATTGATCCGCATTCAAGGTCAGAAACAAGAATGAATGTGTCAGATGGCTATGCCGCAACGAATTGGCATTCCTCATTTGTCAACTTACGGACTTTTTATCATGCATCTTACTGCGAGTGTCATGTTTAATTGCCCAAGAGACAATGATTTTGAAATTTTGCAGATTTCATGTCAAGACGAGTCTTATGCATTTAAACAGTATGAATATGATAATGATGCTGAAAATGGAATTGAAGAAATTGCAATAGATTTAGATATATATTGTATTGTTCAAGACGTAAATGAAGCTGGTAATTGTGTTGAAAATAAAAGTTATGATAATAACACTGATGATTAAAATATACCATTAAATTAATAAAAAAAAATTGATTAGCAGCAATGACAATAGAAAATATACTGCTTATGTATCTGATAAGATAAGATACAGCCTGATCAAATGGGTATTACTGACCCAGAAAACCCTACAGGAAAGGGTAGGGAACGAGTGAGTTTGTCATCTAAGTGAAAAAGAAATATAATGAAACATAAACGCAATTCAGGTCAAATCTATATAAGAAGAACAGGAGGGAGGTTCAAACAGCAAGACATATAAGAAAAGGTTGTGGTATCAGCTGCCGCTACAAATGGAAAGTAATTTTGAATGAGCAGCAGAGATTGAATTTGTTTCACGTTTTCTTTTTTTGCAGTTTGTGGATGTTACTAAACAAAGAAACTTTGTTACAAAATATGCCATTTGTAAGATAAAGAAAACTATGTGGAAACATCTAGGCGTGAACATAGATATAGTGTTCAGTTGATTCTGTCAAGGATGACTGAAAATGGAAAATTTGTATGAGCTTTACAAAAAAATGCATTTCAAAGTCGACCGCTTATGGAACCATTCCGATTCACAGAAGATCTTTTAACAGTCATTACAATATAAGTTTCCATAAACCACTGAAAGACCAAGTGATTTTTTGCTCGTCCTAAAATTAGAAGTAACGAAGAGAAAGAAAATATTCAAACAATATGGTAATAATTTACAGAACAAAGCTATTGTCAACAAACTTAAATTAACAGATACAGAAAAAGCAAGTCTACTTCCTGTGCTGCCTGAGTTGACCTTAAGCATATTTTCCTTTCATCATTGTTTCGAACAAAGTGTTGACTACAACAGAAGGTTAAGCAATACTAATCTTACTGTTTATGATCTTGGAACATGGATATTGTTACTGCAGGAATAAAACTATCGCAAAACGTGGGGCATCTGAAATTGTACTATTAGTGACGACTTTTATTGAAAACAAAAGTAAAACGGGTACTAAAGACTTTGTTTTTTACAGTGATAACAGAAGACTTCTGAGGGTTATCCTATGATAAAGCAAATGTGTCAAATTGACTCCTCAGTTAGATACATATATAAAGTTAATAACATTCAACTGGTTTCATCTCTAGCTGAACAAGTGAAACATATTTTATTCAGACAGTAAATAGCGTGTAACATTTACATCTTGCCATTCCAATACAGTCGTTAAAATAAAACGTTTAATTAGCTAGGCGACTTTGCTGCATCATATCCAAACCATATTCTAACTATGAGATTAAGAAAGCTACATATAACACTAAGAAAACAAAAATACCGCGAAGCCGTCATAGTAAAAGGCATACGAAAAGCATTTTCCTGTCACAATAAAAATAACAAAAACATCAGTAAGACTGATCGGGGATGTGCATTTTCTCTAATAAGTCGAATATGCATCTATACATTTAGATCACAAAGTATGAATATACCGGTTGGTTGTCAAAATGCTGTATGTTTGTTTTTAGTAGAGCACGGTTCATATACGTTCTATATTATTTACTGTTATTAAACCAAAGGAATTTTTGACATGGAATAGACGTTTATGTCTGGAGTCGGTTATGCATCAATTGCATCTAAGTCTCATTTCCACTGCAATAAGAGAGTAATATAGAGTCCATGTTTTCGACCACTCAATTCCCTTTGCATAAGACGTGTGAACGCCGTTAAGGTACAATCCATTCAAATTGCTCGTATGACAAGCTCCGTACCACCAACCACCCTTAAAGAGGGTTGCACAACTATATTTATAGGTGTCATTATCAACATCTCTGGTCGAAAATTCGTAACCGTTATGGCCGGAAAAGGAATCTCTAACATTTCCAGAAAACCCTGAAACGCTTAAAGTGTAGTTAGAAGCAGAATTACCTAGTTCGAACTGCCTATATCGTGCATAACCTTCTGCCTGAATTGGATTATCATCTTCTGCTTTCAAATATATTTAAAGCTCGCAAGTTTCGCCTGCTGTTAGTTGATGGATTGATTCAAGACCAAGCCAGAATTCTCCTGCTTTATCTCCAATCCCTATAGAAGTCCACACTGCTATCTTGTCGTTGTTGAAAGACGACCCATCTCTCATGACACGGGGTGTAACCATTAGTCGCAATACCAACTGAGCCTTCCATTTTATAAACACCTGAATGACGAAATCCGTCGTCGTAAACGTCCTTGCAAGACGAATAATTACTTCCCTCCACTGTAATTCGTCTGTCGATGGAATAGGCTTCTCTTTTCACAGTAATATATTAGTCCGGTTATGTTGTTGCCGACTGATGGATAGTCGATCTGGTTATTGTGATACTTTCGTCATAAAACATAGGTTTGACCTCAAATGTATTCATACGACTTGAATGACACTGATATAAAGTAGAAGCAGGCGTTGATGATTCAACAATACTGATTGATCGTGTTTGTGGTAAGGGTTACTTCAAAATAACAGGATGTCCCAATTAATGCCATCCTTTTACAAGTGACAATAAACGAAGCGATGGTACTAATACCGTAACGATTATAACGGAATTATACATTTTATATTGCATTTTATATTGCATCTATTACATGTGCCAATTACAACAAGCAAATTCATGAAATTTATATACCCCGCTTGCAGGAAATATTGTAGGAATAAAATCCGCCGAAAGTGACGATCGAACTTGACCTAGCTGTTAAGGCATTTAACCTTCTTACAAAGTTTGAAAAAAAAACCGGTTCACATTTGTGGCAGTAATTGCACGGAAACAGCAACAAACGACATTTTTTGTTAAGCAAGGGGCCATAACTCCACCGAATAAAGTCCGCCGAAAGTGAGGATCGAATTTGGCCTAGCCCTTAAGGCTTTTAACCTTGTTACCAAGTTTGAAAAAAAAAAATCACATTTGTGGCAGTTATTGCACGGAAACGGCAACAAACAACATTTTTTGTTAAATAAGGGGCCATAACTACACCGAATAAAGTCCACAGAAAGTGACGATCGAACTTTGTTACCAAGTTTGAAAAAAAAATGGTTCACACTTGTGCGAGTAATTGTACGGAAACAGCAACAAAGGACATTTTTTGTTAATTAAGGGGCCATAACTCCACTGAATAAAGTTCGTCGAAAGTGAGGATCGAACTTGGCCTAGGTTGTTACCAAGTTTGAAAAAAAAAAAAGGTTCACATTTATGGTAGTTATTGCACGGAAACAGCAACAAACAACATTTTTTGTTAATTATGGGGCCATAACTCCACCGAATATAGTCCGCCGAAAATGATGATCGAACTTGGCCTAGCCCTTAAGGCATTTAACCTTGTTACCAAGTTTGAAAAAAAAGGTTCACATTTGTGGCAGTTATTGGCACGGAAACAGCAACAAACGACATTTTTTGTTAAATAAGGGGCCATAACTACACCAAATAAAGTCCGCCGAAAGTGACGATCGAACTTGGCCTAGCCCTTAAGGCATTTAACCTTGTTACCAAGTTTGAAAAAAAAAGGTTCACATTTGTGGCAGTTATTGGCACGGAAACAGCAACAAACGACATTTTTTGTTAAATAAGGGGCCATAACTACACCAAATAAAGTCCGCCGAAAGTGACGATCGAACTTGGCCTAGCCCTTAAGGCATTTAACCTTGTTACCAAGTTTGAAAAAAAAAAGGTTCACATTTGTGGCAGTTATTGCACGGAAACAGCAACAAACGACATTTTTTGTTAAATAAGGGGCCATAACTACACCAAATAAAGTCCGCCGAAAGTGAGGATCGAACTTTGCCTAGCCCTTAAGGCATTTAACCGTGATACCAAGTTTGAAAACAAGAGGGCCATGACTTTAGCTATATAAGCCCCGCCCCCTGGCAGCCATAGTTTCCGACCAATCAACTTGGCTAGAAGGAATCTGATAGAGGGTCACCCTAGGAACATTTCTACAAAATTATTTGAAAATCGGCCATACACTTTTAGAGGAGAAGATTTTTTAAGTTTTCACTATAGCCATATAAGGCAAAATAGCCCTGCCCACTGGCGGCCATGTTTTTTGATCAATCAACATGGCTTGAAGGAATCTGAAAGTGGGTCATCCAAGGAACATTTCTACAAAATTATTTGAAAATCGGTCTGACACTTTCGTAGAAGAAGATTTTTTAAGTTTTCACTATAGCCATATAAGGCAAAATAGCCCCGCCCCCCTGGCGGCCATGTTTTTCGACCTATCAACTTGGCTTGAAGGAATCTGATAGCAGAGCTCAGGTGAGCTAAAAAAAGGTTTACATTTGTGGCAGTTATTGCACGGAAACAGCAACAAACGACATTTTTTGTTAAATAAGGGGCCATAACTCCACCGAAAGTGACGATCGAACTTGGCCTAGCCCTTAAGGCATTTAACCTTGTTACCAAGTTTGAAAAAAAACCGTTAACATTTGTGGCAGTTATTGCACGGAAACGAAGTGTGACAGACAGACGGACAAACCCAAATTAATAACCCCCCTTTTTTCTTCGAAAAAGCGGGGGATAAAAACATTAAACGTTCTAAATACGTTTTGTAACCCAGCTCTATTTTATATTCGGTGTATCGACCAACTATTTAACGATTTCTTTAGAATAGTTGTTTAAAGGTTTAAATTCATTCTCAAAATAATTTATTTCAGTTGTTACGTACGTTGGCACGGGATAAACATTCATGATGAGGTAAATACATCATATTGAATGGAGTAATGACTCAACTGCAATATATCGCTTTCCAGCTCACCTATGTACGAAGTGCAAGGTGAGTTTTTGTGATCGCTCACCGTCCGTTCACATTTTCCTACAAACGACTTTTCCTCCTAAACCAATTAACTAAATTCAAAATAACAAGGGCAACAAAACTTAAAAAATCTTCTTGTCTAAGAGTAGAGGGCCCAGGCCTTTGATATTTGGTATCTAATGGACCTCTACCAAGATTGTTCAAATTATAGCCATGGGGTCAAAAATGACCCCGTCCCGGGGGTACCTCGTTTTACATTGATTCATTTAGGGGGAAAACTTTAAAAATCTTCTTGTCTTAAAGTAGAGCCCTGGCCTTTGATATGTAGCATCATCTAATTGACCTCTACCAAGATTGTTCAAATTATAGGCATTGGGTAAATTTAGAATTACCCCTCCCCGGGGGTCACTTGTTTTACATAGATAGGGATTTTTTTTAAAAATCTTCTTGTCTAAAAGATATTTGGTATGTAGCATCATCTAGTGGACTTTTACCAAGATTGTTCAAATTATATCCATGGGGTCAAAAATGACCCCTCCCCTGGGGGTCACTTGTTTAACATAGACATAAGTATAGGGGGAAAACTTTCAAAATCTTGTTTAAAAGTAGAAGGCCCAGGCCTTTGATATGTAGCTGCATCGAGTGGACCCCTACCAAGATTGTTCAAATTATAGCCATGGGGTCAAAAATGGCCCCACCCGGATCACTTGTTTTTACATATACTCGTATAGGGAAAAACTTTAAAAATCTTGTCTAAAAGTTTAATATTTGAAATCTAACTTCAACTAGTGGACCTCTACAGCCATGGTGTCAAAAATGGCTCCATCCTGGGGATCACTTGTTTTACATAGACTTGTTAAGGTAAACACTTTAAAAATATTCTTGTCCATTTGTCATGAATGTTCTTTGGGTGCCCCTCTACTAAGACCTCAAATTATTTTGAAAGGATGATAAACATGGCCACCACGGGGTGTTGCTTGTTTTCCGTATATATGTATAGACAAAGAACACTGAACACTTTTTAAGTTTGATTAAATCAGGTGAGCGATATAGGACCATTATGGTCCTTTTGTTTATATACCTATACATTTTCCGGCTCAAATACATGCAAACTATCAAGTATGCATATTACACGACGGATCAAAACCGGACCATATTGAAGTTAGAATCATAGGTTACCAAATAGGGAAATATTCATGTCAAATAAATATGATGTTACGTCAATGACTTGAGGACCATGATGGTCCAAAATCGCTCACCTGATTTAATAGAAATTAGTTTTCAATTGTTCTTCATCAAAGGAAAACGGGCAATGTTCATCAATGGATCGTAATAATTGAAACAATTTTGGAAGAGGGTCACAAAATGAACATATTAAAAAAATCAGGCTTATTTGTTTGGACAAATAGATTTTTAAAGTTTTCATTATATAAACATATCAGGAAAACAGTCCCATGGTTGCCATGTTTTTTTCCAACGTATAAGAATAATTTAAATAATCTTGGTTACGGGTCACACAAGGAACCTTTGGACCATATCATTTTCTAATCTTGCAAAGACTTTTTTTTTTATTTTTTATTTATTTCACACAAGATTTACATAAGTACATGATACAATATAAACAACAATTAAATCTTTCAAATATATGTCATCCATTTTGAAAACAAAGATGTAATGTATCATGCATTTTTATATTCTTGCAATGTTTTCTATTTTTACAAAGAAGAAATTAGAAGGAGGAGATCATGATAATGATGAGAGGTGGAAAAGGAGAACATGACTAGTAGAAAAATTGAGTTAATAAGGGTTGGACTGTGATTCAATTGGTTTAAACCATAATTGTGTTGTTTTTTATTAAAGGTTTGTGAATTTTATCCACTTCCTGTTGTGAAGTTCTGATCGGTCTTTTAATAGAGCGATTTCTTGTTCTACCTTGATTCTGCTGTTCAAATGATTAATAAAGGAGTTGAAAGCAGGGATGTTGTTTGTTTGTTTTGTTCTAAATATATAATGTTTCATGAGAATGATGATATAATTCACAGTAATGTTATCGACACCACCTTTAAAAGTTCCAAGACAAACATCTATTAAATTGATAGTTATGTTTATGTTCTTGGTGTTAAGAAATGCTATTAATTCATTCCAAATAATCTGTACATATCTGCATTCCCAAAACAAATGTTCGATAGTTTCAACGTAACTTGAGCAGAAGTCACACAAACTTGATGGTTTATATTTATAATTATGCAAATCTTTATTTGTAGGTAAGATCTGAGTTAAAAATTTATATTGGAAACTTCTCAATGATGTATCAGTTGTTGATTTAAACGGTATAACATAATGGCTTTTCCAATCTATTTTTACATTCAAAGATCTTTCCCATTTTTCTTCATATTTTGTTAAAAAGGTTGTTTGTGGTATTTGAATTTTATACAAAAATTTATTTACTTTCTTTATTTCTACAATCTTGTTTATTAATTGTTCGTTTTCAACATTTATCGAAGTTTCAGTTTTTATTGCATTTTCCATAATGATTGGTATATTTCCGATTATATTGTAATATTTCAAAAAATCGTTTGATCTTAAATTAAACATGTATCTAAATGTTTCAAAATCGTAATAATTGTTTATTCGAAAATCGAAAAAATGTTCTAGAAACTTTATGCCTTTTTCATACCAATCCTTGTAAAAAAATGTTTCGCCGTTGCATTTTATTTCAGTGTTGTTCCAGATGATTTCTTTTTTTATATTATTTTTTGGTAGACCAATTTGAATCTTTTGCCATGAAATAAGGATATCTTTCAGAAACATGTTCTCTTTATACATTTTGTGTATATCTGCTTCAGTTAGTTTACATTCAAAGATTAAGTGATCGCCATATTTGTGTAGGATTCTTTTGTAAAACATTTTCCATAAACCTTTATTTTTGACATCTAAGTAACGCTTTACCCAGCCAGCTTTTAAAGAATTTATTAGATAATATATGTTTGGAATAGTTATGCCACCATTTTCGATTGACAGTATTACATTTTTTCTTTTAATTTTGTCTGGTTTCTTATCCCACAAATATTCGAAAATGGTTTTATTTATATCGTCTAGAATGTAATTTGGTGGATTTTCTAGGACCGACAGAGGGTAGATAAGTTTTGGTAATGCAAAGGTTTTTAAAACTGCTACTTTCCCAAGTAGTGTTAATTTTCTGTGATGCCACTGTTTTAAAACATTTTTAAATTTTGCAAAGACTTTTGTACAAGAATACTTTTTATGGTTTCACTATATACACATATTAGAAATATTTGCCTCGGATCTAATCATTTGAATACTATTGGTAGAGAGGGTCACCATAGGAAAAACTGGGCCAAACTTTTTTCAAATCGAGCCAGTTCTTTTGGACTAGAAGATTTTGAATTGTTCACTATATATTTTGGACAAGAAGATTTTTTAAGGTTAAGGTTTTTAAATGGAATTGAAATATTTGAACAAATTGAAAGAGGACCACCTAAGACAAATTCCTGTGAAATTATTTTGAATGTATTCATTGGTTTAGGAGAAGTAATCTGTAGCAAAATGTTAACAGACAGATAGACAGACGACGACGGACGGCGAGTGATCACAATAGCTCACACTGCACTTAGTTCTCGGATGATCTAAAAATGCATCAATATGACGTCGATCACAAATGAGTTAATTCAATATTGAAAACATAGTTTGTCTGCCTTAAAACCTTATTATATTATGTATATAATAAAAAGGGAAAATAAAAGATAAGCAATATAATGCTGCAGTAGCGCAACGTGGCTTTATGTTTCCGACCTTCGGTCTCGCGAGATATTAAATTGTACACGAGCATCGTAGTGAAATACAAAACGACGTATCGGAACTGTGGCATATTTTCCCCTTGGTATTATTATGCAGCACGATATTCCCATAGTATTATTAGTCGACAATATAGACATGGTCCCGACATTTGTTCAACACGGTTTACCTTTATGACCTATGTTAATTTTTATCTACTTGGTGTATGTATTGATGAAAACACCAATTGTGTTATGAATTAAACATCATTAAAATTGCATTAAAAAGTAAGCCATAATAACGTAAATCGTCAAAAAAAACCACGACAGTAGCAAGATTAAATTTTTTACTTAGAAATACAATTTGATATATATAGACCCTCCATCTTTACTACTTTAAAATCACAGTGGCAAATTTGAGGAAAGAACCATTAATACAAAATTGAAAATATGTTTTCATATATCGTCTGCAACTCTTCATGTCGCAAAGTGTTGATATCATTTGAATAACCGGCATAAACGCAGGATGTACATGTTTAATAATTATGAAGGATATAAAAGGTATTTATACTGTTTTCGATGAATGAGACTCTAGGTCGGACAGTTAACACGACACAGTCCATTTAACATCTGAAAATTAACACGACACAGTCCATTTAACGTCCTTATTTTATGGGGAAAAAACTTTCTCATACTTCAATGAGCCTCTCTTTACAAACTTGCATATGTCTTTAAAAGCAAGACTATAGTATTTGGTTAATTGATTGCTTACTTTGTCTTTTAAAGGATATTGCGTCATACGCGACCTATTCTAAACATCCTGCTTCCGGTCGGATCGTGTTTGTTATTACTAAAACAATTATTTGTTTAAAACTGAAGATTATAATTTCGATCGATCAAAATTATAATCTTCAGTTTAAATAAGACTTGAAAAACTTTCAAGTAGGTTATGCATGCACGTGTTACAAATGTATGCTTATATTATACCATTTTGTTAATATTATTAAATGATAAGTGATACTTTAATTATCAATTTACTGACACTTCTCTGTACACTTTACATGTTGATGTGTCAGGTCTTTTTACCTCCACCAACTGGCAACTTTTGTATTTCTATTTTTTCCCGAATTATTTATCACTCATTTTGGCTATGAATATGTGTTTATTGTATGCTAATAAAATGATGTTCTGTTCCGATAAGTATGTCAAAATATCTCCGACAAAACACACAACCATGTCTAGTTATGGATAAGTGCAATGTCTAAATATATTTTGTTGAAAATGGCAGAAATCCCAACAGCTTGTACAATTTAATATAAGATGACAGAATTGCTAAAATAAATGCTTCACCCTGGCTAGTACTGGTAATTCACCCAGGGATCATGGATTAGTTTATCATCCCCTCGATATAACGAAAACATTGTTGAAATTCCATAAACTCGCAACATCTTTAAATGTGTTATCTGTTATAAGACGAGGTAATATTATTAAGACCAAACACATAACACTGGTAATTACTGGTTATTCAACCATGGATCATGGATAAGTGTAATTAATCTCAAAGTGAAATAACTTAAAAACAAAATGAAAATGGCATAAAAACCCTAACATCTTGAAATGTTTAGTTACTTAAAAGATGTAAGAATTGCTCACGACAAAACGGATGCCCCTGGTTGCTCACTCGGGGATCTTGGATAAGTGTAATGTCCCTGTGATACAACTGAAAAACAGTTGAAAATGGCATACAACCCTAACATTTTTATATGTACAGTAAATAACATGATTAAACAGGATGACGGTATTACACATGCAGGATACATTTCCTGGTGTAAAACACCCATTCATCATTAAAAGAATTGCTGAAATAGTGTTGTTAAGTGGCTGAAGAAATGAACTAAAATTAACTGATCTGTAATCGAAAAATCATTTATGCCTTTTAAAACCAAGTCATTGAAATTAACCATTCTAAATGTTTGGTTAATTCATTGACGCCGCGTGTAAGCGCGGCGTCAGTATGGGATAGGTTTAATTGTGTACCATGGGGTGACGTAGTCGAAAAGGGAGAAACCAATGTTATTGTTGTTGGTTTGAAAAAAAAAAAAAACTTTATGAATTAATAAATTGTATTTAATGATTTAAGACACAAAAAGATACAAAATAGGCATGTCTTCTACCGTTATTACAAAACTTTAGACATATCTAATGCGTATTTAATAACTTTCCCCTAACTCTCTAGGCTACGCTTTTTTTATAGTTTGGTTTACGACCCGATTCATCAAAGCTCAGAAAAAAGTTTCTGGCGATGTTTGCCTATTTGCAATATTGAGATTTTTAAATAAATGGGTAATCTTTAAAATATCAATGATGATTCATTTTTATTACTACATATTACAGTATAATTCTAGAAAC
The DNA here is from genome assembly GCA_031761405.1 of Serripes groenlandicus. Lineage (NCBI taxonomy): Eukaryota > Metazoa > Mollusca > Bivalvia > Cardiida > Cardiidae > Serripes > Serripes groenlandicus. The sequence continues at coordinate 48,073,521 of JASEVX010000006.1, forward strand.
TGTATAAACAACGTTAACCCAACTATGCAATAGGCATGGCCGTAACGTGACCCGTTCTATTTGTAAATGCAGCATGTCATCGCTAGGCGATTTTGGTCATTCTTATTGAATAGACGACAAGGTGTTATCGGTTCCCATAGAGTAATTAAGTTGTCTCTGCTTCCTTCCGTTATGAATACTTCGCTGTTTTCACGATTTCATTCGAATTGATTCGTACCCAGTTTTTCATGTTTCATTCGAGATGAACGATTCGTACCAACTGGTTTTCGACCTTTTCTCTTAGGGAACTGACTTGACCATTTCCTTTTGTTTATTTTTCAGTTTTCTACTGGCATGTTCAAAACGATTAAAGTGACATTACAAACAAACAAAACAGACATAGCAATTCTTGCTATATGTTGAATATACATGTGAACTTTCATAATGCTCAATCTTGATCATAAATATCTTCTCTTTTGTTTTTATCTAATGGATCTAGTTAGAGGATTTAAAACAGTTTATTGGTAAAAGAAACTACTTGAGAAACTTCAGCTTGTATGACACATTATAGTTGCAGTGTTAAGCAAACCGTAAACCAAATTGTTTCAGGACTAAACTTGTCATTTCACGACTAAACTTCACATGCTGAATATCACATAGATCGTAGCATATAAGACGTTTAATCCCTACGTCAATATTGACCCTTTCTGCTCTTGGTAACCTTTTTATATAGGCTATGGAAGCCAGGTGAGCAATATAGGCACATCTTAGCCTTCTTGTTGTTTAAAATAAAGGGACATTTTGCCTTCTTGTTCGAAATATTTACATCCCGTCTGCTTGCACAGGTTATTTAAATGTACTGAACTGCATCTGCTTCCTTTAAGCAGGGACACTATATTACAGTAATATAGTGTCCCTGCTTTAAGTCATGCTTCAAAAGCATGCGCGGCGTCTTTGATGTTTTGCATCAAAATTCTTCTTGTATATAATTTACACTGGCCAAAGGTAATTGTTCACTATTGCGAATTATAAAGTTAATGGTTAATTTGCAGACTGATTAAACCCATCCTTTACACATGTAGTTAATACTTTTAAAGAGAATGAATTGAAATAAAATTGAATGGAAGTTATCAGAATCAAGCCGAAGACTAGCTACCTCAAGTAAGGCATTATTAACAGGGTAACATTTCCAGCAAGATAATAGAATGTTTGATATGTCAAGTGAATTTCATGCAGCTGATACATGAGGCTGATCATTTCATGCCTTCATATAAACTACATACAACTGTGCATGTCTTCTTAGTAAGGGTGTGACATGTTATGTGTTATCAATATAACTGGTGATTTCAGTCTTTAGAAGTTCTTTTTTAACCTAATGTAGGCTATTTATAAACTATTTGAAAGGACAAATTGTTATCATAAAGTTAAACTTGCAATTGTTAATGAGTGACATGGCTTTCAATAAGACAGTTGACAAGTGTTTGTGAAGTAAAAGAAAAATAATTTATTGTGGATTTTATATATTTCTGATGACGTCTAATCATGAATCAAAGTACTAAAAGTACAGAATTGCGGGGGATGTTGGCTCTTGAGTGTTAACAAGATTTTCCTTCAATTTGACTCAACATGACCCATGTTAGAACTTGACCTAGATAGCATCAAGAAAAACATTCTGATAAAGTTTCAACATGCTCAAGCTAAAAATGCAGTATCCAGAGTGTTAACAAGATTTTTTCCTTCAATTTGGCCTAGTGACCTATTTTTAACCCGGCATGACCCATATTCAAACTTGACCTAGATATCATTTAGATATAATTCTGACCAAATTGCAAGCTGCTGTAGCCAAAAAAGATGTTTCTACAGAATTAAGAAAATGTTCCTTCAATTTAACCTAGTGACCTACTTTTTTATCCATCATAACCCATGTTCAAACTTGACCTACATATCATCAAGACAAACATTCTGATAAAGTTTCAACATGCTCAAGTGGAAAATAAGGCATCTAGAGTGTTAGCAAGATTTCCATTCAATTTGGCTTAGTGACCTTGTTTTTGACCCGCCTTGACCCATATTCGAACTTGGCCTAGATATCATATAGATAAACATTTTGACAAAATGTGGATTCTACAGTATTAACAAGATTGTCCTTCAAGTTAGCCTAGTAACCTAGTTTCTGACCCATATTTCAAACATTCTGACAAAATTTCAAACTGCTGAAGCAAAAAGTGCGGCCTCTAGAGTGTTAACAAGCTTTTCCTTCAATTTGACCTAGTGACCTACTTGTTGACCCATCTTGACCCATGTGCGAACTTGACCTACATATCATCAAGACAAACATTCTGATAAAGTTTCAACATGCTCAAGTTGAGAAAATAAGGCCTCATAGTGTTAACAAGATTTCCATTCAATGTGGCCTAGTGACCTAGTTTCTGACCCAATATGACCCATATTTGAACTTGATTAAAAATCATGAATACAAACATTCTGACAAAGTTTCGAACTGCTGAAGCAAAAATTGCGGCCTCTAGAGTGTTAATAAGCTTTTCCTTCAATTTGACCCGACATGACTCATGTTCGAACTTGGACTTACATCATGAAGACAAACATTCTGATAGTTTCAACATGCTCAAGTTGAAAATGTGGCTTCTACAGTGTTAACAAGAATCCTTCAATTTTACCTAGTGACCTAGTTTTTGACCTCAAATGGACCAGTTTCGAACTTGTCCAAGATTTGATGAAGATGAATGTTCTGATAAACGTACATGAAGATCCGTTGCAAAATGTAGCCTGTAGAGTGTTAACAAGGGAAAATGTTGACGATGCACGACAGCCGTATTTCCGTATTTTTCATTGCAGGGATTATCTCAAAAGGTTTTTGAGCTACCCGCTTTTCCATAAAGTTTAAAGAAACATTTAAGACACTTATGTCTAACTTAAATTTCTAAATTATGTATACAACTTCATGGATTAAAACTTTATATTGTATACGTTTACTTTGTTTAATGTGCATATTGTTTAGCTTGTTATGAAACGTATTTAACTGATCCAGGAATCAAGAAAAATTGTCCACTTTGAAAAAAACAGAGGGCAGCACCAAAAACTTACAAATTTACACTTCCTGAAAGCTGGGCATGACAATATACGGAGGTATACAGCATAGCTGAATCCCCCGCATAAAAATATTAAGAATATGTTATAAGTAAACAATGGCCAAAATGACCAGGAACTTGTATCTTTTTAGCTGATGTTATATCGTGACCAATATATTTGAAAATATGGTTTCAAAAGTTACTCTTGGAGAAACAATTCATTGATTGGTAATGCATACACAATGTTCTTGCATTTTGAAGGTTTGGACATGTTGTTCTAGTTTTTTCACAAAGTTTTTGTTTATTTCAAAATCTCGCACAAGTTTTCTTTTCGTTTTTACCTGAATACAAATTCTGTCTTTATTATAAGACAGGATTAATGCTACGTAAACTCAGACAGAGTAGTTTCATTGCCTGTTGACTTGGCACTAGACAATGGTACACACAGTGACCCTGGGTTTCTGGATTTTTCGCGTTTTTCCAGGTTGAATAATAATGTGTCTGTTTGTCTCCCCATCACACATAGTCATACATAGACATTTATGGAAGTTAGTGCCCCCCATCCAAGTCTGAAAGGAAGTTGATTTCTTTTACAAAACTGACATGAACAATCTATCCTCCCCTCAATGGGAATTATGGAAACTCATTTAGGGTTTTCTGTAATGAAAGCAGGGCCAGTGTATGATGGGAAATGTACCAAAACAACATCTGGAAAGATTCCAGTGGCATGTCTCATTTTGCTATGCATCCGGAGTCCTAGACTCATAAAAATGTGTAAAAACCTTTATTTTTATACTGCAGGACTCGTTGATTTGTGAAAGACATTTGATGTAACTCATTGATAGTAATCTCAAAATGAGACACAGAAGTCTGGGAATAGATTTGTTAATAATATATACAATGCTTTCCATAGCAAACATTAAACAACTCATATGAAACATATAAATTAACACTAAGCATAACTTTAGCATGTTTACAGATGAACATGTGTCAAAGACCATCAGCTTTGTCAGTAGACACATTAAACGAATGACTGCCTGTGGACACACCTTGTACTTTTGCCACAGGATTTGTTTCATTAAGTTGCTTTAACCTCTTTCTATTATGTTCCCAGACTTCCCTAAATACAAACCATGAATCATCATACTGTCTGTCCATATACTTTCCCACTATAATTGTTGGAGCCACTTTACTTGTTGTGCATTTGCTTTATACTCTCTTAACGAGAACAGAACTTCATCTTCATTCTGACACACAACAATATTCAGGTGAACAGCATTTGTAAATTCTTGCCATACGACAGCACCATGTATTGATGGAGCAGACATGTAAACATATAACTCGTGACGTGTATATGACGTCATGATATGAGCTATGACGTACGTGTTGATGTGCATTATCATCTATTCTTATTTCTAGCAAAGAAATATAAAAGATCAACACTTGTGTCTTTCGAGAAAAAAATGTAATAGAAAAGTAGAATCTAGTATATATGCTACAAATTAATTGGAATTTAAGCACAGACGTCATCATGTTAAACCAGAAGCAGAGACCAAAAATACAGATATGATACATGACCGTTTCATAATCATTCATCTGAAAGTAGAATTTAGAGCCGTCTGTTGTAAACATATGTTTAGAAAAGTTAGTTGAATAAAACTGTTGACAATTGAGTTATTAATGTTTTTTTATTAATATATCTCCTTTTTGCGCAATATTTTCAAAAGGAGCTTTCAAAAAAGCTACAGAAGGACATTAAACTAGCAGATAGCTTGGCATGGGTGGAAACCACAGCTGAAATGGTAGAGGATCTTAAAAATAGGTAATGAATATAATTATGATATCAAGTATTTTATTTCTTGGACTAGTAGAATTTAAAAAGAAATGTATATATTATGAAATATAAATTTAAAAATACAAAATATTGACCTGAAAGTTATACTTAGTATCAGATAGTAACACTATGTAGTATAACCCCACTTGTTCATGTGTTTAACCTTAAAAGAAAATGCCCAAACTTGATGTCATTCTTGAATCTGGGAAATTTCATGGAATAAAACTGCGAGGGCAAACACCCAAAATGGCTTACAAAGACGGACATAATGATAACATATCAGAGGCAATACATAGCCTTAAGCTGGATGACACCACTTCTTCAGTCATTCAAGAAACCAAAGTATTGAACTTACGAAAATGGTCATTGAAATACAATGAGAAACTAACAGGTCTCAAAATGTTGAATCCTCATGTTCTGTTCTGTTCTGAATTTAGTTATGCCTGTTGCACCTTTGTTTCAATTAGTTTTTTATTTCATTTTGATCATTACAACTTTACAGTTCAGTCTGCAATGTTAATAATGTTGTGTTTATGATGTTTTCAATAATAAATGCACAAGACCATTCAGTAGTTGGAAAAAACATTTGAAACAGTCTGTCATAGTATTAAAATAAATACTAGTTTACAAATTCCTATCTTTCTGTATTATAATTATCAAAAATGACCAAGAATATAACACAATTGAAAAATAAAAACTGTTCAAAACAATTGTTTTTATACATTTAGAATATGGAAATGTTGAGGGTGGCTACATTGCCGAGACGTACCACCAACGCCTTGTCAAGGCGGACAGAAATATCTCTGCAGATGATGTATTGGTGGAGTGGTAACAACTGAAACTTTTAGCCAAAAGGTATTTGATCTACTTTGAGTTACATTAGGCTTTCAATTTCAGACTAATACTGCTTAGTAGCATCATATCAATTATTAAATATACATGCTAGAGGGCAAGCCTTCACACACATGGTATAACAACTTTGTATGAAAGTCTAGACTGGATCTTTTCTTAACAAATTACTTTATTTCAATTTGAGTCGGTAGACATGTTCATAAAGAAGTACTTCAATGTTTCTAGGTTGCAAAATGGTAGCACAGATCCTTTAAACTTGGAGGCATTACATGATGACAACTGCCAAAACATCATGATGATCAATGACCTTCTACTGTGTCTTCCACCTACAAGTGTCTCCTGTGAAACGTCTTGTTCTCAAATGAAACTGATTAAAACAAGTAGGAGGGCCAGATTAGCCTCCAGTTCTCTTGACAACTTAATGCAGATCAAGCTAAACACAGAAGCAGTTGGTCAGTATGATCCACAGGAGGCTATAGACCAATGGCTTGTAAGTAACTGGCATTAGTGAAATTTTGTTGTGCTTTTATATGCTGTGTTTAACTTCAGACTGAATAGATCTTTTTCAAAACCACGTATATAGTACAAACAATATGTGTCTTTCTGCAGGTCCCGTGGTTAAAGACGGTTAAATTACATCAGAAGATGGACCACAAACTGTAGTGAACCTGAATCAACTGAGGCAATAGAAGAACAAGAAGCAAATACAGGTAACTTAACTTACCTTTATGTTTATTGTTAATTTTTTGCCGACTTGTATTGACGTTTTCTATTTTATGTATTGCCATAATTGGCAGTCAATTATTAATTATTCATAATATATACTATAATATGCATTTCAATGTTTGATTATTCTAGAACATGTGGATGCAGAAGAGACCCAGACTATCCAGGAAGATGCTGAAAAAGAAGAAGAGGATGATGAAGTTGAAGTTGATGAATTAATTAATATGAGAACATATTGTTCTCCTATATGTTTTTAAAGTCTTCTGCTGCAGATTTGTTGTATGTTGAATAGGGTTAATACATGTAACCATTTATATCAAAGCATACTTTAGATATTTTCACTTCAAATGTTCACATATGGGTAGAACTATATTTAATATCTAGAAAAGATAACTTTTCTAATACAGTTGAAACATTATTGAAATCCAATTGAAGATGAAGTGGACTATGCCAATCGAATGGAGTTTCACTCCCTCAACGTCAAGGTAAATGTATTAACAAGAGGGCCATGTGGCCCTCGGCCTGGAGCGCTCACCTGAGAATGGGCTATTTAAGACTTAACTCTTTCAGCGCCAATGGCAATATGAGGTTTTTGCATGGCGACAATGTGTGTTGACTGAAAGCATTTTCTGACAAAGCTTATTGATTGTTAACGGTTGTTACAAAGAAGTGTTAATACTTCTCAACACAACTGTTAATGAATTATCATCAAGACAAACATTCTTACAAAGTTTCAACATGCTCAATCTCAAAATGCACCTTCCAGAGAGTTAACAAGATTTAGAACTTAGCACGAAGACAACTATTCTGACTAAGATTCAACATGCTTAAGCCAAAAATGAGGCTTCCAGAGAGTTAACAAGATTTTCTTACAATTTGACCTGGTGTCCTAGTTTTTGACCCCACATGATTTTTATTCGAACATGGCCTAGATATTACTAAGACAAACATTCTAACGAAAGATTTAATATACTCAAGTTAAAAATGCGTCTTCTATAGTGTTAAAAAGAGTTTCATTCAATTTGATTTAGTGACCTAGTTTGTAACTCCACATGAAAGTTTCGAACTTGGCCTAGATCTGATGGAGATGTATGTTCTGATAAACTTTAATGAAGATTGGATGCAAAATGTTGCTTCTAGAGTGTTAACAAACAAATCTTGACGACGGACAACACTCACCTTGATAAACGTTCATGAAGATTGGATGCAAACTGTTGCCGCTAGAGTGTTAACAAGCAAATCTTGACGACGGACAACACTCACCTTGATAAACGTTCATGAAGATTGGATGCAAAATGTTGCCGCTAGAGTGTTAACAAGCAAATCTTGACGACGGACAACACTCACCTTGATAAACTTTCATGAAGATTGTATGCAAAATGTTGCCTCTAGAGTGTTAACAAGCAAATCTTGACGACGGACAACACTCACCTTGAGCATTTCTGAGCTAATAAGAACAAGAGGGACAAGACTGCCCTAATTCCATCACCTGAGTGATAGTAAATTAGTAGCAAATATCTGTAAAAGTTTGATCAGGAGTGCAAATGAAACTGCAAGGAGTGGACACTGTTAAAGAAATAGCTCATCAGTAAAGGCCATTTGTATCTCAAAATAACTTTAATAAGAATGGAAAAATAAAGTTTTGTCATTTTGCTTCTTTCAACAAATCAATATGGCTTGAACAGTTTTTGTCGAGTGTCATGCAAGGAACATTTCTACCAAATTATCTTGGAATCGGACTTGCAGATTATGGAGGAAAGGGGTTTTAAAGTTTGGGTATTTTATTCACTTTCTGACGCTGCAGAATATTACTATTTGGACAATTTTGAAAGATAACCAAAGATAAGCTAAAAGTTCAATTTACCCCTTTTGTGATGACGCCTGGTCGCTATGATTGTTTAACCAATTAATACGGCTTGAACAAATAAGTAGAGGATCACTGAACCAAAATTGTTAACTATTATCAGGGACGTAGATAAGAGGGATAGGCAACTCCACCTGTACACCTGTTATCTGGTTAAAATATCACATATAGAAATAAAATTGTCCAAATTTTCACATTTTGTAGCAAATAAAACTTTGAAGTCACAATTGACACATAAACAAAACATACATATTCTGAAAGCTTAACATTTCAACTAAGGTTAAAGATACAATGAATAACTAGAATTTCTTTGTATTTTGAACAATGACTGGTTTAAAAGACACAGATATTGGGTATTCTGAATTAAATAATTTTTTTCCAAAAATTCATAGACTGACATTTTTCATACGGATAACATTATCAAAACCTGTAATATATTAAAATCTACGGCAATAGAAGAATGTTTAAACTTCCAGAAAAAACATTTTTTATTTTCATATGTCGAACAGTTTTTATACGACGGTTTCTTAAAAACAGTACGTATTATGGTATGGTATGGTCATGTCCGTCCCTCCGTTCGGGTTTTCCGCACTTTTTTCTTACATACTTTGAGCTATTGAGCTGAATTTTGTATAAGGCTTTGTAGTGATGTGTCACAGATCAAGTTCATATTTCCTGGGATTTCGTCAATTTTTGAATGGGTTATGCCCCTTTTTGGACTTAGAATATTTGTTTTCCGCACTTTTTTTCTACATGCTTTGATGTATTGACCTGAAATTTTGTATATGGCTTTGTAATCATGTGTCACATATCAAGTTCACATTTCCTCGGATATCGTCAGTTTTTTAATGAATTATGCCCCTTTTTGGACTTAGAATATTTGTCAATTTCTGCATGAGTTATGCATTTTTCATAGTTTCCCATTATTCTTTAACAACTTATTCCTGAACGACTTTATTAACTTTTTACAAACAAACAATATATAAAAACAAAGAGGAAACTTACAAAGAAGTTCCTGACGGGCGTATTATGTACCGTTTGCGGTATTCTTGTTGAGTTTTACTTGCTACAAATGTTGGCACGGGTGATACTTTAGCATATAATTTAGTTACTTATGCCTCTTATCTACCTCCCTGCTATTATTAAGAAAAAAGAAAATCGTTTATTTTGTGACAATATGTTCAAAGGTCGCCTGCTTTGGGGAGCCGTCAGAAAGCTTCTATATATAGAAGGGGTTTAAAAAATGTTTTTTCAAAGTCTTCTTTTCCTACAATGCAGCTATCTTTAAAAATTACACAGACATGACCTTATTTCCTTGTAAGTTTTTGACATTTGAAAAACTTTGAGGAAAATGAGAAATTGATAAAACCTATCAAATTGCATTTGGTTCAGTATATCTTGGACATTTTTGGTATTGCAGAAATTGTACATAAAGTAAACAGTTCCAAAAATATTCCTAAATCACCCATCCGAGTGATATTATAGTAGCAAATATTTAACTGCAAATAGCTAGGAAAATGTTACTTTTCCCTTTTCTGATGCAAACTTGCTGCCCTGTTATTCAACCAACGAATATGGCTTGAACAGTTATTGTAGAGGGTCACTCAAGGAACATTTCTATCAAATTATCTTATAAACGGACAAGTGGATTTTTGGGGAGAAGAATGTTAAAAGTTTTGGGCATATTTATCACTGTGAACGATTTTAAAAGAGAACCAACGAAGTAACATTCATGTAAAATTAAGTTTGAAGATTTGTCATATGTAAGCTAAATAATGTTACCCTTTTTGTGATGACTCCTTGTTTCTATGGTGTTATAACAAATCAATATGGCTTGAACAATTTAGAGCAGAAGACCAATTAAGTAAGTTTTCTATGCAATTATCTTAAAATCAGACTAGCACTTTCATAACAATGGAATTTTAAATTGTCAGATTGCCCCTTTTTCTGATGGGGCCTGGCTTCCAACCAATCAATATGGCCTGAACAATTTTGTACTGGGTCAATCAAGGATAATTTCTACCAAAGTATATGGGAATCTGACAAGCAGATTCAGAGGAGATTATTTTTATAAAGTCTTTGCAACCTTTCTGATACCGCAGCAACCAAGGTTCTAAATGGAATTTAAATCTTTGAACAATTTTGAAAGAGGACCACCAAAGGAACATTCCTGTGAAGTTTTATTATTATTTTAATGACAGAATTGTTCTTGCAAATGATTTGCTATTTTAATAACAGTAGTTTTGCACTACAACACAAACTTCAATTTAATAATTTATATTGCAAGTCAATGTACAATAGTTTTGCAATATCAATACAACAGAAATGTAATGAATTATAGTGCAAAACTATTGCAAGTAAATAAAAAAGCAATTCCATCATAATAAATCACTTCACTGTCCCCATAATGTTTTATCTGCATTTGTCAGGTTCTTTGAAATATCACTTTGTGAATAAGAATTTCAATAAAACATGTCTGCAGTTTTTTTCCTTCCGCTGTAAAATCGTGTAAAATGTAGCTACAATAGTTTTGCTCTGAGCCCTCGATATATAAAGTATTATTACTTAAATTATCTTTAATAAGCTATTGTTAAATATTAATAAAAGTGCAATATGAATAGTTTAGAAATGGCAACTATAATTGCATTTAGAGTTGCAAACATCCTGAAAAAAATGTAAAGAATTATAGTGCAAAACTAGTGCAAGTAAATAAAAAAGCAATTCCATCATAATAAATCACTTCACTGTCCCCGTAAAGTTTTATCTGCATTTGTCAGGTTCTTAAATATCACTTTGTGAATAAGAATTTCAATAAAACATGTCTGCAGTTTTTTTCCTTCCGCTGTAAAATCGTGTAAAATGTAGCTACACTAGTTTTGCTCTGAGCCCTCGAAATATAAAGTATTAAGTGAATGGTTTTATATGTTAATTAGGGAACATACACAAACACTATCAATCAGGATTATGCAACAAAACAATACAAGTTATCATTTTATAAATTATTGTTTGTTATTATTTACACGAAACTCATCAGTTGTTCTCCAATAAGCTTGGTAAATTCTTAAGCCTAATACATCAGTGTGTATTTAAGTATCAAGATTTAGAGAAACTTGTTATCATGGTCCATACAATGGCAAAACACAAGTTAACGTGTTATTTTGTTTCAGGGGGTAGCAACAGAAAGAAACTATGTTGGACCCTAGGGATCATACCACTTTGACAAAGGCGTAAATGGTCATGCTACTTGTCCCATTTTGTCGCAGGCTTTTCTGAGTTAAGCTGCTCAAGATAAAAATCAGCTGTTCTGCAAATTCTTTAAAATCAGAGAACTTGGGAGAATCCATTTCTGTCACAGTATGTGGATGACGTGTATTTGCAGCACTTATTACAGCAGCCCATTATGGGGTTGTAAACACGCTAATATAATTAGTTGCATCCTCAATGGAAGCGTTCACAGACTCATTCTCATTTTGGTTATGACGCTTTTCCAAATATTTATGATGGATGCATTCTAGATTAAATTTCTGAACTGTATACCAGATCATTGCAGCATAGAACCTATTTTTATTCCGAGAGCAACAATTGTCAGAGTGAAAGATACATTTTCTTCTACCTTTCTGTGCCATTAATTCAATAAAACTGTATGTAAAGTTGATGCAATGTCACAAGCCCCTACCCGATATGGTTTCATTCCAGATATAGCAACAGTGACCTGATCAACAATTGCACTAGTTTTAAAACCAAAATTTACCCCAATGTTGGCTTTTATATTACGTGCAACCTTTCTTCAAGTTTTTTCATTCCTGTGCGATTCATTTTTCCGTTTCAATGTATTGTTTTATTGCTAGTTATAAACTCTTTCATTGAGGATTCGAAATCAGTTTCAGACAGACTATGTTCAAGGACCTATCTCTCGAATTCTGTTAAGGTGTACTCACTTCTAGAGCTTTCCATGCCAGAAAAGCTGTCTGAACCCGCTTCAGTACGCTTAGGTTGACAAAACCAAACTAGCCTTGACAGTTAAAGGTTGTCTTCATACTCACTGAAACTTATATCTGTATTAGGCATTAGACCAATGCTGCAAGTACTATTATAAATACTATTAACATAAAGATCTGTATCAGTAGTTGTTTATGCGTCTTCTCCTTTTTTTCGGATATTTTCCTTTAAAGTTTCTTCTGCAACGAACATTAGGCAGGAGAACTATCCTTCACTTACAACAGTAAACCGGTTAAAAGCTGTTTCTGGTCTGAAACGGCCTTCATTTCAGAAATACTAATATGGAGTTTTCAAGGGCAAAACTTGGCAATTGACATCTAATGTTGCACGGATTTTCCACAAACGGAAGTAGTTGCTGAAAAAATCATTATAAGCAATGAATACTGCTGTCCCATCTGAGCTGAGCAAACCATCATAGCTTCGTGAGTGTTGGTGAAATACATAAAATACTGTGGAGAATTTAAATGTTCAGAAAACTACGTCTGTATTTAAAATCTCAAGAACTAATGAAATGAGCTTCTTTAGCATCTTTCGCATAAACTAATCCTGCACATATGTATATGGTGTTCAACATCTTACTCTCATACATATCTGGTAAGTATTTGATCAACATTTGGCTACTTAATCCCATTTATGATATAACTTGTCTCCACTTTCAAGGACAATGTCAAGATCTTCTGTTTTTCCAGTGTGCAAGGGATATGATTTTGCTGTGGAACATTGCCGCATAGCTTTTAGTATCACACTGTTTGCCTGCACCCAAATAATGTGGGCATGCTAGGTGACATTCTGAAACAGTCAACGTAGTGTTTTGTCAATGTAAATACAACGACAGTGAAAATGTGTATTTTCAAATAATATGTGTATGTTTAGTAAATCAACAAGCCATATTCTGCAGTTTATATTATTTCAAATTCATTTGAATATATTTTATATTCATTATTGTTTAAACGAAAATATGTTTAGCATATAACTAACAAAACAGTGAAATTTACAAATGAGATGATACTTAAGTGGTTAAAGTTTGTTTATGAGATTACCTACCCATGTCGTAACCCTTTCCCACATATTACAAATATGAAGCTCTCGCTCTATAAGTGAAACTATAATTGTTGAATAGTTGAATACGTAGAGGCATTATAAAGCATATATATCAAAAGTATTAAATATTAAAAACCTTTACCCATTTAGATTTTTAAAAAAAAGGAATATAATGCATATCTCTTTTTAGATCACCTAGAGCCAAAGGCTCAAGGTGAGCTATTCTGATCACTCTGTGTCCGTCGTCCGTCGTTAACTTTTAGCTTTAAACATCATCTCCTCCTGAACCGCAAGAACAATTTCCACCAAACATCACAGGAATGTTCCTTTGGTGGTCCTCTTTCAAAATTGTTCAAAGATTTAAATTCCATTGAGAACTTTGGTTGCTGCGGCATCAGAAAGGGGACAAAATGTCCAAACTTTAAAAATCTTCTCCTCCGAATCTGCCTGTCAGATTCAAATATAATTTGGTAGAAATGTTCCTTGGGTGACCCTCTATAAAAATTGTTCAAGCCATACTGATTGGTCGAAAAACATGGCAGTCAGGCGGCATCAAAAAAGGGGCAAAATGACAATACTTTAATAAAGCATCCTTATAAAAGTGCTTGTCTGATTTAAAGATAGTTTTGTAGAAATGTTCTTTCATTGATCATCTACATACTTTGTCAAGCCATATTGATTTGTTGAAAGGCATAGCAACCAAGCAGCATCAGAAAAGGAGTAAAATTAACTTTTTGCTTCAAATGACATATGGTTATTACATTGATGGTCTAAGGGAGGTAACACTTGGCAGAGTATTATGCAAGGGCAATCTCCTTCGCAGAGTTGTCTTTCTTTACAATCACCATACACTATCAATCAGGTGATCGATTTAGGGTCATCTTGGCCCCTCTTGTTATGTATGTACATTCAAATTTATCAATGTTCTGTCTAATAACAATTTTGTTCTGTAACTTTACAATAAATTATATAAGGTGTTCACAGAATGTCATTACCTCACCCACCAGCTGAATGGTTTCACCATCTCCTACTAGTGGAAATTCTTAAACTTGTATATTCAACAAAGGACATAAGAAAAAGGTGTTATAAACCTTACATTTCTGCCACTGGCTGGTTACTCTAAAATATTGGAAAAACATTAAAAACTCGACAGTCAAAAACTTAAAGTAGGTTTCATAAAAAAGAACAATAATTACTTTTTTTCTGCTGTTGTGACAATTTTTATTTCAAGATTTAACTTCATTTTTTCTTGTTTCCAGATAGAGCCAATATTCTCATTTTCTCCCAATGTTTGCAACAAATGATTAGAGTCACTTCTTTTGAAAACATCTGACAACAGAATACAAGAGAAATATTGAAGCAAGAAAATAAGGTAAAAACATTAAGGAAAAAAGATGACTAAGCAAAATTTAAATCCAAAAAGCCTTCCAATGTCATGTTTAGCGCTTTCTTTTTTAATCCCGAGTACTTCCTTCTGTTGATTGAGAAACTTTTATCTCTAAAGTCTTCCTATTAGTTAATCTTGTTTGTAAAATTTGCTCTCTCATCAATTCTTTTTATACGCCCGTTTTAAAAAAAACGGATCGTATTATAGTTTTACCGGCGGGGTACGGGCGGGCGGCGCCCAGTATGTTGTCAGCTCATTAACCAATTATTAATATTCCAATCATCACCAAATTTGGTCAGAATGCGTATTGGGATAATATCTCGGACAAGTTCGATAACTAGTAATATCGCTTTAGTCAATCAAGAGTTATCGCCCTATAGAAATTACCCAAAATTGGTCTTGTCAGCTCAATAACTTTAGAAGCCTTTGTCCAATCATCACCAAGTCAGAAAGTGTATTGGCATAATATCTCGGACAAGTAAGATAACTAGCCATATCGCTTTTGTCAATTGGGAGTTATCGCTCTTTAATTATAGAAATTACCTAAAATTGGTCTTGTCAGCTCAATAACTTTAGAAGCCTTTATCCAATCATCACCAAATTTGGTCAGAATGTGTATTAGCGTAATATCTCGGACAAGTTCGATAACTAGCCATATTGCTTTAGTCGATAGAGAGTTATTGCCCTTTAATTATAAACATTACCTAAAATTGGTCTTGTCAGCTATATAACTTGTGAAACCTTTGTCCAATCATCACCAAATTTGGTCAGAATGTGTATTGGCGTAATATCTCGGACAATTTCGATAACTAGCCATGTTGCTCCAGTCGATAGAGAATTATTCCTTTAATTATAAAAAATAACTAAAATTGGTCTTGTCAGCTAAATAACTTGTGAACCCTTTATCCAATCATCACCAAATTTAGACAATTTAAGTTTTGCTGGTGTACAACCAATTATTGCTATACTTGGTCTCAAAAAAACAGGACGGGCATATTTTGTGACATTTGGCTCTCTTGTTTTAATTTTAATTTGTCTTTTTTTATTAGTATTCGATCCTTGTCCAGTGACAACGTTTCTTCTGCACGAAAATGGTCATTCCTGTGTTTTTTCCTGAAATTTAAAAAGAAAAGAATATTAGAATCTAAACAGTTGCAAAGCCACCAGACATCAGCAGATGTCTGCTATTGAGGCGTCAGAAACTTTTTTTTGTTGTATGTGTGAACGGGTTAACCCTTTTCCACTACAACAAATATACAGCAGAGGACATTAGAAACATGGAGGGGAAATTACGGAAAATGTGAAAAAGGGAAAATTAAATGATTGAAAATGTTTAAAAATATAGTTGCAAAAGGAGAAATAGCTAATTATGACCAGTTATTCATTTTCCCAAAATGTTTCCAAATTTGTCTTTATCAGAAAAAGTGTTGTGAAATGTAGATGTTTTCATGCAATTCAGTTAATGATGTTACACATGTTTCTTTAACAGAAAAGTAATGAATACTTATAATTCAATATTGAAACTGTTTTGTTTTACAAGCATTGTTTGGTCAAAGTTATAGTTACATGCATACTGAAGAAATAATATGGAATGAAAATAATCCTGTGTGACTTATCTTTTTACCATTGTGTTCTTTTTAATTACAGCTATAACACAGTATAGCTTTCGACAATGTTTTTTAGTTGTATGTTAACAGGTCGACCATAGAATGTGCACACTATAAACCTTGAGCACATTGCGCTCGGGTGATATAAAAAAGCTTAAGTATCGATAGTAAGCTGATTTTCTTTTTGTTCGGGGTGGATCTCGGTTGACCATCTACAAAAAGAATGAGATGTAAGTGCCTTGTAACCATTTCGATAAAGGAATGACACCTTCCATTTCATGCTTAGCATTTCTTTTTTAATACCGAGTTCTTCCTTCTGTTGATTAACTATCTCTTAACTGCCTATCTGTTAGTTAATTTGTTTGTAAAATTTGCTCTCTCATCAATTCCTTTTTTAATTCTATTATTTCTTTTTCCATTATTATTCGATCCTTTTACAGTGTCAATGTTTCTTCAGCCAGAAATGAGCCATTCCCTTTTTTGCCTGAAATCGCAAACGAAAAGGATATTAGAATCTAAACATTTGCAAAGTTGCAATGCCACCAGACTTCAACAGATGTCAACTGTAGAGGCGTCAGAAACCTTCTCCAACATACAACAAATATACAGCGGAGGACATTAGCAACATGTAGGGGGAAATTATGGAACATTTCAATAAGGGAAAGTTAACTGATTGAAAATATTTGAAAATATAGTTGTTTAAGGAGAAATGGCTCATTATGACCAGTTTTTCATTTTCCCACAATGTTTCCAAATTTGTCTTTATCAGAAACAGGGTTGTGAAATGGAGATGTTTTCATGTATTTAATTTAATGATGTTACACATGTTTCTTTAACAGGAACAAATTGAATACGTATAATTCAATAATGAAACAGTTTTGTTTTACAAGCATTGTTTTGTCAAAGTTACAGTTAAATGCATACTGAAGAATTAATATGGAATGCAAATAATTCTGGGTATTTTTATTTTTTATTTTTACCATTGTGTCCCTTTTCATTACAGCTATTACACAGTAAAGCTTTCGACAATGTTTTTAGTTGTATCTTAGCAGGTCGACTATAAGATGACCACAATAAATAATATTAAGCACTTTGCGCTCGGGTGATATAAAAAAGCTTACATTTTCGTTAGTTTCTAGAGTAAGCTGTTGTTAATAACCATGTTTTTCCTTTTGTTCGGGTGGACCGTGATTGACCTTTTACAAGTACAGAAAGAATTAGCTGTAAATGCCGTAATACCATTTTGATAAAGGAATGACACCTTCTTCCACAGACGTCATAATACATTGACCAAATTGTTTTACCTTGCGACCTTGACCTTTGACCTACGTTTTGAAAACTTCTTTGTCTGTGGCAAAGAAAACTTTAACATTTACATTTTGAAAACTTTAACCTTGACCACTACTTTCGAACCGTAACAGGTACAGCTTCCATATTTCACATGTGTATTCCTTGTGACATGACCTTTCTGTCAGTACCAAAATATTTGACCTTCCGACCTTCACCTTGACCTACATTTTGAAAACTTTAACCTGGCCACTACTTTTGAATATTAACAGGTACGGCTTCCATATTTCACATGTGTATTCCTTGTGACATGACCTTTCTGTCAGTACCAATAGTTTTGACCTTGACCATTATCTTCGACCTAGATGTTGCTATTCGGGGGCATCAGTGTTTCACAAACACATCTTGTTTTTCTTTCTGCTTTTATTGCAGCCTTCTGCTCTCTATCCTTTCTCTCCTCCACGCCTTCTTCCAATTACTCATTGGGAAACAATTATGGACAACGTTAGCCCGTAGAATGCATTAAAACAAACGGCGAGTCGTTGGTGTTATACATTTTGGTGGCCTCATTTGGCTCAAAGGGCGTATAAAGCAAATCATAAAACTGTCGCATTACTTTATTGTATTATATTATACTTTGCACAAAAGGCTTAACTATTGATCTTTTTGTTGGTGATATCGTCTTTGCAGTTCGAGCTGGCGTTGCCTTTTCTCAAGAGCCTTACATGCTGGTTTCTTTCCTCTCAGTTCATTCTTCAGCTTATCCCTTGCTTTCTTAGTCTACTCGTTTTGCTTGACCAAATGTGTGGGTATATGTCTGGCTGATCCAACTTAAGCTTATGTCTGTACTGTGACAATCTGGACGCCATCCCGGTCAATTAAAAAAATGAAAACCTCTAGGAATATTGTTTCAAGAAACATGAAAAGGGCTTGCTATTATAATCTAATTATTATCACAATTTACAGTCCTGTATAACATGTTTATGTATATGAAGCAAATAGTGGCATAAACATATCAGTCTCAGTTTAATTCTTACTTTTATTGCCAGAAGGTATCATAATGAATATGCACTGACACAGCGCTTCCAAAGACATTTTAAGTTCCCAAACAGTCGGATCGACTTCTTGTCGTCAATTCGCGGATTTTTTCGTGGTTACGTAAAAATAACATTTTTGTAAGAAGCAAACTCTTTCATTTTTAACGTTCAAAGAGAGACAACTCTCTCAAGTAATTTCACATGCGTAATGTATCCAACAGATCAGCCTGCGCTGTCGCGCAGACTGATCCGGGCCGACACATTCCGTCTCCAGTTACGTCACAATGAGTAATTTCTTCTTTTACTACAATCTTTTCAAGTAACTTGCTACAGAGACCTCAGAAAGCGTCTGTATGAGGGAAAGGAAATATTTTTTCAATTGAACATTGTCAGTTTCACTTTCCATTTGTATTGCCTTGATTTTCTTTTATCCGAGAAGACTCATGATTAGACCAAATGCATGTGTCAATGCAACGATCAACGTTTCTTATAACAGGTGCTGATAACAGCTCAAAAATGCGTACTTAACACTTTCCCACATACAACAAATCTGCAGCAAACGAATTAAATCCATAATATAGAGTCGACAAATATGAGTAATTGCTTATATATTAGGTATAGGGTTGGATATCGTTAAGGAGATAACCGGGCCGATGCCAACGAAACGATACGGACTTTTTATCGATACTGATACCATGTGACACGTTTTATGCTTTGTAATAATTTAGTACTTCTAATCAAAAATGATTTCGTAAGTATTAACTCCTTCTACCACAGAAAATACACCTATTCCAATATATTTATATAGGAAATCACTTAATTTTGTTGTTCATTATATTGTTTATAAAATATTGTATTGATACTTTGAAGATAGAACAAAAATTTTAATATACTTTATTTTTTAATATTAAAAAATCATCCCAGAAAAGATGTGCTGCTTATCTAGGACTATACTAGCTATATCTAACCGCAAGAACAATTTAATTTCAAACCTGCAACTCTAACAAATTCGAGATAAATATTAGAATAGAATAACAAGTTAACACTTACCCAAATACAAATGTCTTTAAAATGTGACAATGAGAAATTGCTCATAAAGAGCAGTTTTTCCCTTTTGTCACAAAGCCAAAATTGTTTCCAACTTTAGTAAATGATACTTTCAACTACATATCTTCACTAGTTTTGCCTTTATGTTTTCAAAGTTGGCTTCTGAAGAATTGTTGTATTTGGAAAAGGGTTAAATACCTTTAACATATAAAATAAAACAAGAGGGCCAAGATGGCCCTAAATCGATCACCTGAATACTTTTAAAGTGTTAACTTAAACGAGTCTAATGTTAAACAAGTGAGCCCCAGGGTGGGGCCATTTTTGACACCAGGGATATAATTTGACGAATCTTCGTAGATGGCCACTAGATGAAGTTCGATTTCAAATATCAACTTTTAGACAATTTGTTAAAGTTTTTCCGTATACAAGTATACTATTATGAAAAACAAATGACCCGAGATGGGGCTATTTTTTACCCCAGGGCTATAATTTGAACAATCTTGTTAGATGTCAACTAGATGAAGCTACATACTAAATATTCAAAGCCTGGACATTCTACCTTCAGACAAAAAGATTTTTAAAGTTTCTCCCTATACGAGTCTTCGTAAAACAAGTGACCCCGGGGGTGGGGCTATTTTATAATTTGAACAAGATTGGTAGAGGTCCACCAGATGATGCTACATTCCAGATATATTTCTTCAGTTTTGGTTAATATCCCCTTTTTTGTTGCCTTAGCAACCAGAGTTTTCAATGGAATTTAAATCTTTGAACAATTTTGAAAAAGGACCACCAAAGGAACATTCTCGAGAGGTTTGGTTGAAATTGGTCCTGTGGTTAAGGAGAAGATGATGTTTAAAGCTAAACAAGAGGGCCATGATGGCACTGGAATCGCTCACCTGATTTTTTTTTATTTACTTTAGCTATATAAGCCCCGCCCCCTGGCGGCCAAATTTTCCGACCAATTAACTTGGCTTGAAGGAATCTGACAGAGGGTCACCCTAGGAACATTTCTACAAAATTATTTGAAAATCTGCCTGACACTTTCGGAGAGGAGGTTTTTTAAGTTTTCACAATAGCCATATAAGGCAAAATAGCCCCGCCCCCCCCTGGCGGCCATGTTTTTTGACCAATCAACACGGCTTGAAGGAATCTGAAAGTGGGTCCCTTAAGGAACATTTCTACAAAATTATTTGAAAATCAGCCCGACACTTTCGGAGGAGAAGATTTTTTAAGTTTTCACTATAGCCATATAAGGCAAAATAGCCCCGTCCTCCCTGGCGGCCATGTTTTTCGACCAATCAACATGGCTTGAAGGAATCTTATAGAGGGTCATCCAAGGAACATTTCTACAAAATTATTTGAAAATCTGCCAACCAGTTTGGGAGAAGAAGAATTTTGAAGTTTTTTTCATTTCGTTGCCATGGAAACCAGAATTCTGCATGGATCCCAAAAAGTTGAAAGAAATCTGGTGAGGTCATTGAGAGGATGCTTTCTGTGAAGTTTCATCCCAATTGACCCACTGGTTACTGAGGAGAAGAAGTTGACGGACGACGGACGCCGGAAAAAAGGCGATCACAATAACTCACATTGAGCAAAGCTCAGGTGAGCTAAAAATAACGACAGACAACAGAATAGCTCACCTTGAGTGATGATGGTGAAATATACAAACAATTATCCGCAAACGGAGGGCCATTGTCGGCAAATTTTCATATAATGTATCATTTATCTGGGACACAACTTTTTTTAAGAGTTCCAAGGTTTCTATCTGTCCATTATATATACTATTAAAAAATGAAAACGCGATTCATGCAGGATTGTGGTTTGGAGAAGTTTGTAGACATAACTCGGGGTCTTGAATTTATAAGTGGTGTTGTACATTTATGCAGACTTGCCTGCTTAAAGTCTGGTATTGAATTACAACCAGTATAATTGAGAATTCAGCTGCATGAGATGTCTACATCAAAACATAAAAGGAGACAGTTTTACGTGTTTTCCCATATGCTATTACTGATGCTCCAATTGCTGCAGATAGGACTAAAGAGTAGTGTTGCGTTGAGCAGAACAAAACCATAAAAGGAATTAAAAGGCCACCTTATTAATGGCTGTTCGTTCAGATGATTTTATTTTCCACTGCATTGCTATTGATTATATGCATGGTGACCTACTTGGTATTACAGAAACTTTCATTACTCTTCGTATAAGCAGAGAAGTTTTCAGTATCTCATGCTGTGGATTTGCTTGATGAACGCTGTTCTACTCTATTCATTACTAATCTTAAAAGATGTACTATTTTCTGACAATTTCTTACACTATGCATGCTGTGTTCAAGCAGTGTATTTATAGTGCAATGACTGCATTTCTGAAAAAGACTTAGATGAATTTCAAAAACTATGGCCAATGATACATGACTTTGAACATTGACTATTGTTATATATGCCAAAGTGTGTGAAAGATCTTGGACCCATGTTGGTGTATTCCTGTTTTCATTTTGAAGATGCAAATGGTACTTTGCTTCAGTTGTTCCATGGAACTCAACATATTGTGTTGCAAATTCTCAGTAGTTTGAATATACTTCAACTCTTTTCAAAAATGGCAGCTTCAAAAGGTTTGATGATAATCTTTAAAATAACCATTCATGTAAAAACGTTTTATCGTGAGCATCAACTGGAGGTTGTCCAGTAGGCAGGGGTGGGTCGATTTAGCATTGTGTTGATCTATATGTCAAAGTGATTCATGAAATTAACCAAAAACCTTGAATATTTGTCAAATATAAACGCGTAGTATTAAGCGGAGAGGTTTTGCCAGCTGCTGAGTATAGTCGAGTGTTTTTGAGAAATACATTTTCTGTAAAATGTTTTTATGTCAAATCAAGTATTTTTTGCTTTTGGTAGCAAACTGTTTTATATTAATGCCAAGTTTTGTTTTTACTATCATAATAACTGTTCATGTAATTCTGTCCTTTTGGCTGTGCTACAAGAATATGAAAGGAACAAACATTCTATTGTAGATGCAGACAATCTTTTAAAAGTTGATGTACCCAATATGGCACTTTGTTAACCAACGAACTCTACAATTATTTTAGATATCACTAAAATAATGTCTGTTATTGTCAATATCTAAACAAAAAGAAAGTTTGATGTGCTATTGATATGTAACTGAATACTAATAGCAGGATCATCATTTTGATCATCTGATTAAATCATAGAAAAGTTATTCCCTTGTTGCTCAATCGGCAGTGACCGTTAATCCACGGGTTGTGAGAATGTACGTGCCTTTGCACTAATTACTTGCTGGATTGTAATGCAATAATTTCGACAACTACTCTGGAAGCGGTTAACTGAAACCTTGTGTATTCTGGCAGCAAAAAACTGTATCGTGCCAGTTACCAAGTACCTCAACGTTGTTAACAGTTTATTATATTGTTAAACTGTGATTTCTCATTGTTCGGACTGGTCAAAAGATCAACCTCAATACTAATATAAGTTAATGGTTTATGGGTGACTATAATTCTTATTCAGCATTCCTTTTTGTTTAAACTCTTGAAGATGTTGCCTTTCTTCGAATTGTCTTTCCATGTTGAACTTGACTTGCCACTGAAGAATTAATCCTGGAAATTGAGCCACTTTGAACAATTCTTGAAAATCCAATAGCGATCGATTTCTGGTTTATTCATTTCTATAAAAATAGATTCTATCGCATAATTTATCACATAAAGCTCTCACACGCATTAAATAAATATCATAGGACACTTCTAGTTTGGTTTCCAGTATTTCAATCTATATTCTATGTTACAACGCGAAAACCAAACTATAAAAATGACGTCACTTTTGGCGCTAAAACTGGCAAACTAATATATGACAGTTCATAGCCAGCAAGTTGAACTTGTTGATATTCAGACAGCCTTACATAACTTCATAACTTAGTTGGAAATGGAAACACATGGGAAAGTATTTGAAATCTGATGCCATTGTGCCAGTGGAGTGTGCTGGAAGTACCCCCCTGGTGGATTAGTGAGCATATCTGAAATAAGTAAGTATAGTTATAAAATACAGTTTTAAGTCATTTATCTCAATTGACATTTTAAGGGCTCTTTTAAGATCTGATCCATATTAATTGCGATCCAATTTCACATCAGATGATAGAGAAATATCTGAAAACGGTCCTTTACATTTTTACTGGCTTCTACATGCGTCCGAGAATATCAATGTTCCTATTGGTTTCTTCCCTATCTCATCTGCAAGAGTACTGTAGTGTAACAGCATGGTAAGCATGATAACGGGCGTCAGAAATTATCACTGCGACAAAGCCCCTTTTTGCCTTGATGATATGTAACTATTGGATGTAAAGTTATTTGACCTTGAGTATAGAAGACTGCTTTTATTTCGAAAGTCCATTATACTTAAAATCCAATCTTTTGTCAGATTGATTTTCAATGATTGGAACAGTCTTAATTGCCAGATATAAGTATGGAAATGTTTAATAAATGAACATCCTTGAATAGGCCTACATACATCATCTTTTACCGTTTCTTCTAGAAGTTGTCTTTTCACACCTGTCTTTGTCACAAGCTGCTTCTTCGAAAAAAGATTGGATTTCAATTCAATCTCAACTTTCTTCCATTTGCACAATGTTACTAGTTTGCCCTCGTTGATGTCCTCGTAATTAGCAGTCAAAGTTTTAAAATAGATTCAAAAATTCATACAGGCTACTTTCAAGCAACATGGCTGGTGAAATAATTCATTATCACTTTTTTGACAGAGCAGAATATCTAAGAGATCTTTTTCATTGATTTTCTTCTTTGAGATATCTTCGGAGTGTTGTATCAGTGTTCCTCAGAGTGCTGTATCTGATGTCCATGCATTATACACAAACACACAATTATCTGTGTTTCATACTTAGTTTGCGTACATTCTTTGGTCGTACAGCAGCACATTTTCCTACACTAACCTTTCCGTACGGATTTTCAGAAGTGAATTTTCGTACTGTGAACGTACAGAAATCTGCATGAGATATCCTGGCCCGTCCGTAGTTGCATAACTCTTTTTGGAGACTTTTGTAAAAATCTTTAATTTTGTCTGAATCAATTCTTGATCTTCTTATTTTTTTGTGGATGTTTTACCATCTTATCACCTGCCTTTCCCGGCTGTGTGTTTCAAAATGTTACAGTCCTTTTTAAATGCAAGGCTAATTATTGATGCAAACAGCAAAGACCTTGTTCCGGATAATACACCTCTTAAAACGAAGGATTTATACCCTGCAGCCATATATGGTGTTGGAAAATGTTAACCACGAAGTGGAAGTGTTTATCTATTGGGATCAAGAACGTCATGAAGCAGTTAGATTTAGTATCGTGAACATAAACACTT
Source organism: Serripes groenlandicus (assembly GCA_031761405.1). Lineage (NCBI taxonomy): Eukaryota > Metazoa > Mollusca > Bivalvia > Cardiida > Cardiidae > Serripes > Serripes groenlandicus. The sequence continues at coordinate 48,098,636 of JASEVX010000006.1, forward strand.
TTATCTTGATAGAAGAGATCTCGTTGTGAACAACACGTTTGTTTCATTTTCTGAGTGCTTTGAAGACCGACTAGGATGCGGGACTAAGTAAGGTGCGTACATGGGGGATGTGGTAGCTTGCAGTCCTTTGTAGTTGTAAGAAGCGTTTTCCCAACATAAAATAACACTGAAGTCTTACCATTTAAGTTTCAAGTTTTAATGGTTGTTGAGAGTTTGAAGTTCTATTAATAAGTTATCAAATAATGCCGCTGCTGCAGACTGTTTACAACTCTATTTATAGTGTTCCATCTTGACAACAAACAGATGTAACCAATCAAATATCGTCAGGATGGAAGCACACCAATCATAAACTCGTAATATTTTCTATAGTAAAATGGTATAAACAGGCTGACAGCGTGGGAAAATATTAATTACACAAATATAGTTCACACAAAAAACAGTACATATAAATGATGTTTATGTCAGTCTCAAATGGCACATGGATCGATTCTACGACAATTAACCGATTAAACACATAATCTAGTAAATCAGGACATTCCTTCCGCCTGATCCATCCTGAACAAATAGTGCCCAGACGAAACAACACAAAGTCAAATCATCAAATAATTAGATACTCTCTGTACAAGATTAACAATAGATATAAATAGGATGACTAAATTATGCACACAAAATAACTGTTGGAAGTTGCTAATGCATTTGGGGCTAATTCTTAACGACCTTCAGGAAACAACAACAACAACTGAAAGTTTCCAAAATGGACGCTTACAATGTGACAGCCAAATTCAGGCATTGTTTCCACAAAATACGCGGTCATCATGAAACGTCATCTACTATTATGTGCATATTGACGTGTAAATAACTTTTCTACACATTGGTGATAAACTCGAGACAGAATAAACATTAAATGGAGTTTTACAAGCATCGGATTTAGACTAAAAAATGACAACGTCTTCAACAGTGTAATGGAAATACTTAACAGGTTAACTTATGTTAATGACTAGTTATTCAATGATTTATTTTAAATGACAATATACAATGAAATGACGACTTAACTAACAGGAACAAACATGAAATTGCATATTGAATGAATTAATAAATTGACAAAAAGGAAGGTTAATAATCATGACCTGTGATGTTTTACAACACATAGTCAGAAGTCATTGTTCTTACTCTTGCACCTCCTTAAAGAAATAAACTTCTTCAGTTCGAGACCCACTGTGGTAACTTGAGCAGTATTCTATATTAAGTAACATGAAATTAATAAACTAGATCCTCCATCTCAGTGTCTGACATTTTTTTTCATATAAATAAGGCATATGCCAACCTATCAATTGTTCACTAGTATACTGTTCATAAGTCTCTTGGTAAAACTTTCACTTATCACTCAGAAATGTACACATTGATAGATACTAAACCAATTAATTATCTTACTTAATGACAATCATCATGAATTGAATATTACATTAAATTTAACTTTGGTCATGGGGAAGCATCCATGCATAGGGGTATGTCTGCCAACTTCCGTAGAGTACCGGCAGAAAGACATCTTTGAAGGGTGGAGTAATTATATACCAGACTCCTCTGAATGGATGGTGGGTAAGGACTGGTTCCATTTGCGATTTCCCTCAGCGTCTGATAAATATAGTACCTGGACTTGCTGGAACGGTTATCTTGTCTGACTGGGGTACCCTGGAGAATTAGATGGTTGTTGAAACTTAACAACAAATCCTCTTCATATTTAGGTTCAATCCCCGATCAGACAAGATCATAGCTGCAAACTCTACACAGAGTAGCTTTCGGTCAGGGTTCATTTCTTTTCACCCTTTGGGAGGCCGATTAAGCTGCCCAGGTACAATAACAACAGATTCATCAGGACTTGGAACCTATCCCTTCGAGCGGGCGGCAGAAGTGGCATATATCCGGCTGAATTTATTTTCTAGCGCTAAACGTTAGGGTGGTAGGTGTTGAAAAACATGGCTTTGTAATATATGTCACAGATGGCTCTGAGGTAATGGGCATTAAAGAAGCTGTTGTTAAAGTGGCAGTTTCTTCAAGTGACGTAATACATGGCTGAGGTTTCGATAAAGGCTAAGTTGATGTTATTTCATTCACAGGGATGATTTCTGGTTTCTCGGGGTTGTACTCCACCTGTTGTGCTTCTCTCAAATAAATAGGAGAAGGTGATCTTAAAGAGTTGAGAGGAGACGAACAAGAAGAAAACAAAGAAGAAAAAGTAGATACTGTGACATCAGATGTTTGTTTCAAGGGGCTAGTGTTGTCACCATGATGTCCTACAGAGCTGTTTGTGTTGCAAGGAACCATAATTGCGGAAATGCAACTTACTTCATCATTAAAGTCCGACTCAAGCTCGGTCCTAATGATTTTGAAAGCAGTTTCTTTCCTTTGTAAGACGTTGAGGATACATTTGGATTCTACCCAAGCAACTGAGCAGTTTCTTCCCGCACACAAGAGTCGGTACAGAATTGCCAGCTACCGGGACATAAGGTTTCTTGTGTTGGCAGAGTTATATCATTCCTGCTTAATGCAGACATTGACTTAAGATTAGTGCAGATATTGAGGTCAAGTTTTGCCATATAGGTGATGTCGTTAATAAAACAAAAGTGCCTTAATGCCATCAGAGCTTATCTTCACGCTGGTCAGCTCTGATGAGGGGGCTGCTCCTTTGTCGTTGTTGAAATCGGATGATGTGATGTAGGCTTTGGCAAAGACATTGAAGTGATCTCTGCCAACTTCCATCCTTCCTTCCACTGAGTGAGGGAACGAGGTCTACCTTCAATCCAACGTGCCACAGCTTCCATGGCAAGAGTTGAAATGTGGCTGTAAGAAGGTGTAGGGTCTTGGAACTTCATGTACTGTTCAGGTACAGGTTAAAAGTAAAAGTAGGCTGCTGTACAAGTCTTTAGGTAGTTTTTCATATGCAAGAGCATGCTGGGTTTTAACATGATATTTCAGATCACTTGCCCTTCTAAACTATGTTGACTCTTTGGTACTGCACCATACACAGATTAATCGTATTAGGTTGTGGGTTGCTGTTTAAATATGTGCGAGTAGATCTTTCTTGGAATTGAAGGTTGATGGACATTTGTCACAGTTGAAGCTAGCTTTTTTGGATTTCATGGCTGAAATTGAAAGGAAGTTTATTCTAAACTGCCAACACTGTTCACTGTTCTGCAAATACAGACTTATCTTTAGATGAGTTTCTTAACTTTGATGAAACATGTTGCTTCGCGAAATGAACTGCCAAAATCAATAGACATATTCTATGATAACTAACTGTTGGTAGATCATACCACATCAGTCGACAGGGGTTGCCTTTCCCACAGATTAATCTTCTTCATCTGGACTTAAATTGAACATCTAATGTTCTCACAATTCATTTTTCGCAAAAAATTATTTAAACCTAATCTCATCGTATGTTGAGATGCTCTACTGGCAGTTAGATTCAAACATATCTTTCATCATAGCTGTTCTAAATTGTGACAACCATGATGGCATTTGCTGGGGACTGCTTAGACCTTTTAACAAGATATATAATATCATCAAGCTTTTTCGTGATGATGTATTGACCTTTCCATTTTGACGACAACTTACTAAAAACATTGGGACGTATACTGGGGTCGTGTAACCAGACAGCTTGGCCAATACTGAAATACCAAGACTTAGCCGTCCTATTATAATGACGTTTTTGGTAATATGATTTTTTTCTTTAGGGTTTGTCTTGCTAAAACATGAACCTTTGTTAGGCAATACTTCAGCTCATCCACATATGTGTCTAAGTCTGAAGCAGACTGGTATCTCAATACAGGCTTGCAATGGTAGGATAACTTCTCTTCCAAACATTATCCTGTTTGGAGTCTTGCCAGTACTTGCATGAATGAATGATCTATAAGCCATCATGACTTGGGACAGAAATTCCACCCATGTACATTCATCAGATTCGCAATACATGGTCAACATAGAAGCCAGCGTACGGTTAAACCTTTCTACACAGCCATTTGACTGGTCGTAGAGGGGAAGCTCTGGTCTTATAAATGTGATGATGTTCACACATACAACCAAATAGTTTACTTTCAAAAGTTCGCACCTGATCAGAGTTCAACTACATAGGCACTTCAAAACGGCACACAAACTCATTGACGAAAGCTCTGGTTATTATACCCCCGTAAACGTAGTTTGAAAGGGGTATACTGGAATCAGCCTGTCCGTCGGTCTGTCATCAAAATCTGTTCCGTTGTACTCCCCCTTCAGTTTCTACTTGATTTACTTGATACTTGGCATAAATGTTAATCAGGAGTAGTAGATGTGCAAGACACAACTTGCATGTCCCCTTGAACTCTGACCTTGAAATAGGATTTTTTTTGTAAAAATCTAATCTGTTGTACTCCTCCTTCAGTTTCAACCTGATTTACTTCATACTTGGCATAAATGTTAATCAGGAGTAGTAGATGTGCAAGACGCAAATTTCATGTCCCTATGACCTTCACCTCTGACCTTGAAATAGGATTTTTTTTCTTAAAATCTAATCTGGTGCGACATACTCCTTCAATTTCAACCGGATTTACTTGAAACATGGCAAAATGGAGCCGTTTTGTGTGGCATCGGCCTGTCGGTCCAGATAAAAGGAGCCAATTTGTGTTTGATATCATCTTAGTATTTCTTTTTGATACTGATATTCAAATTGTCTGAGTCAAAGATAATACTGTGAGATATAATATGTGTCAGGGGTTGGGGCGGAGGTATTAATCACCTTTAGTGATAGTTCTAGTTGTTTCTGCTTCTTGGTTTGGCTTGGTTTGTCCATTTGGAGAAGAGATCGGTCATGACTAGTATGTATTTGTTACGTCTTGATGTTCTTAGCGATGGGCCAAACATGTCAATTGAACACTTCTCATACGTTCTAACACAGGCTTAGAACCAAGGGGAGCATGCGCAGGTTTCTAATGTTTTCTAGCTGCATTTGCATGATTTACAGTATTTTTCAACGGAACTTTTCATTGCTGGCCAGTAAAATACATTTTTTAGCTTCCCAAGCATCTTATCCGTACAAAGATGGCCAGACGAGAGAATATCATTGAAGAAATACATGACATCACAGGCCTCTACATTAACTTTTTTACCTACTTGCCCAGTAGGACAAGTACTTTGAAAATTTACTTGCCCGGTCTCAAATACAACTTGTCCCAATATTTGATGATAACATTCAATTAAGAAAGAATAACTCAAATAACACGAAACTAAACTTTATTTGTGTTAAGAAACTTCAAAAGTCACAGTAAATCCTCCCTATGTATATAGTCAATGTCTATGTCACTTTCATCCTGCTCCACATTTAACAGAGGACCCCCCAGAGTACCAGAGATTTAGTGTTCGTGTACAGTTGTACTCACCGACTGGTGGTCCACACACACAGAGCTGGCCATCAAGCATTTCAGGCTGCAGTGATACCCTGCAGTCTGACTTTATTCTGGCCATAGCTGAAAAGCCTCTTTTACAGATCACCCTGTCCGTCCGTACTTGTGAGAGAGTACTTGTGGGTACTATCCTAAAGCCCACTCACCGCCCTTATAAAGACATTTAGATGAATAGGTTTTTTGTTTGTTTAATAAACGGTATCTTATTTGCATATTAATGCTATTCACTCCGTAAAAAGGGGATAGTTACGGAATGAATAGCATACTTGTGGGTTGCAACCCACAAATTTCAAACAAAAGAAATAACCCCACAAATACACTTCATGAGTACGTCCGTCTGTCTGTCTGTCCATATGTCTTGTAAGCGCAACTCCTCCTTAACGGCTGGACCGATTCTCATGAAACTTTACACAGTTGCAGTACTCAACCTAAGGATGTGCATGAAATAATATTTAAAGGGAGGTAATTGCCATTAGTTAGTCCAATATTGCAATATGTGGCGACAGGTCTCGTAAGCGCATCTCCCCCTGAACGGCTGGACTGATACTGATGAAACTTTACACAGTTGCAGTACACAACCTGAGGATGTGCATGAAGTAAGATTAGCCCGGTCGGAAATATTTAAAGGGAGATAATTGACATTAGTTAGTCCATTATTGCAATATGTGGCGACAGGTCTCGTAAGCTAAACTCCTACTGAACGGCTTGACCGATACTGATGAAACTTTACACAGTTGCAGTACACAACCTGAGAATGTGCATAAAGAAGGATTATCCCGGTCGGAAATATTTCAAGGGAGATAATTGACATTTGATATGGCCTAATCTGCCTTCCAGGCGAATGCAAAATTGGTTCTTCTCCATCCATTCCCTGTATGAAAATGGTTGTTCACTTTAACAATATAAACTGTAGTGTGGGACGGAAGGTATCCTTTTGTGAGTTCACTCACAGTTATAGTTGTATCTGTTTTGCAGGTTTTGGTCAGTGAACAGCTTTTTGTATAGAACATCCGTTGAGCGTTGCTTGTTCCTAAACATATGTGCTTTGAGAGCCGGCCATTCTGTTTCTATCTCCTCCACCTGGCAGCCCATTATGTCAAGGTTTTGTCTAAAATTCTCGCACAATAATGCCACTTGTTCCTCCCCATATGTAGCAAGTTCAAGCTCAATTTCAGGAAGATTGACCATGAAGAACACTTGCATAGCCTTCAAAACTGGGGAAGCTTCCAGATCTTTCATTCTACCCGAGATGTGGTCAATGATACTTTCAATCAAGGACATTTTCTTCACAGTTAACAGGACAACAGTCCGAATTGAATAAGATAATTTAGTTCCCTGGAAAATAAGTTCTTCACTGGTATTGTCAAGAAATCTCTGTAAGCGTTTGCCTGATCGATGTTGTAGTGCCACCAGGCGAAGGCAAGCTGTCTCCAAAGCATCCAGTGTTTCTAGAATATAACATGTGTCACGTTGAAACTGAAATGAAAGGTCACTCAAAACCTCCAACATATCCTCCATTATGTCTTCAAAATGTGTTACAAACACTCTGTATGATCAGGCTTTAGCAGAATGGCCAATGACCTGCTCAGGTGTGGCGTCCAACGAGTGCCGTCCAAGTTGACAGGTCGTAACAGTTTAACTTCCATGGCTTCAGCCAAGCACCTGAGTTCCCTTAAAGCCTTAGCAGAGTAATGGTAGTGTTTGTGAAGTTATTGCATAACTGATTTAATGTCAGAGAACACAGTTGCCTCGCTTTCTTTAAGGCATCCAACGCTCCAAGCTCCAGCCTATGAGTAATACAGTGCATCGCAATGAGCTGAGGAACATCCCTTTTCAGTAAAGCTGTGACACTGATGCTTCCCCTGATTCACACTTGCGCCATCACTGCATGTGGCAATCAACTTTCCCTTCCATCCCTCTAAACCTGACTCCCAAAACATGAACAGCGTGGGCATGCTTTACCGCCTCTATTTTGACATACACCTAGGAACCCCTTCAATCACCTGTAAAAAGATTAAATTATACAAATTAACCCTTTCCAAAATGAAATAAATCTGCAGCAGACGACTTTGAAAACATCTAGGCAAAACATGGAAAATCCCCTTAAATGAAGGTATAATTACTGAAAAAGGAGAAACTGTTTAGAGCAATTTCTTCTTTTATCACAAAGTTTTCAAATGTCGTCTATTGCATTTGCATCGGAATGCGTCCGTCTACAAGTGGGAAATGGTTAAAGCTTTTGCTGCATGTGTGCATTTTGGCGATGGAATTTTAGTTGTATATAGTGACACCAGTCCTGTTTATATATAAAAACTAACTGGCCTGCTCTTGTTTGTCAAACCTTTTTACTAACTTCCTACTATTCTTTTTAGTTACATACTAGCAACTTCTATAAATATATCAATTTTAAAAATAGATGTGAAATATAGCTGTCTAATACACTATAATAGACAAAAAAGTTTAGTGAAAAAAAGCTTACCAATCGTGCATATACCAGTTCATTTTCATAAACTGATACATCGGTAGCCCCATCATTATCGACAGCACTCTTGCCTGCTTCATCATGTCCTCTGATACGCTCTGTATATCTCTGTACATGATCATTTACATAAGTTAATAATAAAGACATGCTGTTTACGTTTGAAAAGATTTTAGTCAAATTTCAAATTAAAATTAACAGTATCACTCTCGTAACTTTGAGGCAGGTCAACACCATTAACTTGCTGTAGATCCAAACTGGCGTCGTTCGTCGTTAACATTTAGACATTTAGATCATCTCCTCCTTAACCACTTAAGCAATTTAAACCAAACTTCACAGGAATGTTCCTTTGGTGGACCTATTTCAAAATTGTTCAAATATTTAAATTCCATCGAGAACTTTGGTTGATGCGGCAACAGAAAAAGGGAAAATTGCCAAATCTTAAAAAATATTCTTGTCCAAAAGTACTGGCCCGATTTGAAAATTATTTTGCACAAATGTTCCTTGTGGCACCCTTTATTAAGATTGTTCAAATATTTCCGATCCGTTGAAAAACATGGCCGCCAGGGGCCGGAGCCTGTTTTCCTTATATGTGCATTGTTAACATTTTAAAAATCTTCTTGTCCAAAAGTACTGGCCCGATTTGAAAATTATTTTGCACAAATGTTCTTTGTGGCACCCTTTATTAAGATTGTTCAAATATTTCAGATCCGTTGAAAAACATGGCCGCCAGGAGGCGGAGCTTGTTTTCCTTATATGACATGGCAGTCAGGAGGCATCAGAAGAGGGGCAAAATTTGGAAATTCCATTTTTTTAAGTACTTGTCTGATATTAAGGAAATTGAATATAAATCATACTTCAGTGATCCTCTACATTTAATTTGTTCAAGCTGTTTTGATTGGTAACAAAAATCATAGCAACCTCGCGTCATCACAAAAGGGGTAAATTGAACTTTTAGCTACAAATGACAACTCCTACCATTCCACTTGACCAATTTCAACGTTACTTCACAGGAATGTTCCTTTGATGGTCCTCTTTCAAAATTGTTCAAAGACTTGCATTCTGTGTAGAACCTTTGTTGCTGCAGCATCAGAAATTGAGAAAGCTCTTGTTAGATTTCAAGATAAAAATGGCTTTTACTGATAAACTATTTCTTTATCTGAGTGTCCACTCCTTGCAGTTTCATTTGAACTCCTGATCAAATTTTCACAGATATATGCAGTTAAATATTTGCTTCTAATTAACTATCATTCAGGTGATCGATTTAGGGCCATCTTGGCCCTCTTGTTTCAGTTGATTTTCATTCAGCTTCCTGATGCTGAAGTCAAGGTCACCAACAACGTTAGAACAACCAGGAACACTCGTCTCTGGAGCAGACTGACATGAAGATGAAGTACTGTCAATTTTGCCAGTGTAGGAGCAGGCGACAATTTTCTTTTTTTCCTTCATAACTTGAAATGTTGCTTTTTTGTTGGCAGACACATGAAATACACTTATCTCATGACTATTGATTAGTTCAACACGAAATGTTATACATCCAGTGACAAAAGACGAAGTTTTGTCGTCTCCAAACCTTTCACACGTCATGCAAAACATGGCCACTTGAGTTTCGTCAAAACGAAGCCACGAATGATCCTTCTTCCATTTGGGTAGATACCACGCTTTCTTTTAAGTTCATACGTTTTCTTCACATTTTTGGTGATGTACGACTCGCTTTTATCCGGCGTCTGCTGATTCAGATGTGAAACCAAATTTGATTAAGTTTGACATTTCGCGATCCACTAGAGCGTAACATACATAAACCGGGTGTCGTAAAAAATTACCCGATGTCGTAAATAAAACATAAATATGTCATGATGTTTAAATTTACTAATTTAATGGAAGTTAGTTTTTTGTCTTTTAAACGCCGCTTAGCGTTTCATAAAGGGGAACACATCAACTCATAATAATTGTACAGCAATCGGTGTTATAAATAGCTTTATTGGGATATCCGGTTAACATAATTGATTTGTTGACTGCTCTTTATCGCGAAATCTACAGATTCTACATCTTAAACTCGACATACTTTGATTTAATATTGACGCGTTAAAAGGGCAACTATGATCATACAGGATGTTTCATAATATCTGTTACCATTTTGGTGCTTTATATTTCTCTAACAATGTAAACACGCTTAAATAAAGGTAACAATGTGATAGTAGACAGAGTCAAGTTTTATTTGATATATGACATCAGAAGATTATCTTAAACACATGCCTTTATACGGGTTTTCTCAATATGTCAGTTTTACAACAAGTGTTCCAGATGACGTCCTTTTTGTTGAATTACGACGTCTAGACGTTTCTTGAAGTTACAAATCACTGATGTGCAGGTGTCCGTTGAAATATTTCTTATTTCTCGCTTGATGAATATTTTCAAATCTTCTAGAGATGCTGGTGCGGGGCTGTACATGTCTTTGATATATCCCCAGAGGGAAAAGTCCAGCGGACTCAGATCGGGAGAGTGAGGAGCCCATACTGTGTTTGTCCTGTAAGAAATAAAGTTTATACCGAACCTTCTCTCAAGCCACGAAAGTACCTCCCTGGAAGGAGTAGCACCATCTTGCTGAAACCAGTGTGTTAAGGTCCATACCCTTTCTCCTTAATGCTGGCACAAACTTCTTTTTTAGAAGATCTAAATATCGACTACTGTTAATTGTCTCTACCTCACCGTTCTCATACTCAAAGAAAAATGGACCAATAATGCTAGAAGAACTTAATGCTACCCAAACATTTACTTTCTCAGAATGCAAAGATCTTTCGGTGTAAATATTTGGTTTTTCTGTACCCCAGAAACGACAGTTACGTTTGTTTACTTGCGCATTTAAGTAGAAATGCACTTTATCTGTAAACCAAGTATTGTCTGCTATATCCGGTCGATCTTTCATCCACGTGGCGAACGCAAGCCGACTGTCAATATCAGAAGGTTTCAAGTGTTTCTATAATAGAAATAGTGTACGGTTTTAATCTAAAATCGAATCTCAGCATCCTGTAGACACTAGTTGCACTTGCATTATTAGTAATGTCACCTAACACTCTACGTACATACCTTTGTGGAGTTTCTTCAATAACAGTTCTCAGTTGTTCGAAGTCCCGACATATGTTGGCCGGTCGGCATTGCTACGGCGTCGATCAATAATTGATCCTGACTGCTCAAACCTTTTGACAATTCTGTGCACTTGCATCTTACTGAGTTTCTCATTATCGGGGTACAATTTCTGCATCGATCTGATCACTGTAACTGGTGAATAACTCTTATAATAAAGTTTAACAACTTCTGTGCACTGCTCTGTGGACAGCGCCATCTTGGAATAACGACTTGTTTGTATGACGTCGTTGATGAAGTCATGAGTCAACATTTTCCCGTTTCTACACCACACACAACTTTATTCTGACTTCTTCAAAATGACATATGACATGACTGCATTATTCATTATATGTATCTTTTATAATAGTTTTTAATTGTAACAGATATAATGAAACACCCTGTATGTTATTTGTCTCAGAATGGATTTCTAAATGCCACTTGCCCGATTGAACAACTTACAGGGTAAATAACTTGTCCGACATCGACTTTCACTTGCCCCGGGCTATCGGACAAGCGTTAATGTCAAACCCTGCATCATTTCGCATAGAAAAGGGGACAATCAGTTGCCTGCATGTTGAATTTTCATCTTCCATCCAAGTGCGAAATAACATGCCTTTCTGTACCGATAATATATCACATGATATCCACAGTGACTTCACAGTAGTAGATTTATCTGAAACTGAAAACCAATGAGGTCTCGTGTTGCCATGTTCAATTGTTGTTATGATGAAATGTAGATCGGGATCAGCTAACTGATTCTTCCTGATATTAGCATGTGACCAACCAGGAAGTAATGCGTCTTTTTGTATTAAGGTACTATTGTTTTGGCTTCTTGTTATAGCCCTTGTACAGCAGTCAGAAACTAAAAAAGGTGTACTGGGCGGTGATGGGTCAGTTTCAGCATCAGAGCAGATCTCGACCGAACTACTTTGCTGTTGTTGATTCTTGCAACTAGTGCAGGGTTTTCGTGAAAGGGCATCTACATATCTATGTTGTGCACCCGGTCTGTGCTTAGGTCAGGTTGTAGGTAGCAGGTTCTTGAAGCCATCTGGCTACTTGGCCAGTTGGATTCTTCAACTTTTTCATCCACAAAACAGCAGCATTGTTTGTACGTAGTAATACATTCTGACCATAGTGTCAGGAATGGAAGAATTTTAGAGCGTTTATAACGGCTAAAAGCTCTTTCCTAGTTACACAGTTAGACCTCAAGTGTGTTGAGAGTTTTGCTTTGATAAAGCTATGACAGTCTCTTTGCCATCTTGAATCTGGGACAGAACTGCAACGGTTGCTAAATCTGAAGCTACGTATCCAAAATGAATGGTTCATTGGGTTTTGGATAGCTTAAAATAAGTGATGTTGTGATGGCTTTCTTCAGTTGATTGAATGCCTTTTCACATTCAGCAGACCATGTGAATTTGTTTGATTTTTCAGCAATTATGTGGAGGGGTTTCGCAATTTGTACATTAAATGCTGTACCTGCTCTTGCTGAATGAACATTTTCCTTTTCTAATTGTAGTGTAGTATGCTCTGATGTATTGCAGGATGTCGATTGCTGAAAGTTTTCCTGGTGATTGCCATGGTTACTACTAGAAAAAGTAGCAGTAATGTATGACCTGTGTGGATGATTGCCATCATGTGTGTTAGTGTTTTGCGGTGTTTTGTATGGACAGTTTCGAATGAAATGATCTAAGGAGTTAGGTTTTTTAGTGCGATTAGCTTCACTAGAAAAGACAGTTTTGTAGCAGTTTTTCTCTGACACCTTCCAATGCCTGCAGAACAAAGGTGCTGTCGATGCTCTGATTCTGGCTGCCAGAGTGATTCATATCTACTGAACGGACAGGCGCACTGTTTTCTCCAAGAATATACTCTTAGCGTTCAATCACTGCTACTGCACTGTTAGCTGTCTGGCAGTCATTATCTATACATCTACATTTCATTTCAAGGGGAAGGAGCTTGCACAGCTGGTTGAGAGCAAAGAGATGCTTTCATTCCTCTGGCGCTTTCTGAACTCCAACTTATTCAAACACTTACTCTGATGCTTGCTGACACCAAACCTACAGCTTAGTCTTTCAACAAGCTGACTATTGTGTCGCCTCTCAAACTCAGTAAGACTCATGTATCATGTAATAAGTTCGGGCAGCATCTCTTAAACTTGTAGAAAGCATCTATACCTTTGTATTATCATCTCACCCAGAGATCTCTGAGCAGTCCTCAAAGTATGGTAAATACAGTTCAAAACTTTCTTCACCGTTATAATGGTCGGGTTTCACTGCGTGTCTACTAGAAGAGGGTCTGAATGTATGTTTAGATGTGTGTCTATATAGTATTCTGTTATTGGTTTGATTTGCTGAATAACGTGTGTCCGGGTTTCTAAATCGAATATGTCTTCGGCTTTTATCACTTGAGTATGTGTTCTGTGTAATGTGTTAACATCTGATCAGAACATTCAGACTGTTCTAATGAAGATATATCTCGGGGCTGTATTTCTAGATGTTCTAACGTAGTTTCAGTTTTTTGCTTTAAACATCCAGGCAAGGTTGCAGAGATCAAAATACATGATCCTTAAGTTCTGACACCAATTGTAAGAAGCGTTTTCCCAACATAAAATAACTCTTGCCTTTTAAGTGTCAAGTTTTAATGGTTGTTGAGAGTTTGAAATTTCCTTAATAAGTTATCAAATAATGCCGCTGCTGCAGACTGTTTACACCTCTATTTATAGTGTTTTATCCTGACAACAAACAGATTCACCAATCAAATCTCGTCAGGATGGAAGCAAACCAATCAGAAACTCGTTGTTTTTTATATAGTAAATTCATACGCTCTATAGTATAATGGTGTAAACAGGCTGACAGCGTGGGAACATGACCAATATTAATTACACAAATATAGTTCACAAAATAACAGTACATGAAAATGATGTCAGTCTTTACGACAATTAACCGATTAAACAGATAATCTAGTAAATCAGGATGTCAGGATCGGACATTCCTTCTGCCTGCTCCATAATGAACAAATAGTTCCTAAACGAAACAACACAAAATCAAATCCTCAAATAAATAGATACTCTCTGTACAAGATTAACAATATATATTAATAGGATTACTAAATTATGCACACAAAGTGTCTTTTGGAAGGTGTTAATGCATTTGGGGCTAATTCTTAATGACCTTCGGGAAACAACAACAACTTAAATTTTCCAAAATGGACGCTTACAATGTGACCGCCAAAGTCAAACAATGTTTCCACAAAATACGAGGTCATCATTAGTTGTAATCAATTATTATGTGCATAGTGACGTGTAAACACATTTTCTACACATCTTAGTGATAAACTCAGACAGAATAAACATTAAATGGAGTTTTACGAGCATCTGATTTATAAATTGACAAAAAGGAAGGTTAATAATCATGACCTGTGATGTTTTACAACAAACAGTCACAAGTCATGGTTCTTACATAGTGTTTTAGAAAGGCCAATAGTGTCCGTCTGTCCGAAGTATGGAAACTTCAACGTAAGGTCAGATATACAGCGTGTGTTCTATCTGAGGAGCCAGTTACAGGGACGAATATTCATGCAGTATTTACAATGTGGACAAAAATCAACGGGAAGAATCTTCCAGAAAATTCGTTTGCTCTCAGCCACTTTGTTTATCTTCTGCCAATGGTCTCGGATATTGATGTTACCCTGAAGATAACTTACCAGATATATCTTCAATATGCAGTGGTGTAATGGTAAGTATATATACTACATATTTTCGGTAACTTCTTTAGTTAAGGTTTTGCATGAAGGGCATTTTCTCAGATACTATCATCGAACAGTTTTGGAACTCGCTTTTGTTACTTACAATAATCATTATCAGCCTTATTACAAGTATTGAAAATCTTACATGTATAGTAGTTTAACCCTTTCCCACATACAACAAATCTGCAGCAGATGACTGAAAACATCCAGACGAAAACCTATATAAGTACTGAAAAGAGTTGGAAACATTGTAGCAAATGTAAACATTGCTCGTTTTGAGCAATTTCTTCTATTGTCGCAATGTTTTCAACGTCGTCTGCTACAGAGGCGTCTGTGTGAGGTAAAGGGTTAAACGCAGTTAAGGTTTTGCATAAAGGGCCTTACCTCAGATCTACACTTATTGGTACAGCTTTTACAATATATTAACTAATCTTACATGTATATACTAGTATAACCTAGGTTATAAAGTGATTGCACCTTTATTGGTCAGACATAGGGTTGGTTATTACATACTAGCTAAATGTGGTAAAGGGAATGTTCCTCGTCTTGTAAGTCTATATACATTTTATTTTCCAGTTTACATTTTTTATTTTTTCTATTTTATAGTTTTTCACTGACAAATATTGTGATTGGTTCGATAACATTATTTGTATAACCTTATGACAAATTGAAAAATGAAAACAATATTTCTGAAAAAGAATATTGATGTGTGTTGCATTGGATGCAGTTATTTCTGTTTCTGAAAAAGAATAGGTAATCCTAACTAAAGCATTACATCTGAACTTGTATGTATTAAAGTACAAGTGTATTTCTTTGCCATGATATTAGTGGTGAATTCTTTTTAATATGGTTTAAATATTGTAAGATGTAAAAGATGACAAGACTATCCGTAGTTCTCACATTTTTTTAACATTTCTCAGGACTATCACTTTCACACAGAATACACATGAGATGGTTATTGGTAAGTGCTTTTACTTTTTGTCTTTGCATGTCGTACATACTCCTGTAGATATGGAACCTGGTGTTAAAGTTAGAGCGTCTCTGTGGAGCCTGGTGGATAAGCCGTTCTTCGTGGAGTTTGGGAATATTTTGAGATGTCTGGAATCACACTATCTCACAGCAGCAGGAACAAGACTATATTAGTTTAAATAAATACTGAAAGTGAAAAAAAATCTAGTCAACATATGGGTGCCTAGAATAAAATGATCTTTATAACTGATTCAGTGAAATGATCTCGGAAGTTTTCTAACAATAATAAACATGTAGCAGGATATCCACAAGAAATATCATAACCCGACTTTGACCTGTTGACGCCCGTGATAAAATGTTTTTACTAAGTTTGTTATTTGAAAGTTCATCAACAAACGTTTTTAAATCTATGTCATCAATTGAAGCTGGCATTTTTTAAAAGTTTTGAAGTATGTTCAAACTACTGAGAATTTGCAACTCAATATGTTCTGTTCCATGGAACAACTGAAGCAAAGTACCATTGATTTTGATTTTTCAAACTGAAACAAGAATACATCCACAAGAGTCTAAGGTTTTCACACAATTTGGCATATGTAACAATGAGTGAATGTCTTTGCCAAAACAGCTTTGAAAATGTGTACACAAAATATGAAAATAGCTTTTGAGATTCTTACAAATTAGTTTGGGAGAACATATAGTTGTCTTTGTCTGTCCGTCCGGATTCCAGTCACACTTTATTTGCATTGAGCATAAATCTAAAAGTACTGAATATATTTCAATAAAACTTGAAATATACGTTCATATTATTAAAAAAAAGTGCATAATACAAGAACCATAACTTTATAGTGAATAATTTTCAAATTATCTCCCTTGTTAGACTTTATATTTCCATGTCAGGACTATAACTCGAACAGTACTAAAGATATTTCAACGAAACTTGAAATGTATAGAGCTATTAAAGAGAGGAAGTGTATTATACAAAAACCATAACTCTATAATGATTAATAAACATTAACTCCCTTGTTTTTATTATTTTCTTTTAATGAAGTATGTATTATGTAAATATAATTGACACTAATGAAGTCTGTTTTATGTATTATATAAATATAATGGTCACAAATATGTTGCATATGTGTTAAGAAATTGAAAGGTTCTTTACACGACAATGAAATATGGCAATGGATCAGTGGAAGTTTTCCTTTACACGACAATGAAATATGGCTATGGATCAGCGGAAGTTTTCCTCTACACGACAATGAAATAACAAATAAGACAAATAATATATCTGTACAAATTTATGCTACCAATTTGCAGGTATGATCACTAGTTAAAGGTAGTTCTATCAGACAATGCCTATTATGACTTGACAAAGCCCTTATGGGGAGCACATTCGGTTCCAACATTAAATATGCCTGTACATCACCACCATCCATTATTTCCCTCATTGTTTCATTGTCGTATTATATATCTTAATTAACTATATAATAAAATTTAATTGTCCTTGCAGCTCAATATCTCAGCTCTTTTCATATGTAGGAAATGACATAATGTTCTCGTAATTTGTTATATGTCTATGATTGTTTTTCTGAGTCCTATGGTTAAAACTAACTCCTGTAATGAAGAATATAATAGAAACTGGGGGCAGCAATACATTGTTTATTATATTTTTGAATGCTCTTTTCTTTGCATATGTTTATCAAGTCTGGGTTGTAAGCTCTGACAATTTAGCATACACATATTAAGGTCCTCCTTCTCTTTGTTATGAAGCTGGCATACAACTGTGGTTTTGTTTTTACTGATTTTTTCTCTTGTTCCTTGTAGCATATATGTTCATATATATATATATATATATATATCGGACTGGCCTTGTTCAGATTCCCAACAAATGAACACAATAAGTGGGCCCGCAGAAAAATTAGTAAATAACAAGTATTAGAATAATGAGACCAATTTTGAATCATGATACCACGATCATGCAGAAGACAATTTATCGTGAACTAGAAATATCACTGAAGGTGATGAATACCCCCAGCTAATGCCTGGCAATATACATATGTATGAGAAATTCAAGGGGCCATAACTCATTTAAAAACTAGAGATTGCTTTTTGAAAAAGCGCTTGTCTCCCCATTTGTGTGGTCGTAGTGGAGGAAAAGAAATGATGGAGATGATTTTTTTAGTTTTGGACTGGAGATGAAGCAACAGTGACAATCCTCAGTTATTGAGCGGAAACCGTTTTTCAGCTGAGGATTACTTTGACCTTGGTCTTTGACCTAGTGACCTCAAAATCAATAGGGGTCATTTGTCATTGAATCTACAGTTTATGTATTATAAAGGAGAGAAGTATTTATTTAAAGGAGAAGTTAAACCTGAGTCATTCGTTTAGTTATTATTTATTTTAACCGGGAGTCCAACATTCTTTTTGTTAGAATACCATGCCTACTTTGTTTTTGCTAAGATGTCTTCAGGCTGCGTAGCATTAGTTAAATGTTATCGACATGAGAGGTATTCACTGTTTGTAAGTGGTTTTCATCGGCATCAGAAGGTATATTGACGATAGTTAAATGTTATCGACATGAGAGGTATTCAGTGTTTGTAAGTGGTTTTCATCGGCATCAGAGGTATATTGACGATAGTTAATGTTATCGACATGAGAGGTATTCACTGTTTGTAAGTGGTTTTCATCTGCATCAGAGGTATATTGACGATAGTTAAATGTTATCGACATGAGAGGTGTTCACTGTTTGTAAGTGGTTTTCATCGGCATCAGAGGTATGTTGACGATAGTTAATGTTAGTTTATTGGGAAATGTAGTTAATGGTTAGTTTGTTAAAATTGGCGGTACTTAAATTTTATCATTGGTGTCTGAGATTCTTTTTTCCACATTTGGTATTTCTGTTTCAGCGTCTATAACGTCGGTCCCAGTCCCTGCGCCTACTGTGTTGATTGCTGGATTTGTGGTATTTTGATTCTGGGGTATTTTCTTTTTGTTCCCTACGTCTTTTCAAATCTTTCGTATTCTTCGGTGCTTCAGCCGCTGCTGTCTTCTCCTTAGGTTGAGTTGCACCTCTATTAACCAGCGTATCACTCAGGTCTCTGACCACCTGAGCAAGCTGGACAATAGAGGACTCCTGCTGCTTCAACACCCGTGTGTTCTCCTCCACTGCACTCTTAACATCTCTCAGCACCTGCAGCTGCTCAACTGAGAAGGCGGATGATACTGCTTCTGAACAAATGCTACCTACATGCTGGACCTCTGGCTCTGGAATTACTGAAAGCGGCTCTTCCAGAGTTGGTGTGTTGTAGTAATTAGGCAACACCTGCTTCAGAATGTCCTCATCCTCCTCCTCAATTGAAAGGACAACATCACTGCAGCTTGGAGCGGCTGGTTCTTCGACTATCTGTGGTACGGACTGTAAAATAGGTTGCTGGTTTAGGACCGCAGTGGCGGTGGCAGAGTTCAGCAGGTGCTGAAGTTGAATGATTAATAGGGATGACAACTGGATGGGTGCAGGCTGTGTTTGTGATGGCGTCCCGCAAAGTTGGGCAGAGTGCACTGGCGTCTGAGCGTGGAAAGGTGATTCTTGGAGGCCGGTTGGGAATGCCGCATTCAGAGCTGTGTTGAGTAAATCGCCTTTCCTCTTCCTAGACGCCCAATGCCTAGCTGACGCCTCCCCTGATAAGGCCACCAGGTCTTTGTCTGTAATTGGATATGGCGACCTGTTTTCCACCAGCATCTCGTCCGAATTCACGACGTTTTTCTCCCTCAACATCACAGCATGTCTGGGAAATGATCTAACATGGTCCGTCAACTCAGTTTTCTTGAAACAACGAAACAAGCACAGGGTGCAGTAAAATGGCACATCATCAAGTCCCAAATGTTGCTTTAGTATGCGGCCCATTACCCTGTACTTGGCCTCTATGTATGTTCTATTATTCCTATGGAGGCATCTCAAACATTGATAGGCCTTTCTTTTGTTGTCGTTGGTCGACGTTATATCAGACATTTTCTGAAAAATACCAAATTAAGGCTATTTGAGTAACTTGCTCTTTTTAACACCCCATGCATCGTAACCTAGCCGACTTTTGATTTTCTGCGCTGATTGGAAATTTATCTGGGAAATAAACATTCCCTGTGACTGATATATACTCTACAGCTATGACCTGTGGTTAACCTTAACATGGCATGCTCACTACAGTTCACTTTACCCACTACCCCAGGTAGTATTTACTGGTGCATTGGTCAGACAAAAAAAACTCACTCTCTTCTACCTTTTCTTGACTCTGATTCTGTCTCTCCCATCTCGATACTATCTCTCGCTGCTCAATCAACTTTCACGCTTAGCTTCATCTCTTAAACCCACACATTTACTTTTATCTACTCTCTGACAACCAGCAACTCTACATATTCTGAAACCTTATCACGTTCGCCTATGGTCACCTATTACTAGTACTCACAGTCACCAGCACCCCAATCATGACTGGCGATCTTCTTTATTTAGCATGGTTTTGCATGAAATGTTTTTCTTACATGTATTCTACATTGGAAATTTCTGAATTCATGTAATTCGGTAAACAACTTATATTCTCCCCTTTAATATTATTTAGCATACTTACATGAGTATATGAACATCAATTTTAACGGTAACAGCAATTTGCAAGTAACGAAATATCTATATACATGTACATGGGTATCATCAAATCATAGTTTCACTTTAATAATCATTTCATCGCAGCACTACTTCTTTATCATCTTTCTCTGGCTTTAATTATCCACCCTGGTGTGTTCAGTCCCTCATGCAACTTGATTTTATCGTGATGCACCAGCATTTGAATGACAAAGTTAATATTATTCAAATTTTGCTTGATCATGTAGGTCCCTTTATATGTTCTTTCAAGTTAACGTGTTACGCCATTTTTAATACCCTCTGACAGAAACCAGACAGCGTCTCCAATCTTGTAGTTATGATGGACTATTCTTGCATCATATATTGTTTTGTTTCTCTGGGCTGCCACTTTCAGGTGGTCACGTACGATGTTATGTGCATGTTGCATCTTTGACCTCAACTTGTCGACATAGTCTCCATAAGTCGTGACGTCAGTGCCGTTATAGATTGTAGTGCTTCCAAATACTAGTTCTGAGGGTAATCCGACTTCTCTTCCCATGGTTAAAAGATTTGGAGTAAGGCCTGTACTCTCATTCGGGGTTGACCTGTAAGCACTAGCTAAACATCCCAGGTTAAGATCCCATTCATTCTGTTCTCCGCAAAGGTAAGCTTTAATCATCCTAATTAAAGTACGATTGAAGCGCTCTACTTGTCCGTTACACTTCGGATTTCGTGGACTTGTCCTAGTTTTCCTTATTTGCAACATCCGGCACAACTCTCGAAATATCTTACTTTCGTAATTTCTTCCCTGGTCACTTAGTATTGATAAAGGACATCCCCACCTGGCAATAAAGTCATTTAATATTCTTGTTGCACATGTCTCTGCAGTCTTATCCGGAACTGCTAGTATTTCGACATACTTGGAGAAGTGATCTGTCAGGACTAAAATATACCTATTTCCTCTGGGTGTAACTGGTAACGGCCCTATGTAGTCTGTCGCTACGACATCCCCAGGTGCACCAGCTTTAACTGTTCCCAAGGGGGCCTTAGGTTTTTTCACAGGTTTTTTTTATCGTAGCACAGGTGTCACACTGCTTTAAATACATTCTCACATCATTCTTCATCTGATACCAATAGAAACTCTGTAACAACTTCTGATATGTTTTTTTACATCCTAAGTGACCAGCTATAAGTGAGTCATGGAATTGAAAAAGAAGCTCCCTTTTCAATGATGCTGGTACTAAGAATTGGTTATGGCTTCCACATCCATTCTTTCTAGTAAACTTCTTGAAAAGAGCGCCATTTGAAACTGATAAGGAATCCCATATGATCCAGTAATGTCTAGTAACAGGGCTTAATGCCAACATGTCGTGTGTGCTTGGTTTCGTCCCTTCGACTTTTGCATTGTAGATTACGGATATCTCAGGGTCATTCTCTTGAAGAAGGGCAATGTCATTCAAGCTGCGGTCTCCTGCCCATGACCTTATATGCATGCTCTTTTCTACATCATCCGTACGATTAGATGGGCCAGGTTTTGGTTCTGAAATAGCCCGAATAATTTTTATTGATTGTTGCGTGCCTTCTTTTTCCAGACTGTTATTCTCATTTTCTATTGACTGTTTCAACTTCAATGGCTCAGTCATATCCTCCAATGGACAATCTTTTGGGTTGTCACATCGTGACAGGGCGTCACAGTGCCCTTGTTTTTTCCCTGGTCTATATTCTATTGAAAAGTCGTAGTGCGACAAGATTTCTATCCATCTGGCTATTTTGCCCCTGGGATCTTTAAGTTTGTACAACCAGATTAAGGCTTGGTGGTCATTCCTAACAACAAATGTTCTCCCAAGGAGGTATTGTCTAAAATACTCAATAAAGTAACGAATGGCAAGTAGTTCTTTTTCTGTTATGCAGTAGTTTTTCTCTGCTTTGTTGAGTGCCCTACTTGCATAAGCTATTACCCTCTCGCGACCATCTGTAATTGATGCAAAACTCCCCCAATTCCAGAATTGGATGCGTCTACATCAAGTATAAAGCTGCCCGCATTATCTAAAGGGTATCCCATAATTTCGGAACCTATCAGCATTTTTTTTACTCTATCGAACGAATCTTGACAGGCGTCACACCACTTGAACTCTTTACCTTTCTTTGTTAATTCGACCATTGGACGTACTATCTTTGCAAAATTCCGTACAAACCGGCGGTAATAGGAACCTAGGGTTACAAACTGCTTAATTTGTTTTGGAGAAGTGGGCACGGGCCATGCAGCTACCTTAGCTATGTTCACTGGGTTGGGTTTAATACCAGAGCTAGAGACAACATGTCCTAAAAAGGTCACCTCCTCCTGTAACATCTCACATTTTTCTGGCCGAAGCTTCAGCCCTGCTGTTTGTAAACGGTTGAGAACTTCTCTCACCCTGCTAATATGTTCGTCGAAATCTGTCCCAAAGACTATAATATCATCAATGTAAATAAGGCAAGTTTCCCATTGTAGACCTTGCAATGCTAGTTCCATTGTACGTTGAAATGTACTCGCAGCATTGTTTAGCCCGAAAGGCATCCGTAACATTTCATAGTGTCCAAATTTGCAAACAAAGGCGCTTTTCGGTATGTCACTTTCTTTCAAAGGAATTTGGAAGTAACCGCTCGTCAAATCAAAAGTACTAAATAAGGTTGAGCCCGCGACGGCGTCAAGACAGTCTTGGATTCTGGGCAACGGAAAACCATCCGGTCTAACAAGTGCATTGACTCGGCGATTGTCGACACAAGGTCTTACACTACCATTTTTCTTTCGAACCAGGACAATCGGACTTTTCCTTATCACGCCTTTTGCTAGCATATCTTCTATTGCATTTTTCTCTTCTTTAGCGTACGCCATTGGGACTCTTCTTGGGAGCTGTTTAACTAGTTCAGCGTCACAAGTGTTAATTGGGTGCTCCGCTAAGTGTGTAAGGCCTATATCCCATTCATTTCTGGAGAATGCATTTTGGAAGTTATTCAATAATTCTGCAATAACACACTTTTCTCTACAATTCCTGTTCTCTGTTGATCTGTCAAACAGATCGGACACATGTTTGGGCACTTCAAAGCTTATGTTTGGGTTCTTTACTTCAGATGCTTTTGGTACTTTGATTTTTGGCTTAATGATTTCAACTCTTCTTATGGTTACATTATCAGTATTTTGTTCTGGATTTTCTTCTTCGACCAGAGTTGTTTGAATTTCGTCTATTTGCTCAGCTTGAGCGATAACTGCATCTTGATTTATTGTCACCGAAGTCGCAAACGCATTCAGCACACGCACTTTGTTTGTTACGCTACTATTAATATCCACTAAGACAGTGGCCATCTGTAGGGGATAGGTATCTTTAAAATGTTCTGTAGGTTCAATGATAAAATTGGAGTTTGCGCTTGACTCATCACTCGCTGTTCTTTCCACATACACATCGATCAAAGCCTCACATTGCGGCGGAATAATTGTGTGATCAGCAACTGCTACTTTTCTTATACTATTTTTTATCCCTATCTGTATACAAGGGATCTCTTTTCCTCTTAGAATTATCTTTCCTTTGCTTAGAAGAATGTCAGCTGGGCCATGTTCATCATCCTGAAGTATGTCAATTCCCAACATCCCAACAAACCTTCATCTTCTATGTCGGCGACTATCAGTTCTTTCTTTAGGTTGATTGGACCAATTTCGATGTTGAAGATTGCTTTTCCCAGTTCTTTGAGTGGAATACCACCCGCGCCGGTTAAACATGCTGTTTTAGTCAAAGTGGGCCTCTTTTCTTGTGGTATGGTTCTGTAGGTCTTTTCCGAGAGAATTGTTTTTGTTGCCCCAGTATCTGTAGTGAAAATCATTCTTGTTCCTTCTACTGTACCCTTAACGTATACTCCATCACTGAATGGCTTTCTTCTACGGATGATGAATTGCGCTTCGTGCAACCCTGTGTCTTTACTTCCCGGGCCAATTTCTTTACTTATTGGGGCTTCACCGCGGCCTGTCGATTAAGCCCATTCTCGTTTAAAGCCTGGTTATTGCCATTTGAGAACTGGTTTTGTTGTATATGTTGGGATACTCCCCTTCTACCGCTGTAATCGTTTTGCTTATTTAAGGGACACTCTCTTGCAAAATGACCATACTGTTGGCAGTTGAAGCAATTTCTTCCTTGTTTGTTTGTTTGCCTGCTCTGGGACAATTGTTCAAATTTTGCCAATATTTGCTTGAGCATTTCTTCTGCACTTTGCTCTTTAATTGTTTCTTCATTGATTGGCTTGTCAGGACTTGTAGGTATTTTACTTCGGCTTTCACCGTTTTCTCCTTTAGCCCTAGATCGTACCTGGCATACATATTCTTCATCTCCACTATCCCTTTCATCCTCACTATCATCTGTGTTTCGCGCGCTGCGCACACATTTTTTCATTTTCTTTTCATTATATGGGTTGCGTCCATAATTTTGCCTTGTCCGAATAAAATTTACGACATGATACACAGCTTCATCAATATCGCTAGGGTCGTTTACGTATTCTACTTCACATCGCACATCTTCATCTCTGAGTCCATCTAGAAATTTCCTAACCAAGTCTTCTCTTCTAGTTTGAGTATCTCTCCCTCTATGCCCCTTATCGTACAGACGCTTAAGTTCAGCTGCAAATTCTTCCGCAGTTTCGTTTTGTTTCCGAGTTCTTCTATTAAATTTGGCTGCGAAAGTTTTTGCAGTTTCTATTACTCTAAATCTGCAGTCTAACTCAGTGGCTAATGCTTCATAATCATTCAGAACGTCTCTTCTCAGCTGCGTGAACACGAAATCACCTGCACTACCTTGTAGTTTTGGAAGAAGCTCGTCCAGTTTATCTTCGGTTGTCCAGCCCTGCCTTTCTGCTACTGCTTCGAAGCGGTTGATCCATACCCTCCAATCTTCCTTTCCGTAAACAGCTGGTATCTTTATTTGACTACGGTTATGATGGGAATCTCTCCTTGGTCTGGTTCGCATCCTGCTATTAGAACTACTGAAGTCGGCTTGATAGGGATCTGGATTAGTGTTTCTTACAGGGTGTGTGGGTCTATGAGGGGTTTGTTGACTTGCCAGGGTTTGATATACCGTGATCTCCTTCTAGGATCATGGTCTACATCTATTATATCTCTGAATCTAGACTCTGAGGGATGTTGCTGCTGTGCTGTTTGGGGAGATCTATCAACATTTGTAATATTTTGTCCCGGGCAACTATCGTTGTAATCATGTTCGACATTCGGATGCTGCTGAACAGTTGGTTGAGCTGAAGGCGTGTATCTTCCCATTGTACGGCTGTTCAGGTTACCTAAAACCTCAGCCACACCTTTTAGAACTCCTGTCATTTGACTTTGCATCTCGACCATCTTTCTGATTTCTTCAGCCATGTTAAAGGTTTCAGATTGTTTTTGTTTTAATTGGGTATCAGCTTGGCCTACATCAATTTGAGGTCTAGCGTTATAGAGGTAATTTTTCATTGTCTATTAAAGAGGGTTGCTGATCTGGCTCTACACATGTTGAGGGCTTAAAAAACATCTCATTCTCCTGTTCTGAATCTGTTTCTGACATCTTTGTTTTGGGTCTTGATCGCAAGGGATAAAATTAAATCCCACACATCTGTCAACCATAAATATGTTACGAGCTATGATAGGGTGGACTAACTTCCTTTTCAAGGATAGTTCTTTGTAAAGTTTAAATAAAATGGACTCCCGGTTAAAATAAATAATAACTAAACGAATGACTCAGGTTTAACTTCTCCTTTAAATAAATACTGCTCTCCTTTATAATACATAAACTGTAGATTCAATGACAAATAAGACTAATCAAAGCACTGCAAGTGCTCACAGCAAGGGGCTAACTGCAGATAACATTTGGGATTTACCGATCCCAAAAGTCTAACTTGAACACTTTACACTAGCAATTTGTTAGTTAGCACTTTATATCCATATATTAAATGATAAAGCAAAACACTGTAAACACAGTATGATGGTCTATCGATATACTAAAAGTTGGCATACACATGCGCATCTGCTATCTGGATAGTTTCTGCTTAGCACACTTCCTGGTTTACAATGGATTTTTAGTCGTGTCTTTTTTTAATGCAATTAACACATATACATTTCATATCAAAATCACAATAACCTAACAATGATAATTATATTGAGAGTCCAATTTTACTTTCAAAGCAGAAATAAAATCCTGTGTTATCTACATTTTCTTCAGCGTGCAATGACTGAAATATTGTTAAAAGCGTCGTAAAACATCATACACACGATTTAATCATTTCTTAGTGTTTCACACCGCATAGGTGAATAGTTTTAAATGCATTGCTTTTGAATTCATTTTAAATCCCAACATTTTGAAAGAGTTTATTGCAGCGGTGTTAAATGACAATTGCACCACTGATATCGGCAATTCATAAGACAAAAAATATTATATTTTTCTTTCAAAAAGCTGGAGCGGGAAACGAACTCAAGTCTCCCGTTTCACGGCTCAACATGCTAACCGCTACGCTACGCGGCCACTTCGATGAATTTCATTTATAACATAATTATAAACCAACACACGAGTTAGCGAAATATTTAGTATTGAAACGTTTTATCTTGATAAATAATTTGTTTTATAACTGGGACTTGACTATCTTATTCCGTCTGCTGGGGTTGTTCAGGTTAATTTTGGTTGAGAATTTGATGTATCTACCTAGGAATCTAAAATGAAATACTCTAGTACTTAGATTCCAGATTAACGTTTCCGCTGATAATACATTTTATTCGAAAGGATTTTTGGAAATTACGACGCCTAGGCTCACTTGCACATTCGTATATATGTTATATTTTGTCAACTGTTTATTTTATTATCATTTAAATAATTTGAATGTTTAAATATATATGTTATCATTGGAACTCATTTATCTTAATTTGTTTTTGAGTCGGAATCGAAAAGTTACCTTTACTCCATTCGATTTACAATATTTAGGAATTACCAATGAACTTTACGTGCGATCAAGTATGTTGAAAGCGTAGAAATACATTTTAATTATTAACACAAAAATTCTTTCGAGTTATTCCTTTTGGGTTAGTGATGTCGAATCAAATCAATTTTCGGCTTCATATGTCAACAAGTTACCGCATTTTGATTTTTAGACAGGAACTATTGGCGGTACAAGATGACCAACATGGAAATTAGCTGGCAACAGTCATTTCATTTTTAACAAAATATTCCACAAATCATCCAATTTCAGTTTTTCCCCGTAGAAATGTGTGGCTAATTTACAATATAATATATGCAAGTTATTACATACTTTGCCACTAATATCCTCCATGGACAATATAACAAGAGGGCCAGTATCGCTCCACGGCCATAAGGCAAAAATCAAATCTCCAAACAGCCCTGCCCCCTGTTGGCCATGTTTTTTACCAACCACCATGGCTAAAGGAATCATGTAGAGTGTCACCTAAGGAATATTTCTTCAAAATTATTTGAAAATTGGCCGACACTTTCGGAGGAGAGGATATTTTAAGTTTTCACTAAAGCCATATAAGGCAAAATAGCCCCACCCCCTGGTAGCCATATTTTTCCACTAATCAACATGGCTTGACGGAATCTGATAGAGGGTCAGCCTAGGAACATTTCTAGAAAAATTATTTGAATATCAGCCAGACACTTTCGGAGAAGAAGATTTTTTAAGTTTTCTTTTTAGACATATAAGGCAAAATAGCCCCGCCCTCTTGCGGCCATTTTTTTTACCAATCAACATGGATTGAAGGAATCTGATAGAGGGTCAGCCAAGGAACATCTCTACAAAATTATTTGAATATCGGCTGAACACTTTCGGAGAAGAAGATTTTTTAAGTTATCACTTTAGCTATATAACGCAAAATAGCCCTGCCCCCTAGCGGCCATGTTTTTCAACCAATCAATATTTCTTGAAGGAATCTAATAAAGGGTCACCCAAGGAACATTTCTACAAAATTATTTGAAAATCGGCTGGATACTTTCGGAGGAGAAGATTTTTTAAATTTTCACTATAGCCATATAGGCAAAATAACCCCGCCCTCTGGCGGCCATGTTTTTTAAACAATCTACATGGCTTGAAGGAATCTGATAGAGGGTCACCCAATGAACATTTCTACAAAATTATTTGAAAATCGGCTGAACACTTTCGGAGAAGAAGATTTTTAAAGTTTTTTTTTTAGCCATATAGGCAAAATAGCCCCGCCCTCGGGCGGCCATTTTTTTTTAACAATCAACCTGGCTTAAAGGAATCTGATAAAGGGTCACCCAATGTACATTTCTACAAAATTATTTGAAAATCGGCTGTACACTTTCGGAGAAGAAGATTTTTTAAGTTTTCACTATAGCTATATAAGGCAAAATAGCCCCGCCCCCTGGCGGCAATGTTTTTCGCCCAATCAACATTTCTTGAAGGAATCTTATAAAGGGTCACCCAAGGAACATTTCTACAGAATTATTGATGGATCAAAAAGAAATGAAGGAATTTAAGAGAGGACATTGAGAGGATGCTTATTATGAAGTTTCAACCAAATTGGCCAAGTGGTTAGGGAGAATAAGTCGTTTAAAGGAAAAAGTTAACGCACGCACAGACGCACGCACGACGGACAATTCGCCATGACATAAGCTCGACTGGCTTTCAGCCAGTGGAGCTAAAAATCAAATACATATGTATTTATAAATAAAGGAGCAGCAGCACAAGTTGCTTGTACTGTAATTAACACAGGAACTTGAAACAGTAACTTATATGTAAATTTTACTATTACTTTATATAAGGTTTATTATAGTAATAGTAACATTTATATATTAGGAGTTATTGTGTTAAGTTCCTGTGGTAATTACTTTACTTTTAGAAACCTGCTAGTGAGAAAAGCTGTTCCTTATGTTGCTGCTTTTAATTGTGTTTTATACATGTAAACGTCCATTTATTGCAATGTAAATATGTTGTTACAAAAAAAGGTGCAACATTATAAAACAATTTGCTCACTTTTCACTCGTCCTTCGCCATGGCGAGCGGACAAGTGGAATTTTCAAGCTCTGCTTGTAAATTATATTAGCCCATCTGTTTTTGGTTTTGTTTTGTTGGGTTTAATGCACTAGCAACACATTTGGTCATTTAAAGGTGTTGTCAGCCACATGAGTCCGCGGTGAGAGGCGAATGACATCAGAAAGGTTATTTGATTAAAACCCTACAGTGACCGTAGCCGGCCGTTCCCAGGAAGAAACCTGGGACCTTCACACTGGTGTCTAATGCGCTATCGACTGCGCTAGCCGGGCCGGCTGAAACCCATCTGTACTATGACAAATAAAATGAATATCATTTCATTGCCGTTGTAAATACAAATGGCTGGCACTAACCAATTGTTGGTTTAAACTTTAAACACAGTCACGTGACCAACTCTTAAATAAACCGCAGCGCAACAATGTTTAATACAATGTGTTCAGTTTTCATAACGTACATCTAGATCTTGTAAATATTCGTTTCGCCCATTACCAAAAACAAGAGGCCCGTGAGGGTCTATGCTCTACTGGGATGGATGGTTCTTTGGTCAATTTCAATCCAGAGCATGTATGTATGGTGAAGATCGGATAGTAAATGCAGGTTCTATTGTGTTCACAAGCTGTATTATATCAATTTTGACAATTTCAAGGGCACATCTGGCTCGGAAGGAACCGAGCTCTCATCCATATTTAACTACTATCTAAGTTTGGTGAAGATCAGATAGTAAATGAGGCCTCTATTGTGTTCACAAGCTCTATTATAGCAATTTTAGCAAATTCAAAGACCATAATCCAGCCTTGCATGGGCGGATCTGGCTGGTTTACAAAAGGAATCAAGCTCTCATCAATATTTAACTACTATCTAAGTTTGGTGAAGATCGAATAGTAAATGGAGGCTCTATTGTGCAGGCCTGCTATTTTTCCGGCCTGTTTCCGGTTTTCGACATCGCCAAGGTCGATCTTGAGATTCGTGTAACGTACAGTGTTGATGTTTATGGATTTTTATGGATTCGAAAGAAATCGACCAATTTCCGAGGGCGCCGCCATTTTGAATTGTCGGCCGTACTCTTGTTGCCAAAGCGATATTGATTGGCTGATCGTAACAGTTTTATCCAATTGACTTTCCCGGATCATAGGTAAATAAATCATCCGGAATACCTTGGATTTATCGCTATATTATATCAATGACGTCACTGTTGTACCAAAATTAAATTGAAATGATGTTGCATATTGAAACAATAGCGATATTGATTGGCTGATGTATATTGATATTTAAGAGTTCGTGTTTAACGTACAGTGTTGATGTTTCTTTCTTAAATTCACAGTTCCATCGGTACTGTTTACAATCAAGTGTGACGTTGATGAGTAAAGGTGAGTGGATTTTGTTTGAAATAAAATTCTATCGCTCGAGAAGAGGTGGTGTTTCTTTAGGATAAGGGATACACCTGGCCAACCCTCTTTTCATACTCTGCATTGTCCAACTCTTTTTTTCACTCACAAAACAGTTTTGTATGCCAGGGTTTCTTTCAAATTAAATTGAGAACTAATTGAGAATAAATTATGAACCTGTGATTATTTTATTAATTAGGTAAATTATGAACCTGTGATTATTTTATTAATTAGGTAAATTATGAACCTATGATTATTTTATTTTAAAAAAAGTATTTTGTAAAGAGAATCCATGCCGAAATTTTCCTTGATTTTGTGCCTATGCAGCCAAATCTAGCCTCGTGGTACGTAAATATATTTTTAATGGTACGCGTTGTTTCATATTTTAATATAATGTTAATTGTTTAGTTATCTCTTTGTCAGACTTGTCATGGTATTGGAGCTCGCAACCCATCTGGAAGTTGTTTCCAAGACCGATGCTTGTGCTAAACACAAGTGGAGATGGGACTGGATAACAAACACGCCACTCGAGGAATGCATCCAAAAAGCCAAGGAGGGAGGTACTACATGGTGTTCCATTTGCAGAAAGCCTATTACGTACGGCTCTAGTGGGAAGAAGGCACTGTTCAACCATGTTGACAGCCCACCACATCTAACAGCCAAGAAAAAAAACATCCTAACCAATTACAATATTGGAGGTAAATACAAAACTATTTTGACGCAACTAAATAGTGGTGACCCATTAACAATGTCTCACGGTATCTTGTTTGACTGACCCTGTACTTTTTTTAACTGGGATTTGACTGTTGTCATGCAATTTTTTACACCAAACCATTATATTGGTATCAAGGACGTTAACATTAAAGTAAAAAAAAGTTATAATTATATAGAGCTAAAACTTTTTACATATTTGTGTTAGCAGCCGGAGGAGTGTGTACGGCCAATTGTTCCAGTTAAGCAGCGTGCTGCGCAGATGGAAGCTATGGTACTCGGTTTCGTTTCAGAATATGACCTAGCATTCACGGTTACATCAGGTCTACTGGATTTAATGAAGGCGGGAGCAAAAGACAAGAAGGCTCTGGGCGAATTGAAGCTGAATCGCAGGACAGCTTCATACAAGATGGTGCATGGTGTATCCAAAACATGCATGGGTGAATGGACCAAGAAGATGTCTCAAACAATGTTTTCATTGAACATAGACGAAGCTACAACAAAGCATCAGAAGAAAGTGTTGGCTGTTTTGGTCAGTATTTATGACGACATGAGAAAGGAAGTTGTTATTGAACACCTCAGTTCGTTTAAAGTTATAAACGCTGATGCTAAATCAATATTCAACGGCATTGAAGAGATATTCGAGAAATGCAACTTTCCATGGCGAAACCTGATTTCAGTCCTTATGGCTTTATGTGCTACAATGCGTGGGCAGAAAGGGGGTGTAGAGACACTCATAAAGTTAAAGGCTCTCATCTCTTGAACATTGTCGGTGACTCTGTTCATCATGCCCACAATGCAGCAAAATCATTCTGTAGCCCATTTAAGAATTGGCTTGAGCGTTTGTTTAAGGACATACATACAGATTTCCACTTGTCCACATATCTGCGAGATATGTGGATTGAAGTTCACTATTGCCAGAGCGATTCCTCAATCATTGCTTCTTATCTGCGTACAATCTGGCAGATGATACTCTTAAGACTCCTTGATGCATTCACCATCTTTTACGTGTCATTTGCCAAGGGAGAGGACAGGGCTAGGTTTATCAAGGACAAGCAAAGAATAATCAAACGAAATAATGTGTCTCAGGCAGCCCAACAGAAGCTACTAGAGATTGACAACTATCTCAAGAAGACCAAAACGGTGGATGGGAAAGAAAGGAAGGTGCGTATCATATACCGTCTGTTTCGTGGAAGACTACGCACAAGAATCCTACTCAACATTTATGTTGGTGTCTTCCATCAGCTGAAGGAGTATGTGATGATGTTTCAGCGGAAGGATCCACACATTCACCTTCTCAATGATTGGACTGTTCACCAAACCTGAGGTTATGCCACGAAGTGTTGCAGAGCTGAAACAACTGAAAGTGGATGATGTTAGATTTCATCTCCCACATAAAGCTATGTTTATTGGAAACAGCTCTCTGCTCAACAACGGCAAAGCAATGCAACTCGCAGATGTCAAGTTGGTATTTAGTCAGTTGACAGCTGCATATGTATCTGCAAGTAATGTCCTCTTCCAGAAAATGCCAATTAGCAACAGATTGCTGCAACGTGTGAGTGCCTTGGATCCAACAGCTTAAGGACACTCAATTACACTAGGTTACTTGAAGGAGTTGCCAAATCTAGTTACCAATGTGTTGACCAAAGACGAGCAGAGTGTGTTTGGTTGCCGTGTCGACAGTTGGTGGAGTGATGTCGCCAAGACATACCCAATGCTTGGCAAGCTAGCTCTTGCCTGCCTGACATGTTTCCGTGGACCTCTAATAGAAGGGATGTTCAACTCAATGGGTGATGTTTGTGATGTTAGATCAGGTATGATGGATACAAAGACCCTCTCTGCCATCCAAACTACCAAGTATCACTTAAAAGCCTCTGGCTCATCATCTGTGAAATACTTTGAGAGGACAGACACCTTGTACAACCAGAGATAGTACAGAACATGAAAGTGGCCAGTAAAGAGTACAGACTGAGTGTGAAAAGACAAACAAAGGACAATGTGAAAGAGGCATTGAATGTGACAATGAAGCCAGTACCAAAGAGAGCAGCCATATACCAGATTGGCAATAAAGCTAAACAACAGCGGGAAGATCATGCTGCTACTACTAGTAAATGTGCTTATAAACAAATAGGATAGACATGAGACTCAATTTGTCAACTTGCATTGTATAGTGTCTGTTACTTTTTAGATTTCGTAAAGTTTTCGTTTTATAAGAGTAATGTGTATATATATGTATGCGCTTTTCACTTTGACTTATTGTAAGACCTTGACAATGTTTTGTTTAATAACCTGGACCCTAATGGGAGGCTTGCCAACCCCCTGCCAATTTTATTTCAGGCCTGGCTATTTGTGCCAAAAAGCAGGCCTGATTGTGTTCACAAGCTGTATTATAGCAATTTTGACAATTTCAAGGGCCATAATCCAGTCTTGCATGGGCGGATCTGGCTGGTTAGCGAAAGGAACCGAGCTCTCTTGGATATCTAACTACTGTATAAGTTTGATGGAGATAAAATCAAAACTGTACTTTATCGCGTTCACAAGCTGTATTATAGCAATTTTGACAACTTCAAGGGCCATAATCCAGTCATGCAAGAGCACATCTGGCTGGTTTGCGAAAGGAACCAAGCTCTCATCAATATTCAACTACTATCTACGTTTGGTGAAGATCATATAGTGAATGGAGCCTCTATTGTGTTCACAAGTTCTATTATAGCAATTTTAACAATTTCAAGGACCATAATCCAGTCTTGCATGGGCGGATCTGGTTTGCGAAAGGAACCGAGCTCTCATCGATATCTAACTACTGTATAAGTTTGATTGAGATACAATGAAAACTGAAGACTTTAACGCGTTCAAAAGCAATTGTTTACGGACGCACGGACACCACGCCACTGCAAAAGCTCTTCTGGCCTTTGGCTAGTAGAGCTAAAAAACAACAAAATAGATATCAAAATCCCGCAATACTTCTCTTTTATTGACTTGGTCAATGAACTGCAAATTAAAATATTTTACAAATTACAGGTTAAAGTCTGACCTTGAGTATTTTGCCACTACAAATACTTAAACACGTTAACATATTGATACATATACAGGTTTAGTATCAAAGTGTATAAAATACCATTCCAGGTTCCAGATACAGATATTAGTTGAAGGGACCACATACAATCCCAATCAATCAGCACACGCAAATCGGCCCGCTGGCGGCAATAAATGGGCATCGCGGCACAACGGCCCGTCAACGGTCCGCTATGGGCCCGTTTTTTGTCCTAGCTTTCTCCAGAAACCTATTTGAAAGCTTACAGGTTGGTTATAGTGCACCATTTTAATTCTCATACCATTAGAAAAAATATAATCGCAAATTGAGATTTTTTATTCGACATAGTGGGCCGATATATATAGAGTTGTCTAACCTATTTCACTATGATTCGATTGCCTGCCTTGAAATTACAACAACAACATGAAATATGTATTTTATTTTGTCTTTAAAACACGTATATTGCACAAAGTATGTAATATATGGATATAAAACCATATAAAAGAATATGTATGTCTTTGTAAAAATACGATTGAAATAAACTTAATCAATATTTTATCACGTGGGAACTTGGCGGAAGTGAGAAAATGTGTTCAAACAACTTTTGAATGATTGAGGTTTTTCGGCATTGAATCGTTTAAAGAGGCAAAATCATTATAAGTAAGCCACGTCACATAAGTTAATGTCTTTGTTTTTCTTTTTAAAAAGTGTTCCAGAGCATGATCACAGTTTTCATTGCAAATGAAATATAATTGACATCAGATTTCGCGACATGACTTTGCGGTTTATCGTCCCCTATAGAACACATTCTATGAAGTGTTAAACATGATTGCACCATCAAATCATCGCATCCTTTCTAAGATTAAGTACTTTTGCTAGAACAGGTTTATTCCTGGTGCATGTGTATTTTTTCTCACTGAAGATAACAGCTCACCAGAATTGTGTCTAGATGACATAACCACGGCCCGATATGTTCTGTCGGTTGTCGGCCCCATCGGTTGCCGAGTTGCATATCCGCCAGGGGCCCGCTGTCAAATGCCCATAGCGGGCCTCTGTATTATATATATAGTGGACCGACAACGGCCCGACCACGGCCCGATATGTTCTGTCGGTTGTCGAGTTGCATATCCGCCAGGGGCCCGCTGTCAAATGCCCATAGCGGGCCGCTGTTTAAAAGATAGCGGGCCGATAGCGGCCCATTGTTGGTGTGCTGACTGGGATGTTCCTGTAAATACTGCAATGGTGGAAATGATTATCTCTAAAGGTTTGAATTTGAAAATCTTTGAACATGGGGTAGATTTGGACTAATTGTCCACTTAAAGGAATTGATAAAAACAATAAAAAATAGTTTCTTTTGTTATTCAGATGTTGTTTTGTTATTATGTGTGTGATTTTAATTAAATTCAAATACGGCTTGTGCTCTACTGCTTTTGTGCATGTTTAAAGAGACAAAACTATATGTATAAACTTTGGGTATTGATCAGTGATGTTTAAAAATATAACCATCTCCAGATCCATCAGTCAGACAAACGGCAATGAAGATCATCTGCAGGTCCATTGAAAACAAATCAGACGACAACAGTTCCCCAACACAGATGTCTGTGAAGAAGGAAATATTGCTGATTACCATTAAACCAGTGGCTTGTTATAGTTGTTTGCAGTATTCTTTTTTTTTCCATTTAAACAGTTCATGTTTTAGAGGTTACAGTGTCCATATGTGAGCAGTATTAAGGGCCATACCGACTTCCTTTATTTTTCGTTGTCCAACCATCAGAGTAGTATCATTTAATGGTACCCGGGTAGCGGGCCTATTTATGCAGAATTATTTATAAATGAGTTGGGTACAACATTGGTGATAAATGCTATGCAGGAACACAAATAGCTGCATAACACTGATAAATAGAATAAAGAAACTATAGTTTTTGTGCGTGTAACTACACATAGTTACTTTTAAACAAAAATATGAAAGTTCATTTTTGCTATTGATATTGACTATTTTACATTGTCAACAATCGTTCAGCTTTGATGACAAAAAGGTCAATATTAACACGACAGTTTTCTTAATCTGTTTCAATAAAAGTTTGAAAACCGATCTGTCTTAACATTTAACAATAACACCACTTCCTCAAACAACAGATGATGTTGTTCAGTATCAGTACTACGATGGAGTAGTGATTGATATTCATCAGGAATTACTACAAGCTTAGATAATAGCATATAGTGACCGCCAGGGGCGTAGCTAAGGTATCCAAAGTGTGTACGCAATTTGGTTAGGGGGGTTCCCTCTATATCGTCTTCTGGGAGCATTTCAGTAGCAAAATATGATTGATCTTGATGGTGAAATAAATTTATTTTCTAGAAAATTTTGAGATAGTAAAATGTGTTGCATTTGTCATTTTTCGTCAAATCTGTCGGGTCAGATCAGTTGTTTTTTACTTACGCCTACCCCATGCCAAGTTTTCATTGCAGATTTGAACTTTTTAAAATTTGAGTACGGGAGGCAATGTTTACGCAGCTGCGTATTTTGCGTAGTCAGCTACGCACCTGACCGCTTCCTCCGTCTTTGTTTGATAATGATACCATGCTGTATGATGTTATCATTTCATATCGTTTCCGTTTTGCACATAGTGCATATAATAACAACCAACCAGTTACATCGCCAAAAGATATTGGCCCTTAGTATACGGACATAATGTTAATGCACAATATTTCCGCTGTATGTCAGAGTTCAATTGTTTTAGTTTGATGTTCCACGTAAGTTGCCTTTGTCAAATAAAGCTTAGTAAATCAAATGTGTTGTGGTCTGTTAAATGCTTATTCATTAACAAACCTTTTTATTTTTATTTTTATCTTTTAGCTCACCTGAGCAGGACATGCTCAAGGTGAGCTATTGTGCTCATCCTGTGTACGTGATCCACTGTGACCCTCTTGTTTTTGTTATTTTATGTTCCATATTAGTTGTCACATGTAGCAAATAGATTTCATGCACTTAAAAGCCTCTTGTTTGATACTGCTTGTTATGTATCCTATTTTTAACGTAAAATTTATTGTCCACAATTTTTGTTAAATATACTTCAATTTAGACATCAAGAAATACATAAAATTCGAACTGTGAAAGGGCAGCTTTAAATTGATATTAACTTTAAGTCAACCAGGATGTTATCATTGTTACTTGTTGTTTTGTTTTATAATTCAATCTGCTCAGTGGAAGCCACTTTTGTTTATTTGATTTTTTACTTTTGTATTTCACTTTTGTTCATGTTATTAAATCTCAAATATGCAATATTATTTTTCTTTTTATTAACGTGTACAGATGTAGTCATACTAAAACCTTATAATTAAATTTACATAATAATATTTTTCTCTTTTATCGATACAGTTTTTTTTCCATTAAAGACAAGCGACATATAGTATCTTATTATGACCGTTATGTGTGGATAAAAATGGTCACGCTTGGTCATATTGACGTCTTAAACTGTGTGTATTGTTCCTGTTTTGTTCACAGGTATCGAAACGAAAGACAACGCCTTATGTTCTAAACGCATATTCAGATATGTTGCGACCATCAATAGAGCTCGAGATGACAGATATTATCAACCTATAAAAGAAAACAAAGATTCATCAAGTTGTCAGAATAATCTGTTATGTACAGGCAGTACCTGTTGTATATAGTTCCTTTTAAATGTAGTATCGAGCGTACTTTGATTATGTTATGATTACGTTCATAAAACATAAATTGTTGATTTTTAACTGGTTTATTATGATGCACGGTTTAGTTTCATGTTTTATATATATTAAAAGGTTAATTTAATATATAAAATGGTATATATGAAAGTGTGGTATCGTAAGTAGTTTCATTCAATTGTTATCTTTAAATGAGTTTTAAATTAGATTCAGTCGTAGTCCTTATTGAACGTTTTATGGGACTAATATAAATAATGCATATTTCAATAAATTTGAGAGATACGCTACGCTATCGTTTTACACGAAATACTGCGATTTCTCCATCATTGCTAGAAACGTCTATTTGACATAAAAAGACCACTCTACCAGAGGAGTATCAGCTGAAATACGCTATATCGGTTGAGCAGTTCGAACCTACATATACGTGGTTCAGCACTAGGATATCTCACACAGGGTGCTCAGAGTTTGAGTTGGTCCGGAACAGAAGTTTCCAAACAGACGCTGAACGGATAGGTTCGACACCGTTCCAAACAGTTGAATCCACATACCCAAGGTTGTTTGAGACGAGAAACATTCTACATACCGTCCACATTGCAAACAGTCTCAGTTAAGACATTGTGACCTGCGAAACAACCCGAAAAACGTCAACTTATCTGTTGACA
Source organism: Serripes groenlandicus (assembly GCA_031761405.1). NCBI lineage: Eukaryota > Metazoa > Mollusca > Bivalvia > Cardiida > Cardiidae > Serripes > Serripes groenlandicus. Next base: position 48,137,486 of record JASEVX010000006.1, read on the forward strand.
CAAGTGCGATGGGTCTCTTAGTGTCCGTGATGTATTATGTTACTCATGTGAACACTGTTGTATTGTGATGTATGAACAGTGTACAAACGATCCTACTCAAGAAGTAAAAACACAAGTAGATCTACAGATAAATTGCCTGAAAACAAAACAACCATCTGGCACAGAAAGTGGTTTACACGAATCGTTGGTAAAGAACCCCGAATTAAGTCAGCGTGTCTACCCAGGAAATATTGTTGCCGTAAGAAACTTCAAGTGCTTCGTCAAGCGTGACACGGTTAAGACAAATGGGGTGGTATTTTTTGAAGCTGAAGATGAAGTTATTCATGGGAACTATTTCCAAGCAACGGATCAAACACTGTTAAATCAAATGTTGATTAAAAGAAATAAGACAAGTGTTCCTGAACGCAGTATTGTGTATATATATATATATATGCAGTGAACTAGATTTTTGCAACGGAACTATTAATTTGACAGATTCGCTATTATATATCTTAATTAACAATAGAATAACATTCAATTGTCCTTTCAGATCGATATCTCAGTTCTTTTCATAAGCAGGAAATATAACATAATGTTCTCGTAATTTGAACTGTTTATACGATTGTTTTTTTCTGAGTCCTATGGTTAAAACTAAATCCTGTGATGAAGAAACTAATAGAAACTGGAGAAGCAATACATTGTTTATTATATTTTTGAATGCTCCTTTCTTTATTTTGTTAGTATAATATTTCAAAGTAGGCACATGTTGATCACGTATGGGTTGTAAGCTATGACAATTACATACATCTGTGGTTTTGTTTTTACTGAATTTGGCTCTTGTTCCTTAATTGTAGCATATATGTTCGTTCGTTCGTTCGTACACAGAGCTGTAGCTCAGATGTCCAACAAATACACTAAAAAATTGGGCCCGCAGAAAAATTAGTAAATAACGAGTATAAGAATAATGAGACCAATTTTGAATGCATAATGCCACGAATTCACCAGGAATCATTAGATATAACCCGTTTTTGTTTTACTTATTTACATACAAGAATCGCCATCCAATAATACATGACCTATTCAAAGCCTACCAAGGCATACGTCACAATACGTTACCCTACGTCATCAAATTGTGTAAAAGGTTATTGTTTCTATTTAAAAAAATAAAATGGTCAATGTGTTGGTGACTAAGCAATTAACTCTAAATATAGAATTTGAAGTCGTGAATCACAACAGCAAACCTTACAGCATATTAACAAAGATATTCCTTTAATCCTGAGATAATTGATGGCCGGGTGGTCAACTCTGTTACTCATATGAGTCGAATGTTACGATCAAGTGGATTATTACCAGTATTTGAAAGACAACTTTCCCCGATGGTGATCAAAATCTTTTTGGAGATAGAAAAATTTGGCTTCTAACCCAAAATGTACATGCAGCAAATCTACGCTAGAAACTTCCAACAAACAAATAATTAAAATATAGTTAATATATGAGCCGTCCCAGGAGAAAACCAACATTGCCTAAGCATACCCTGGCAGTCACGTTTCGTCTCCTGAGGATTTTCTGTTTCATGAATCATTACGCTATACCCAAAGGGGGGGCCAGCACGTATTTATGACCATATATAGTGTACATATAGCCAAGGGTTGAACTGGCGAATTTCGAATTTCACCCCTAACTCGTTATTGCCCTAATTAAATTTATATCAGCGAAGTTTTATAAATACACTTTCCCTGTAGCTACGTTGAGCTAAGACATTTATCTACCCATATACATTAACATCAAACACATTGTATGCACGATATCTGAGAAATGTATGCTCTATCAACGCGAAAGTTGTCACCTTTGTTTAGTCGGACAAGGTCGCTTACCAATATCTATGGGATATGGTTGCTACTAGTCAATATCAATGTCAATTCCTCGTTCATCAGTGATGAGGGTTTGAGCCGGCCATATTGTGTCACGTGAATGTTTTGTAACGCAAATTTTGATTGGCTGACCATTACGGAGGCCTGGTACCAGTAATCAAAGAAGGGTAAGTACTATGCAGGAACACAATAAATTGTAATCACACGTTTGCAGACGCGCCAAGTTAGATATTGGAGGAAAAATACAAACAAACAAATAAACTATCCTGAACGATCGACATTTATAGTCAATATTCATCAGAATGATTGTTAATTGGTAAGATAAGTCACAAGATCTATATTTCTGTTTGTTCTCATCTGGGGATATTTTATCTTGAAGAAATACATACAGAATATTTGGTAGATTCCAAATAAAGAAAATAGAACAAATTTCCCCCAATACCATTTTTCCTCAATTTCAAAGTCACCCATGTGCCATAGCCATCATATTCACATTCCTTACAAACCCATAAACTTCCCCTCTTTGCTGAATTTTGCAGTTCTTATGCCAGCACATAAGAATCACACTGAATCCAATCCTCCCCTTTCTCAGAGAAACACTTTCGGCACATTTCGCTATCATCCAGTTCTGTAAAAGTTGGCAGCTGGTGGGATGGACCTGGCTGAGGCTCGTTTAATGGACCTGGTAGAGGTTCATTTGATGGACCTGGTTGAGGCTGCACTTACTCTTTTGGTCTGCTGCTCTTTTGCTTTTCGATGGTTTTTGGTAGTCTGATATGTTTACGATGAGGTCTTTCCAACCCGTAAATATGATGTGTAGTCTTTTCTAAACTGTGCTAACAGCACCATGAGATATTTCTCTACAAGCTCTTTGAAAATGTCACAAATATTTGCAGAATTTAAAGTCAGGTTTTGGAGAATACATCCAAATAGTCGTCAAACTCTTCAACTAGTTCTGTTGAAACGGCACTACCCGCTACTTTGACAAAATTCTCATACAGGTCGTCCAAGTATCTTGTCAGTAAGACAGGCTGTCAGAAACATTGGTTAATCCATGTGACACAAACTGCCTTCTATCTATATCGACTAAAGATTCAGGTTCATCCGAATTGGCTTTAAGAAAATGCTCATCTTCTTTCAGAACACCAAGAATATTCAAAACACACTTTTCTTCCTCATATCTATCCTGAACTTGCTTCGTTTTTGAGTACATATTTGTTTTTTTCTTTCTGCTATACTTTCTTCGTAGTGTTGCTAAACAATACCCTGCAACATAGCGTACTCGAGCTCTAGATGCATTGGTCACATGTATTTTTGATACATTTCCACCTGTGATTTTTAGCAAATCTACTTTCTGCTTCAAATAATGTGTTCGGATAGCCTCTAATATGCAGTAACATACAATCATGTGATTGTCGGATAACACATGTTCTGTTTGAAAGAAAATGTGACAGTCCATTCTATATTCTGCACTTGTGCTGAACTCGTGCAGTAATCTGTAGTACTGAGCGAATTTCTTTTCTGGCACACCCTGAACTGAAGCTTGATCAGCAGATAATGTGGAAACAAATGTTCCCAGTTTCAAAAACAGTTTCTTTACTAATGTTAACAGCCTTTGTCTGTCAATACGTTTGATAATATTGTTTATGTCACTATGCGACCGAGTTATTTCCTTTTTTAAAATGACCTTTTCAACAACAGAATCAACATCAAATCCTTAGGCAATCTTAAACTCAATAAAATCTTTTTCACCGCTGACAATTGCTTCTAAAATATGATTGAATTCATCATTCAAGTCTTCCAGATCTGTCACTTCTACTTCAACACTCATCCCATTCTCATCTGTGAATACTGAATGGAAGTGAACAGTTGCACTTCGATCTACCAAACCTGTGTTGGAGGATCTGAAAGTAAATAATGCAATTATTTCAGTTATAGTGATCTTGATCACCATGGGTCAAACGATTTTCATGTTATATACCGACACACATGTTAACCATTTCCCTCATATATACGTTTTCTGACACCTCTGCAGCAGACGGATTGTTGACAACATAGTGACAAAAGAAGAAATTGCTCAAAACCAGCAATTACTCCTTTTGACACAATGTTTTCCACTTTTAGTCATAGGTTATCCATTCAATTATAGAGATTTTCTATTTGTTGACAAAATATGTTTGTTGTATGACGGAAAGGGTTAATTAAACCTATTTATTGTACAACGATTGCGAAACAAGTCTGTGGCTTATAATAATCATTCTCGTTGTCTTTCTGGGTGAGAACCAGTACTAATCAATGCGGATAAAGTATCTTGCTCAAGGACACAACAAACATTGTCCGGCTGAGGGTCGAACCAGGGACCCTTCGTTCTACCACAGACATGTACAAAGCTTCAAATTGTTTAAGTCTGTACACCTTTTACCACCGTCAATGTTGAAAGCTTTTGAAACTAACCAGTGCACCGTTTTCCACTTCTACAAAACTAATCTTAATACCACAAGTGACAGTATAATAAGTTGTCGTCACATGTACACATGTATACAAAATCCACAAAATTGATTCCCCATGAAAAGTAATGATTTGACAGTACAATACTACCAGTATAAGTACATGATCTTGATTAAATATCTTAGTTTGATTTTATTTATATTCAACAGGTTGGTTTTGAGGTTATGTACTGAAGACAACAGTGAGGTGGAAGTCAACTTTCTGTATGACAGCTTTACATTTGCATGTAGATAATCGGGAAGTGATCAGAGAATTCCTGGACGGAAATTTTTCTGGATACATTAACCTCTATCTATCCATCTGTAAAGCGTGTTAGGAAAAGGGTAGATGGTGCAGCAAGCAAAACATTTTACACAGGAATTGCTTTGAAACCCTTGCAACCTATTCCAATTTGTACAGCTGAATTTAAGGGTATTGCACTGTTTATTTCGGAACATGCAAAGATTAAACAAATTTGCAAAGACAAAGTTACTTGTTCAACAGAAACTGACTGTGTACACAGTGCAACGGGAATGTTATATTAAAAGAAATATCATTTTATGGTAACAATACCTGGGATTTGGATGCACTTCATGTGACCAACACATATTTAGTTGTCAAAGATAGTATCATAACTGTGTTTTCTTTAGTTGAACAATTGAACTGTGTAAAGGTATTGTCGTTACTAAAACAGTAATTGTGAGTAGATTTCACACATTGGAGAAATTCAAGAAAGACAGAACTGCCACTCCTGTGAGATCATTAAGGTCACTTTCATGTCAAAATGTTATTCCGTTACTTCTCAAATAGCCAGCTGTAGGACTTGCCAAAAAATGACCTTCAAGAGTTCAAAATCTAATAAAGAAATTACCAGTACAAGTACGAGTAACGAAAAGGTACTGGAAGGAAAAAATGAACATATCAAACACCTATTAAATCATGGCAATTCGGAACTTGTTAATTTGTTTTTAGAACAGGTTCACAACATTTCAAGAGATCCAAAAGGAAGGAGATGATCATAGTTATTTATCGGAACACGCCTTCAACTATACAACAGAAGTCCCAGACTTATGAAATGTTGATTTCATCAAAGCTATTAATTCTACCCTCAACATCAACAATTGTCTTGAAAAGGAATAAACTGAAAGAAGAGCCAGGTTTTGATAACAAACTTTTTGAATGGATGTTGAGCGAGGTATACCAGAGGACGGAATGATTGGCGGGATCATTTTTGATGAAATGTCAATTCAAAGTGATGTTCAAATAAACAAATGTGGGAATGTTGTAGAACTGGTTAGATTTACCGACATTGGCATAGAGGGAGACTTTTGCAACTCTCTTAGAAAAGGAAACAAGAGGCCCAAGAGGGCCAGTATCGCTCCACGGCCATAAGGCAAAAATCAAATCTCCAAACAGCCCTGCCCCCTAGTGGCCATATTTTTTTACCAACCACCATGGCTTAAAGGAATCTTTTAGAGTGTCACCCAAGGAATGTTTCTGCAAAATTATTTGAAAATCGGCCTGACACTTTCGGAGGGGAGGATATTTTAAGTTTTCACCATAGCCATATAAGGCAAAATAGCCCCACCCCATGGCGGCCATATTTTTCAACCAATCAACATGGCTTGAAGGAATCTGATAGAGGGTCACCCAAAGAACATTTCTACAAAATTATTTGAAAATCTTCTCAACACTTTCGGAGAGGAAGATTTTTTAAATTTTCACTATGGTCATATAGAATAAAATAGCCCCGCCCTCTGGCAGCCATATTTTTCCACCAATCAACATGGCTTGAAGGAATCTGATAGAGGGTCACTCAATGAACATTTCCACAAAAGTATTTGAAAATCGGCTGAACACTTTCGGAGAAGAAGATTTTTTAAGTTTACACTATAGCTATATAAGCCAAAATAGCCCCGACCCTGGCGGCCATGTTTTTCCACCAATCAACATTTCTTGAAGGAATCTAATAAAGGGTCACCCAAGGAACATTTCTACAAAATTATTTGAAAATCAGCCTGACACTTTCGGAGGAGAAGATTTTTTAAGTTCTCTCTTTAGCCGTATAAGGCAAAATAGCCCCGCCCTCTGGCGGCCATGTTTTTTAACCAATCAACATGGCTTGAAGGAATCTGATAGAGGGTCACCCAAGGAACATTTCTACAAAATTATTTGAAAATCTGCTCAACACTTTCAGAGAAGAAGATTTTTTAAGTTTTCACTATGGTCATATAAGGCAAAATAGCCCCGCCCTCTGGCGACCATGTTTTTCGACCAATCAACATTTCTTGAAGGAATCTAATAAAGGGTCACCCAAGGAACATTTCTACAAAATTATTTGAAAATCGGCCAGACACTTTCAGAGAAGAAGATTTTTTAAGTTTTCACTATTTTTTTCTTTTGGTTGCCATGGAAACCAGAATAATGGATGGATCAAAAAAAATTGAAGGAATTTAAGAGAGGACATTGAGAGAATACTTCCTATGAAGTTTCAACCAAATTGGCCAAGTGGTTAGTGAGAAGAAGTCGTTTAAAGGAAAAAGTTAACGCACGCACGCACGCACGACGGACAATTCGCCATGACATAAGCTCGACTGGCTTTCAGCCAGTGGAGCTAAAAATGATAAGTCTCTTGGGAATCATATGCTCAGCTGTTATTTCTAAGTGTTACATGATTTCGATTTCCTTTTGCCCACTTCGTCACTGACAATGTACAAGCATCTGAGCTGTATGGCCTGTTTTGGAGAGCTGTAATGCTTTTAAGTACGTATGGATTCAAAATACTGTATACCTGTATGGATGGGGCTGTTTGTAACAGGTCATTTATGCAATTTTGTGTTGGTGGTGGCAACTCATTGTTAAACTATGAATTTGTATCACCCTGTCCATGAAGTTCCCAACCAATTACTTTTATGATGGATGTCTCTCATCAAATGGACAAAGACTTTTAACACTGTCAAATGGATTTATAATACAGTGGCAAATGTTCATTGACTGTTACAAATGTTTCCAGACCCTCATACAAAAAAGAGAAACTATTTGGCTGAGGGTGTATTAGACAAAGAAATGCTAAATCTCATAAAAATATACAAACAATCTCTTGGTGATAAGGGACAAATACTAAATGGTCAGTTGCATTTCTGGAAAAAGAAATCTGAAATGGTATCCATACTTCGTGACATGAAACCGGTAAAAACCAGAAATGACCCACGATTATCTTCTCTTGAAGAAATTAGTGTTTGGTTTTTAAAGTGGGAAATATCTATTCACGAGGCTGTGTCTTTAAAGGAAAGGGGTAAAAAATTAATGTGGAGTCAGTGTCATGAACATGTTCATTCATGTTTAGAAGGATTCATTTCACTGTGATCTAGAAATGACCAATACAATATTTATTATCCCCCGCCTATGAAATAGGGAGGGGGATATTGAAATGGCGTTGTCCGTCCGTCCGTCCCCTGCATTTTCTCAGTAACTAGCTGGTAGAATTTCATGAAACTTAAAATAAATATGAACCACTATACTGGGATGATGCCCGTCCAATTTTTTTTGATTAGTCAATTTTCCTTCGAGTTATTGCCCTTGATTTTTTGAAAAATCTACGTTTTCAGCCATTTCTCAGTAACTAGCGGGTAGAATTTCATGAAACTTAAAATAAATATGAACCACTATACTGGGATGATGCCTGTTCATTTTTCATTTGGATTAGTCAATTTTTCTTAGATTTATTTCCCTTGATTTATTAAAAAATAATCGTTCGCAGCCGTTTCTCAGTAACTAGCGGCTAGAATTTGATGAAACTTGAATGTAATATTAACCAACTTCCTGCCATTATTCCCCTCCAACTCTTTTTTGGATTCCTTAATTTTTTTTAGAGTTACTGCCCCTGATTTATTAAAAAATCCACGCCTACAGTTATTTCTCAGTAACTAGCTGCTAGAATTTGATGAAACTTGAATGTGATATGAACCAACATCCTGCAATGAACTTCTGAATAAATATGGTATCACATCATTTACATTTATTATAACACTGTCTGATACATAATTATCCATGCATTTTAGCTCCACTTTAAGAAGAGTAAAGATATCTATTGTATTTGTGTCACTGTTGGTTTAAGAAGCAAAACCTAGTATTCACATTTTTCCTGTGTTATTTAAGAAATAACAAATGACACCCCTTTAGTTTTGTAATATTGATTATTAACCCTTTCACCGCATAAATACTCTGTTGAAAATAGTGCAGTTCCAGATAAGACGCCGCTTTTAAAGGTGGCGTATTATCTTGGACTGCACTATTTTGCAATAATTGATGTTCCCGAGTAAGCAGTTTCGGAAAATACAGTTTTATTTAATCGTCCCTCTGATTTATTTTGTTAATATATTTTATCATAAAGTAATCCCAGTCGATATTTTATAATTTGGCGCGGAACGGGATAAACCAGTGTCATAACTTTATTCTTTCCCCTTGATCTTGTGCGAAGAAGTTGAAATTTAAAGGTCAATTGCACATTAAACATAAAGACCTTCATGCACAAACAAGCCATCAATTACAAACAAGCCATCGTTGGCGGGGGATATCTTTTCACTGAAAATGCTTGTTACACCTGGTTTAATCAACTCTGATGTAATTGAAAACATTCAATCAGCAGAGATCAACGTACAATGGTGCAAACTCAAACCCAAATGCTTTGCAATACAGAAAAAACATAAACAGCGTCCAGGAAATCCAATGCTGGAAAAGCAATCACGGGTATAACTCATACAGTTGACATGCAGAAAACAGAAAATAGGAAGAAGACAAATCAAACATCGAAAGCTGGCTCAACAATTAAAGTCGTAAGGGTGTAAAAGGTAATCATTTAATGGATGTTTATTTAACACTTTGCTCCATAACCATTTTCTTGGAATCTTCCAAATTGAAAGTATTAATTCACCACTTATCAGTAATGGTTGAATTATGTTGAAATTTACTGACATTGGAAAATAGTGCAGGAAGAGTTCAGATTGCTCGTTACGAGCAATATGAACCCTTCCTACAGTTTTGAAATGCCTGCTTTATTGGGTGTGTGGCAATGTGGTATTATGGAGCAAAGGGTTAATGAAATGTATTTACTCCATAATGAGCTGGAATCCAATGTGCTAGCTCCCTATTATTTCCACCATACATTTCATATTTCTTGTGCAGCATACTTTTGAAAACAGCATAGGACTTATTCCAAGTGCATATAACCACTGGAACCTGTCATGCACTGTTTTCATTGCTAATAAATGTTACACAGTTTAAATGTAGCAAGTTACACTTTAGGTCTGCTTGATTTGCATGCGCCGCTTACGTATCGGGGTTAGCCGGTCACATGACCGGCGTACGCCTATTTGACGTATGAATCGGGCATGGCGAGGGTAAATAAACCCAATCCGGTTAAACAAATATGGCGGCTATTACTGTGACAGTTGTAGTTACAGAAATAATTCGTGACATTATGATGAGTGACGACTTTTTGGTCGAGATGGTCGGATTACAAACAGTGTAGGTCATTTTAGTCATTAAAATAAATATATCTCAAGACTGACGAGACATTAAAATTATGCACTCTATATCGGACGACAGAGTAGTTTCGGATACCGTATTGTGGTGATCTGCCTATAAAGGCACTTCCAACAGAATTAAGCGACGGGGTTAGAGGTCCCGGGTTCGAATCCTGCTCGAGGCAAATGGGTTTTGGCGTCCTCCTCATATTTAATTCAGTATCAAGTCAGCGCCTTACTTATATTTTAACAATTTTATAACGTCCAGTTGCATCTGTGCAATTTATAACTGCTTGACGTCTACCCTTTTGTCTTTTCAGATCCAGAGAAGATCGTGTAAAATCACTTCAGTACTTCGAATATACAATTCCAAATTATCTACCAGATTCATTCAAACAGTTCTTCAACGTTAGTCACGGGACGATAGAATTACTTTGTCATAGATTGGCAGATGCACCAGAATTAGCAAGAGCTAATCCGGGAGGTTGACCGCCAATATCCCTGGAAAGCCATATACAAATAGAAGAACCATTTCAGAATGCAAAGTCCTGCTACAACAGAAAACACTTCCATTCTATTGTACTTCAAGCTGTATGTGTTCATGATCTTCGTTTTACAGACATCAATGTAGGTTGGCCAGGACGTGTTCATGATGCGAAGGTGCTTCGGAACTCTAGTCTTTGTTTGGGACACCGGATTTGAAAAGTGTGACAACGGTCGTTACCATTTACAAGGAGACGGAGCCTATCCTCCGAAAGAATGGTTAATCACCCCCTACATAGATAACGAACATTTAACTACTCCACAGAAACGCTTAATGTTTCTCTGTCATCAAAACGTCAGGTCATTGAAAGGGCATTTGGAATGTTGAAGGGACGGTGCCGGAGACTTAAATATATCAATGTTAAATCAGTTGAAGAAATCTGCCAGATCATTGTGGTGGCTTGTGTACTACACAATATTTGCATTTTGGAACACGACAATTTAGACAACATTTTCAATAACGATGTTATAGCACCTGCTGATCATGTAGATCACGATCTACAATTACTTCAGAATGTTGCACAAGGTCAGCTCAAGAGACTTCAAATAACAAACAGATTGTAAATAAGAAGTGGTGTTGTGATAGCGAGTCTGTATTTTAGACTGATTATGTTGAACAGCTTAATGAACAGTGAATGCATTATACCCTAAGGGGCATGATTTTGAAATCATAAATGTTTCCAAGCTGGCCATATTAAGTAGATTCTCTTCAGTAACAATAACTCCATAATTTTTGCTTTTATGTTTATTAAAAGTAACAATAAACATTTTCAAAACATCAACAGAATCATTATTTTTTGCACACAATGTCATACAATATGCACTTATATATTCCTGCATATACTGAAGTCAAACAAGCAATGGGATGTGAGTTTAAAACAGACCCCTAAAAACAACTGATAATGACTAGAACAAATTTATACATGTACAAGGAAAAAAAACCAGAAGAGCTATCAAATTCTTATTAAAACATACATAATAATTCCTTGTTTATGCATATCAAATTACTAAATTAACATGTCAAGAGAACAACACAGCTGGACTATTCATATAACAAAGTAAACAAGAGGCACCATAATGCATAATGATGACCTTGAATGAGGTCAGAGTCTACGTCAATGTAAAGTGTATCCTACAGTGATTTTTTCTTTTTAAGTTTCATCAAGTTTTGACCATCCACTCGAGAGTTAAGTAGTTTTAAACAGAAAAGAAAGGAAAACAAAACAAAAGAAACTTGGCGTTAAACTAGCGTTAATATGTTGTTGGCGGAAACAAAGAGATGGACAGACTTACTGAAAACAAGATGGTCATGATCACACTGGATAGCTCACCCGAGTTATATGAGCTACCTGTTTCAAATGTCAAACTGATTCTAAAATATTAAGAAAATAGGTCAGTAGGTCACATTCATTGTCACTGAAAGTCAGTTTTAAGATCGGTGTGCAAAACTGTAAATGTCCTCCAAATTTCAAGGCTGTATCTTAAAAACAAGAATGTAGTTCATTAGGTCAAGGTCACAGTCAAGCGACCCCTAATTACTTGGGGTCATCAGGTAATTATAATTAAACAGTCTCGAAAATATGATCTAATAATTGTTTAAGTATTTTTACCTATATAACTATCAAATGGTTTCAGAGGAGATGTTGTTTAAAGAAAAGTGTCGACAGATGGACGGAGACCATTCCTATAACCCACCACCACTCGCGGCCGGGTATTAAAAACTTAAACCAAAACCTTTCATGTGTTGTTAAAATCTGTTGACAGGCAGACAGACAGAAGGAAATCAAAAACCGCAAGGTTAACTTTTGTTTCGCAATCCGGCTGAAGATATGTCTTAATATCTTGTTTCTTATAACCTGTTTAGATTAATCAATCCAAACATTTTCTTAAATAATGCAATCATACATTAATGCAGAGTTGCACACAGTTTCTTTGACATGTCTGTTATTAAATCAAAAGTCAAAACTTTGATATGAACAGTTGCCAGAGCTTCATAACTGCTACTACATAACTTTTTAAACTGAAAACTTGCATAAAGTCTTCGTTAATACTGTGCCAACAGTATAATAAAACTAAAGTTAAAAATAATTTACATTAAATTCAAATATCTGCAATGCAGGTGTAAATTAACATGATAACAAGAGAATCATAATACTCATGGATGTTCCCAGAAAGGTTGCCTCAGTAAGTAAGCTCTTCACATAGTACTGTTATGTATTTAATGACCCACTTTAAACAAGTCAAAATTCACTGTACAAAAATTCTATGCTTCATAAAGCCTGGATAAAAGTTTTCTCATACTGTGTTCATAAGGTTTTTTGTTAGTCCTGGTGACATAATCTTTTTCTTTTATCAAACACATCCCATTTTCTTTTCGCTAGGATTTGAGAAGTAAATATAAAGTAAACATTCTAGTTTTACCGATTTAAACATTACACTTCCTCTCATTTCTGCCAAAGTTGTCCTGGGAGCATAACAAACATAGATTGTAAATAAAAGGATGAAACAAACTTTCAACGTTAACAAAGAAACATGAAACTGTCAATGATACAAGAGCACATGTGCTCTACTGGCCAAAACACTAAATAACATTCTCATCAAGTTTGGTGACAGTCAGACGAAAAATGTGGCATCTATGGCAGTAACACTCCTACTTCTTAGCAACTTCTTTAAGCACACCAATGAGGGAGTTCACCATATCTAGCTTTTTTTCATGTCTCCTCTCCGCAGCATCCTCTCTATTTTTGCTGATTTCCACGATTAAGACTTTCATCACATCTACAGAACGTCTTGGTCTCTTTACATCGGTTACAGTCCCTGTAAACAATATGATACAAATTATATTGCCTTATTATTTCGTTCTATTGTCATATACAATGCCGTGGAAGGAAGATTTCTGACAGGAGTTGCATTGACTGCAGTAGCTCAGAAAATAAAACCACAACATACTATCATCTACCTGCTATTAAAGTTCATTCACAGTATCTCATTTGTAAACATTTATAAACAATGTACTCGCAATGTTGCATTTTTTATACACCCGAAGGGTCGTATTATGTTATGGCGCTTGATGTCGCCTAAACTGAGCTTGACCTTTATTTTATGATAATAAAGCTGTGTAAATAATACAATTTACCAATCAACGCTTTCGAAAGCTATTGCGCCGATTAGGATATTTTTCATTAATTTAGTATGACCAGAGTTGTCGGAGGACAATAAAGCTCGCCTATCAGGGCCATCATTTAAAAGTGTCAGCATACAGTTTCTGAGAAAAGGCCTTGCACGCAAAGGTTTGACCAAAATTCTAAGTCGAAAAAAGGGGCACAATTCAGTCAAAATCCATTCCAGAGTCATGGGACTTGGCATACAAGGTCATCTAATGACCCTAAATACGTGTGTGAAGTTTCAAACCAACAGCATACACAGTGTCTAAGAAAAGGCCTTGAACGCAAATGTTTGACCAAAATTATAAGTCCAAAAAGGGGGCACAATTCAGTCAAAATCCATGCCAGAGTTATGGAACTTGACAGACATGGTCACCTAATGACCTTGAATAAGTTTCAAAGCAACAGCATACACAGTTTCTGAGAAAAGGACTTGTATGTAAAGGTTACCGGTGATACTGCTCCTTTCATTTCATTTCCTTTGTTTTTAGATGATGAAGGCAGCGACTCCTTTTTAGTGCCTGAATCTATAACACACTTTGGATTTAAATCTGGAAGGGTTTCAAAGATTTCTTCCAACTCATCGTTGTCAGTTGACGCAGGTGATTCCCCGGATGTATTCTGTTTTTTCTTCTTCCTCTCAAACTTCTCTTTCAGACATTTCACTTTTAGGCGACATTGCTCAGCTGAGAAATTGTATTTGTATTTGTTAACCTCTGTGGCAATAGTGTTCCACTTATAACGTGTTAATGTTTTTGAGTCTTCAGTTTCTTTTAACTTTGTTAGGAGCATATTTTCGGCAGAGGGAGTCCTATTTTGAAGCAACACTACTCTGTAACTGTTCTGTAGATTCTATAAAGAAATGTATTGCTATATATTAATGTGGTGTCTTGCCCATATAAACGTTCTATTATTAATAGTTAAGTTTGGTTGAATTTAAACAAAAACCAATGTGCTCCTGAGCTTACATACATTTGCCAATCATGATTAATTAATTGAGGCAATGCTGAACTTCCATTACACATAAGTATGTATATAATTCACCAATCGTTAGGTGTAGATTTATTGTACTTGTAACATTAGAACACGAAAGTGAAATAAACTAGAACTATCACTGAAGGTGATGAATACCACCCCGAACATCACAATGACACAGTATATACAATACACTGTAACATTTGATGCTTTAGAGGTGGAAAATGAGCTTTATTAGAAGGAGCTCCCGGCTATTTTGAGTAATAAAGCAATAGATTTGATTGAATTCTGACCAGGGGTTTTCGTAAACATGGATCATGCACAACTAGGCATGGTATTTATCAATTCTTTGAAGTATCATTAAATTCTGACTGAATCCAGTATACCCCCCTAACCTTTTGTGTTCGGGGGGTATAATAAGGTGACAAGTAAAGCAATCTTTTAGCAGAACCTATATGCATCTGCATCAGAATATTTCCAAAAGTATGGCTTAGATGATGATTGATATTTAACATAATAAAGATATTGTTAATGTTCAGTAATTTTTTACTCAATAATTCCAATATTAATTTTTACATCTGACATAAATTGTCCGACATAATGAAAACATTCTGTGCACAACAATGCTAACTCCGTTACCGCTTGCCAAAAAGATGATATGTATATTTCAGATAGATTTTTAACAAACTTGGACGGACAGACAAACAGACATGTAATTGGACATTCTTAATTCTCCTTAATAATGTCAAGGCCAAATTAATTCAAATTATACCTGTCTCATCACTCAATAACATGTCGCCAATGTGCTCAGAGCAAGAAACTGACATCTTCTTCCCATTACGGTCTTCCAGTGTCAGGTGTATTCTGCAGGAAAACAACAACAATAATGCAAAATGTAAATGCACTACCTTATTTGTATACGTCTTATATATGTTGATACTAAAGACAGACAACAAAATTAGTAGGCTGTCTGGCTGTCCGAGACATCAAAATCAATTTTAAATTCATTATACAAACTTTATATATGAACACATGTAAACTTGGAGCAATTAGCCTCGTCAGACATCCAAGTTTTAAACAAGAACTTCACAGCCTGTAACAGATGCCTCAAAACTACTTTGTGAATTGTATTTTTATGATAATGTAGTAGTTCAAAGCAAACATTTTTAAGGAAAATATGTCATTATGATATTCTAGTCCTCCACTCACTATCAAATGAATAAAATAATTAATATTTGCAAACAGAATAATACATAGCTATCATACGTTTTCTCCTTCTGCACAGACATCGCACAGAATGCAGGTATCTTTCTTTGTGTTGATATCTTCCAAATTCCATACAATTCAAGAAAGGGTTGACATTCAACAAATTATAAATATTGAACTGCATGACAGATACAGAGTCAACCATGACGTGTTTAACTTTGTTGTAACAAGGTCGATCTTATGATAAAAACAAACAGAAATCAGAGTTTAACAACTCGTTATATAGTTCCAACAACTGGGAAAACACTAATTTATGCAGAAAAAAATTCTCTAAACCTCTATGACGTATCTATTTTCGACCAAACATAATGAATAAATTTAATTCTGACGTCACCTATTTTCACTTAAGGAGAAACTAATAGTCTTACCTAAGGAATTTCCTTAGGAGCTTTGTGAATACGAACTTAAGGAATTTCCTCAGCTAAGGGGAAAATCGGGTATTTAAGGAATTAACTAAGGAAATAAGTTAGGAGCTTTGTGAATACGGCCCCTGATCTATCAGCATTATTTTATGCAGAAAAATAATCTCTAAACCTCTATGACGTATCTATTTTCGACCAAACATAATGAATAAATTTAATTCTGACGTCACCTATTTTCACTTAAGGAAAAACTAATAGTCTTACCTAAGGAATTTCCTTATAGGGAGCTTTGTGAATACGAACTTAAGGAATTTCCTCAGCTAAGGGGAAAATCGGGTATTTAAGGAATTAACTAAGGAAATAACTTAGGAGCTTTGTGAATACGGCCCCTGATCTATCAGCATTATTTTATACGAATAAATCAAAACATCTACCCCCCCCCCCCCCCCCCCCCCCGTGTTGCCGCACGCTACCGATTTTCACTTAAAATCACCCACCGATAGCCAGAGCAGGGACGCGTATTTTATTCCATAGGAGAAGACAAGGGACGTAATTCATTATTCACTTCCGGTTTATCAGAAAACTTTGCTACTTGCTACAATTTCCGATTATTTCGACAATTTATTGACTTTTTGAGAGTTTCTCGGTGAATACGATACATTTACGTTCCTTTGAACGTACATTTATTTCCATACGCACAATGTTTTAAATCATTTGCTTCTACGGGACGTTTAAAATTGCCATCG
This sequence comes from Serripes groenlandicus, assembly GCA_031761405.1. Taxonomy (NCBI): domain Eukaryota; kingdom Metazoa; phylum Mollusca; class Bivalvia; order Cardiida; family Cardiidae; genus Serripes; species Serripes groenlandicus. Next base: position 48,154,404 of record JASEVX010000006.1, read on the forward strand.
ATCTGGCGGTGGCGATGATCGTTTTCCGATTTACGCTGACATTGGTTTTCGTGCATTGTATATTACCTGTAAATCGGTAAATTCTAGTCAAGATAGTATTCATAATCACTCATATTTGTTAATTAACTGATTACTGTGCAAGTCTAATGCATCTGTCACCATAGTTAACAGACCCAGTTTAAGTGCTTCAAATACGGTTTTTTGAATGAATAATATAGTTTTTATTCACTACACGTCTTAAAAAAGGTTTAAATTTCGAAATAACATCAAGTTCAAACCAGAACAAATCGTAATAAAGCCAATCTGACCGGTTAAAAAGTGCAGACTCTCGAGTTCAACGGCACTTGACGTCCGCTATTTTGAAAAAAAAAATGAATATCACATGCGATAAATAAAGTCAGTTTATTGATGCACTCTAAGAATTTAACTTGATGACGAAGGGGGTTTTCCAAAGTTAAGAGGGGTCTGACTTGGGATAACAATTGTTTTTGTTGTTATTAAAAAGGTTTACTCTTAATAACTTTCGGTCAAAATATGGGCGATTTTCAAATAGTTAAATCTTCTGACCGGCACATTCGGAATCTTATGGCATAGTACAGAACTGATCTAGCAGCATTATTTTATACAAATAAATCAAAACATCTGCCCCCTCCGCCGTGTTGCCGCAAGCTACCGATTTTCACTTAAAAATCATCACCTACCGATAGCCTCAGCAGATGAGCGTGTTTTATTCCATGTGAAGACAAGGGACGTAATTCATTATTCACTTCCGATTCATCCGAAAACTTTGCAACTTGCTACAAATTCGGACTATTTCGACAATTTATCGAGTTTTTGAGAGTTTCTCGGTAAGTTCGATACATTCACGTACGCACAATGTTTTAAATCATTTGCTTCTACGGAACGCTTAAAATTCAAATCGATCTGGCGATGGCGATGATCGTTTTCCGATCTACGCCGACATGGGTTTTCGTGCATTGTATATTACCTGTAAATCGGTAAATTCCAGTCAAGAAAGTATTCATAATCACTCATATTTGTTAATTAACAGATTACTGTATAAGTCTAATGCATTGAAGGTGTTTATAATAGAAGGCATCATTTATACCTAACTAGTATATTGACCCTTATCAATATTCGTAACTCAATTACAGCGGTAAGTTATTCTGCTTTCCTGCGCGTAATAACCAGCACTGACATGTGTGTATTCATATATTTCTTTTACAGGCAAGCCCCCCATATCAAAAACACGGCGTTTATCTGTTGCTTCTGACTTCAGTCCTTTGGTATGTAAAAAAACACAACTAGCATGTAGCTTTCATATACTCAGCCATAAGTTGATATCAATGAATTTAAAACATCTATCGAAAGTTTAAAAGATTGCTTAATTTGTAATCTTTTTAGAAGAATGTTATGATAATTACAAATAATTACAAATTTTAAGATAACAGAGCTGAAAAATGTGGTCTACTTATGGTCACATAATTGTCTATTATCTGCTTGTAGATTGTAGAATGCAAAATCATAACACATAAAAATCATAACATCATAATAGTATTTGCTTTTATACGAGACGCATCTGGCGATTTTGGGTCTTATTGACTTTTCGGTTTGACATCATTTAACCCTTTCCCACGTACAGCAGATGACTTAGAAAACATCTTGTCAAAAATATGGAAACTCTCAAAAAAAAACATCTATTGAATAAAGTTGAAAACGATGTGACAAAAAGATAAATTGCTCGTTGTTTTCAAAAGTTGTCTGCTGCAAATGCTACACAATGCTTCTATAGGTTGGAAACGGTTAAGGATACGTTGGCATACAATTAGTAGGGCTACACTTCTGATTTGTTTTTTAAGAAGATGCATCTACGTTTATATAATGTATAGGCGAACAGTGAAGGCTCTGGTGAGACTGCATATGTACAGGCTCTCCTCAATCGCGTTCACAAGCTGTATTATAGCAATTTTGACAATTTCAAGGGCCATAATAAAGTCATGCAAGAGCACATCTGGCTTGTTTTCGAAAGGAACCGAGCTCTCATCAATATTTAACTACTATATAAGTTTGGTGAAGATCAAATAGTAAATGGAGCCTCTATTGTGTTCACAAGCTCTATTATAGCAAGTTTGACAATTTAAAGGGCCATAATCCAGTCTTGCATAGGCAGATCTGGCTGGTTTGCGAAAGGAACCGAGCTCTCATGGATATCTAACTACTGTATAAGTTTGATAGAGATTCGTTGTTTACGGCCGCACGGACGACGGACACCACACCACGGCATAAGCTCTTCTGGCCTTTGGCTAGTAGAGCTAAAAACTGGTACAGCACGCCTTCATTTTTGATGAAAAAGTGGACAGTCCACAAGAAGTACAGCTTTTTCAACAAAGGAGAGTACGTTACAGGTTTGAGGAAGCGTATGGAGCCCGCAGTCTTTTCATTTTAGAGGGATGAATTGATTTTTCGCAGGAATCCCGCGCTCTAGATGCAACTCAGGGAGCATGTAGTGCGGTATAGACGGCATAGGATGGTGGCCGTGACTTCCCAAGTTGACCCTGATGACGTCAATTGTCTAAAAAGAAATCAAGAACCATACACAATTGGACCAAGAGACCACCACGTGATGGAAAAAGAGGAATCCTTTAATCATTGGAAGGCCTGCATACTACGAAGGCAAACAAGCATGGAAGGTGAACCAGACTCACTGACAAAAGGTAATGGCGGAAGTGTTTCCAAAAGAACTTATAGGCCACAAACAGAATGCGACGCCAAACACCAGACCTTCAAACCCTACCCTCAACATTGGTCTCACTAAGTAGGGTCGAATTGCAGCAAGCCATCTCCCCTATGTTGCAGCAAATCACCGCAATCATAGATCCCCTCGATCAGGCAGAAATGCCGACCACCAACCCTCCATTGGAGATACAATAACAGGGTCTGCAAGATCAAACACAAACAGTCAGTCAACCTTAATAGTAATAGCCCAGCGGTAGATCGAGCCGGACCATTCGAAGAAGATGTCGACTTGCTCCTCCAGCTTAGGTTCATACAGATAAGGACTGATAAAATTCAAGCACTTTTCAAGGACAAAACTTTCATTTATAAGCACTAAAATATATGAACTCTCCATACATACTTACATGTACCTTATAAGCTCCTGTAACTTGTAACTTGCAGCTGTCTCTCCCAATAAAGATAACTTTTCAAGATAACTTTAACATATGAACACCAACGTATGTACAGCATCAAAAATGTTATTTTTTTACAAGTTCAGTAGTTCCACACAGACAAATACTCCCTCACCCCTAATGTTTTAACTGTTCAACCTTTGCATCCAACTTTTTGGCGATTTCTTCATACTGCACAAGTTTCTCCTGTGCTCTTTTGCGATTAGCATTAGCTTGTACAAGAAGCTCCCACTTCAAGGTCTTTTCTGCTTTTACAGACAGTTCATCGGATTTCTTCAGAAGTGATTCATGATCTAATTTTGTTTGCTTTTTTCTCTTTTTCAGATCATCAATGTCCTGTAGAACATGTTTTCTTTTCCTCTGCTCAAAATCTGACTTGTTCTTCTGTCTTTCCTGCTCTAAGTAGGCTTCATACTGAAGATGCACTTACAAGAAGCTGATTGGTGATGGGAACATTCAGTATTCCTCCAACATTTCTGACATAATCACAGATTATCCTCTGTGCAACAACACTTTGTTCCTTCAAGTTTTCACATTCAACTTTCTTATTTACTGAAAAGCCACGTTCTACTGTTGCTTGTCCGTGAGAGAGAGTCAGCAGCAGCTTAACAATCTCCAGCAGCTTCCTGTACCTAGGATCTGACATGTGGTCTACAACAAACTTGTCCAGTCTATCCTTGTATGGGTCAAACTCTGTAAACTTCTCAGAACCGATAACTGGTATATTGTCAAGGAAGTCATTATATTGTTGCAAAATGACTTCACCATCACACTCATTGATCCTTTTTGTTGCAATAATCAACTTAATAAGTCTCTTGAATCTGTCCCTGCTGATATTTGTATCTCTGGCCATTTCCCTTGGGCCTAATGATGCCATATTCCTAACTATAGAATAGGAGATTGGGCACTTTGCAGCTATTTTCTTCAACACCCCAATCACAAATGCCTTACACTCCATTCTGAATTCCAGGACTTCTTTTTCACTGACAGTTAAGCTTCTCAACTTTTCTTCAGCTTGTAAACCAATGTCCACTTTCTTGTATGTCAATAAATTGGTCTTCTCCTCCACATCTATCCTTAGTAATTTTTCTGCTGTTGTCGCCTGATCTAAAACTTCAGCTTTAACTACTTTCCTCATCAAACACTTCATGACTGCAGTTAAGTCGGTCACCAGAAAAGGTACCATGGGCTTATCTGTTTGGAAGTTGGCTAGGAAAGGCTGCAATATGTATGCAATGGAACCAAAGAACTCCAACTTTGCTGTTATTAACTTATCCTTCACAGCTTCGCTAACAACAGCATATGACTTGTTTGTGGGTTTAGGCAACTCCTTCAATTGAATTTTCTTGACATAAAGTTCAACTGAAGTCCAAACCTTCAATGCCCTCTGGAAAACAGGAACATTTTCTAACCATCTGTGGTCTACAAATTTCAGTGGCATAAGTGTAGAGCCAGACACTTTCTGATAATCCTCTCTTCTGGCTGGTGAATACTTAAAGAGGTAGTATAGGCTTCCCAGAAGTGAAGAGATTCCCCATTCTGTAGCAACTGCACCTGCCTTAAATGCATTGTACAGTGTATGCAAGCCACATGAGCCAATATTAATTAATTCATGGCCATAGTCAAGTCTTGATTTGACTTTGGATTATGTTGAAAAATTTCCAGTTGACATTTGGCCCATCCATACTAATCTGGATCATGTCATGGACATTTAACTTATCCTTGATCGACTCATTGAAATGTCTCACCATGTCATCAGCAGTAGCATGGCCTAAAAACTGTGAGCCTAAATATCTGGTCACAACCTGCTCTGTGTCTATGTCCCAATATCTGACATGAATGTCCATCTGTTTTTCCTGCATTTTTTTTATTCAAGGATTCATCGAACAGAACCACAAAAAAACCTTTGACATTTGAAAGTATTAATTTTTTGAAGTGTTCTGCAAGGCCAAAGACACACAAGTAAGAAGTTTTCCTTTCTGCACATGTAAATTTTGCAGCCAGTGCGCTATCTGGGAACATAGCATGAAAAACATCAGTAATATGTTCATTGGATTTGTATGAGGCATGAGTGACTACAGTTTGCAATGTCCACAAAATTTCAGACTTCAGAACATCAGTCTTCGAAACAAAGTTGGAAATACTTGACGGGATGATTGAAGCAGCTGCGGTTGGAAGTGTAGCGGTATCAGCTGGGGGTGGAGGTACCATTAATCCATCGACGCACATACTTGGTTTAGAAATACTAGATATTGTGTTAACCGTTTCTGTTTTTATCCCAAAAAAATGCAAGCCCATTGTCGGCACGGATGTTTCGTTTTTCCGGTGTCTTTCACTCTTTCCGTGCGACTTCAGGGCACTCTCTCCCATGGCAGCAATGTCTATATCTTTCTTACAAACACCGCACCAAGCTTTTTTGTTATTCTGTGTTTCCTTGACCCACTTATACCTACTTAGCCAGCCACGGCTGTATACGCATTTCCCCGGAGGCATTGTTATCTATTTATTATTACCATGTGCTCTTGGTGAAAACGAGGCTCCAAGTCATTGGGTTTCCCTAGATGACGTCAATAATCCACATCTTCCGCTCGCATTTGCGAGTGAATGTTGAGGTCGGGCGAGAAACGAGTAAGATTCTCCAGATTCAATTACTGATTCCTTGTATTTTTCCTAAACGAAGTTATTTGGTAAAACAATCAAACTGCAAACATCATTCAAATAAAAAAATATCGAATGTAAAAAGTCAAAAGATACCTTTCTATTAATAACTCACACAAATACTATAGCTAGTACATGTATGTTGACCACGTGATCAGTGTTAATTCTGTTCCCAATTGTAATCTCGCGAGACAGTTAAAAGAAGAAAGCTTCATCCAATGAATGCGAAATAACACCGCGTGACATTTTCGCGGGCATTATTATCCATACATACCGCGTGCCATTTATTTGCCGCGCTTTCTTGATGCTGTAGTAAACATTGCCTTATTTGGAAATCTACTACGACGGAAATTGTTATCTACCTTTAATTTTCATTCATTATCGATATGACTCGGGAATATCCGACAATCGAGCGGATCAAAATGTCGTCTCACTTCTTAACCCTTTCCCTCATATTCAAGCACTTTTCACTGATTTTTGTTCATTTTCAAGCACTTTTAAAGCACTTTTCCCACTGACATTAAAAACAAGCACTTTTCAAGGTTTTTAAAAAATAAGCACTTTTCATCCGAGAGGTTGAAAATCAAGCACTTTTCAAATCTGTGCGAACCTTGAGCTACTTCCTGCCGAGGAACAAGCGATCACCCCAAAGAGTAGGGCGGAAGAGGGCCTTGTGCCATACAAGAAAATGAGGTCGTGTACACCCTCACCAGCATCTTCTGAATCTAGTGTGTAGTCCAAAGATAACCTGAAAGCCACTGCTGTGACTTACGGCCTGTGCGAAGAGGTCAGGATAAACTCTAACAAAGTAGGCGGAGATCTGGTTACTTACACGAGGGCCGTGAGATCGTTAGAACAGTCAGTACTGACCTTGGCTGAAGCTGTGACTGGATTGACCAAACACCATGAAGTCAGAGAGGCAAAAGACGGAGCATGAAGGAAACAACAACAAACCGGAAAACGATAAAGTAGAGCCTAGGCAGGCCAGTAAGACCAAAGAGGAAGGTAGGGGTTAAAAGAGAATAGGCAACGCCCACAACCATATGGGATCCCCAGAAGGCGGGAAGACACTAGACAAAATAATTCAAAACTTCAAAGGCCAGGACATGGAAGATGGGGAAGATCTAACCGATATTAAATAAGTTAAAGTATAATAAGTTCAAAATTTAATCTCAATTCGCAAAAGTGCCTTAATATAAAAACTTGTAAACTTTCATAATCAACGTCAATTATAATACTGCATGTAAGAACATGGAACTATAGACAGACGACTGTGAGAAATGGTATCATGGGAAAGTTATATCACAAGTATGACTCTTAGTTAGTTTTTACGCCATTTTCAACAATATTTCATTTATATCAGTGACATTTAATTATATGTGGGTGAGAAACCAGTACTAGGCTAGGAAATGGTTTACCTAGGTATATTTACTGTTTTAAATAAATTATCTAATGAGTGAAACTTTACAGGTGATTTTTAAAATGCTCATGCGAATATTAAATCTGAGCCAATCCATGGGGAAATGTACAAGTTGGCTTTTGTGAACAGAGTAGATCTATATCAAAGAGTGCATTTGCAGTCCGACAACATACAATATGTTAATATAGTACTTCAATAAGCTTGTCTGAAGCTTCAGTCAAATTGTGTAGATTCTGATAAAAACAGGACAGACGTACTGGTTGATCTGAACCTATACTGTACAGTAATGCCAACTCGTACCTTTTCCCATGGAGGCGCTCAAATATATTTTAGTAACATAATAAATTGGCCATATTTATTTCCTTCTAAAGAATCTTTAAACTAAGAATTTTATACTATAGTACTAGCATACTAATATTAAAAATATGAAATTTAAATCACTGTAGAAAAAGCTGAATATATTTTGTACTATATTTATTTGTGTTGTATGTTCTAAATCACTAGAAAAACTAAGAATTCTGTATGTACTTTATTTATTCTTGCTGTGTGTGGTGATTGTGTTAGTTCAACATATAAAACCTTCAATTTTACCAATATCTTTTACAACCTTTAATTGGAAACGGTCTTTAAAATGTTTGATCCTTTCTTATTTATTAACTATGGGTTGGTCTCAAAATGTTCTCTTTCTTCAACTTGTCCGATAAATTTTCAATTCTGTTTTTCAGGCTCTCTTTGCGGATTATATTTATTTTTTTCCACTGCTTTCAAAAGACTTCCTTTTGCATTTTATAAATATTTTACAGCATTTAACAACTAGACATCATCTATACCTATTTGTTTTCAAATTATGAATACTGCAAATGCTTAATATTAACCATTATTTAAAATTTAATACGGTCCAAATGAAATGTCTTATAATATAATAAATCCGCCTTGAACAAGTTATTTTCTTCAACAAATCCTTTCTATTGTAGGTTCCAGGATACCCGTCGTACTTCAACATTGTGTCTGATGAAGAGGCTGCAGGTGTGTATACATTTCAGCTGCTGAATGATTACCAGAAGGGCTGGATAGAGATCATATTACTGTAAATTAATAAGGTTAGGCTTATCACTGGACATTTATTTTTTAATAAACACATTCAAACTGAAAAGGGATCTATAAGAATGACACATGTGAGTATGGAATTTAGTTTTGTATGGCATATACATACGGAACTGGGCGTTCTCAAAGAGGTGTTATTTTTGTTTTATTTCTTTTTATAATCATATAGATGACAAATTGGTTTATATATTGTAATGCACTGGATAAAAGGTATATAACATGTGTGTATTTGTATTTATATATTAAAGGAGAAACGAAAACCAGAAATTTGGTATATAGTGTAATATCTGTAAGAAAATTAGCTCATGTTAGTGCTTTTCAAAGACTTGTAAGTTTGGATACAATTGTGATAAAATCGAAAGGGGTGACACCATTGTTTTTCTCTCAAATTCCCCATTAAAATGATGTATAACATGTGCATATTTATTGAAGTTTTCAAGATAATGCCACGATCATGCAGAAGTCAATTCACCAGGAATCATTAATTACAACCAGCCTTTGTCGAGTTATTTACATACAAGAATCGCCATTCAATAATACATGACCTATTCATGAATAAAGCGTGAAGAAATGATCTCAAATGGTCAATCCTACCAAGGCATACGTCACAATATGTTACACTACGTCATCAATTTGTGTAAAAGGATTTTGTCTCTATTTAAAAAAAAAAAAATAGTCAATGTGTTGGTGACTAAGCAATAAAATCAAAATATAGAATTTGAAGTCGTGAATCACAACAGCAGAACTTTACAGCATATTAACACAGATATTCCTTAAATCATGAGATACAATTGATAGCCAGGGGCCGGTTGTTCAAAACTAGGATAACTTTATCCCGTGGTTAAACCCTGTTTAAAGTTATCCAATTTGGATTAAAAAAAAAAAAAAAAAAAGGATAGTGGTTGTTCAAAAATTTAGATAACTTTTATCCAGTTTATATTCCAATAAATTGTCGATAACTTTAACCCTGGTCCGTATGGGGCCGGTTGTTCAAAACTAGGATAACTCTATCCCGTGGTTAAACCCTGGTTAAAGTTATCCAATTTGGATAAAAAATGGATAGTGGTTGTTCAAAAATTTGGATAACTTTTATCCAGTTTTTATCCCAATAAATTGTGGATAACTTTAACCCTGGTCCGTAAGGTGGTTAAATAGTTAACCACGGGATACATATGGCCGCATTCTTAATAATTAGAAATCGGCAAAATCGCCAAACAGATATTAATGTTAATATGTCGGATGCGGAGATGAGGGCGAGGTACAGGTTCGGGAATGATAACTTGGATCGTTTGTGTGAGATGTTGCGACCACGCATCGAACGTCCGACGCAAAGATCTCATGCTCTAACAGTAAACCAGCAAGTCTTAATAACCCTACGTTTTCTAGCGAGCGGAAATTTTATTCAGACTGTCGGGGATACGTTCGGTATAGATAAAGGGACGGTATCGAGGATTATCACAAGGGTTGTTAACACCCTTTGCGAGTTTAAAGACATTTTTATAAAATATCCTACCGACGAAAACACTTTAAATAGTGAAAAGGTTGCCTTCTACCAACGTCATAGATTCCCAGGCGTCATTGAATGCATAGACTGCACACATGTACGAATCATTTCCCCTCCAGCACCTGGTGAGAGAGACTACGTGAATAGAAAGAACTATCACAGCGTTAATGTGCAAGTAACCTGTGATAGTAAGGGTGAGTAAAAATACATATGTCTATTTATAGATTTAAGGCCCTGCACCGGTCCCATTCGAAAACACATTTGAACTGGAAAGAAAATTATTTTGTAAAGAAAATGTGTAATTATTTCAACAGGAATCATATGAAGTATGAATTTAAATCCCTAATGTAACACTGTTAAACATGTAAATTCAGTCGCGAAACTATTTGATCGAAAAACGGAACATGTTTTTTAAGATGGACGGACACATTGTTTATTTTTGTTTGTTGTTCGTTCATTTTGGATTTGTCAAATAAGTTCGGTAAGTTGATTGACCAGTGCCCTGATGATTATAATTGCAAATGATTCACACATGACTATATATTTTATTTAACCCTTTCCCACATACAACACATATGCAGCATTAAACCAAATATTTTAGACTTTCGGTTTCTCGTTTTATCATCTGTCATTTTTTGGTCAATCTACTAGCGTATGCAGGATAATAACAAAATAATAAAATGAGCATATGCGATGTCTTTTTTTGAAGGACTAATGCAGCATATGACTCAAATTAAAAACATCTAGCAGGAAATAGAGAATTTTGAAACATTATGTTAGAGGTTTTCCAGACAGAAAAAATATGTTATGAAGATGTCCTTTAGAAGTTTCCCTACTTTATTCAAAATTACTTTGTATTTTTTTTTTATTTTAACCACATTAACAACATATTCATAATTTTATATGTTTACACTTGAGAGAAAAATAAATGATGGTGTAAAAATTAATTTGTTCTTATTATGTTTGCATAAAATTCAGTTAAATGTTTCTGTTTCAGGTGTAATTACTAGCATAAATGCAGCCTGGCCTGGATCTACGCATGATGCGCACATTTTTAGAATTTCGAGATTGTGCAACTACTTTGAAGAAAATCATAGAGGTAATTATAATGTTAATATTCAACAGGAAGCACTTTCACCAAAATAATATAGCTGAGTCTCCTGCCACATACGTTTCTTTAAGAAATTTGTATCCTACCACATATATGTGTCCACTAAGCAGATGGCTCATACCACGTATTTATAATATAACATATATATATATGATCTCGATTCGAACGTTTTTAATGAAGGGTTGAAGGATGAAAATGTTAGAATATGGTAAACAGTTTGTTGAATAAACTCTAACCCTTTCCCTCATACGACAAATCTGCACCAGACGACTTTAAACATATTTTTAAAAAAAATAGAAAATCTCTATAATTAAATGGATAACCTATGAGTAAAAGTAGAAAAAAAAAATTGTCAAAAGGAGAAATTCTTTTGTCACTATGTTTTCAAATAGCCATCTGCTGCAGATGCGTCAGAAAGCGTCTGTATGAGGGAAAGGGTTAAAGCAACAGGATGGTTTGGTATACACACGAAATTAGTAGATCAGTAAATATTATTGGTTATTAACGATTATTTATATTGTTTATTTATTTATTTTATTGATAATAAATGGTATTTTTACTTTAATTGCCTAAACAATTATAGCTCATGGCTTTAATTGACTGTTGATTCAGTTGAGAGACAATTTAATCGATGTTAATTGTTTATCAACATTTTATCTCTATCCACACATTTAATTGATAATAATACGTGACTGGAGGCCATCCGATAAATGCTGTCTCCTACCACGTATGTGGCAGGAGACACTCAACTAAAATATTTTTCTTGTCATAGTCAGATAATTTCACAGATGTGTAATATAAATATTATTACATGTAAACATTTTAAAATATTACTAGTCGACAACATATTTGTATAAAATGAGCTATTTCAGATTTTAAAGATAATTATATTGCAATAGAATGGAATTGTTATTCCTCAAATTTAAGTTATCAAAACAAATACTATTGAAAAAGTAATATCTGCATTAATTGCTTTACTTACTATCAAATTTAGGTAATAATTTGATTGAGGGTATATTGGAGTTTGATGCTATTCATACCACAGCAACCATTGCATATAACAATTACCAAGCTATCGTGGCTTGACAGTAGTAAAAATAATGAGATGGTCCTTTTCAAGTCCTTTTTAATATTCTTATAGTCTTAGCCAAATAATATAGTTATGTCTCTATATTTTTCAATATTATTTTTTGTTTCAGGTATACAGGATGGTGTTTTATTGGGGGACAGTGGCTACCCATGTAGGCCTTTCCTCTTGACGCCATACATTCGCCCTGTGACAGCCAGGCAACAGCGGTATAATGACTCTTTAAGTCGCACTAGGTGCTGTGTAGAGCGTACATTTGGAGTATGGAAAAGACGATTCCATGTATTACATTCAGAGGTATGATGAATAAATAAACATACCTCATCTTCGAGAATTTATTTGCTTATTCCTTTTCCACATACAACAAACCTGCAGTAGTTGACTTTGCAAACAAGAAGACTATTTTGGAAAAGCTCTATAGATGAATTCTGTTGAAAACATATATAATTATGTCTGGTTAAAATGAGAAATTGTTCATCATTGTCATACATTGAGTAATGATGATATATTTCTTTTCAGAAATCAATCTCTATGGAAATATATGATGGAATAATTTGAAATTAAATATCCCAGAGCAATTATTGCAAATATAAAAAAAATGCTGTTTTTAAAATAACAAATATTTTTAATCAAAATGTTTTATTATCCATTAATCCATACCTGTTTAAATAAAGGAATCTCTGGATTGATGGTATAGTAGATGTTAGCATATGTGCAACTATTAGTATTGGGGAAAATACATTTTTCTCATTGATATATATATGGACTCTTCAATACTAAATACTTCTATAGAAAACCTATGCAATTGATAATACAGATTGGCATTTTGAGAGTTAATTATCCATAAATAGCTTAATTTAAGCAACTTTTTATTTTCCCTCATTTGTGTTCTAGAGTTTGCAGTTAAAATACAACAAACCATGTTTAAGCTTTGATCATTTTCATATGCTTGGTAGATGCCTGGTCCAAAAAACAATGTGCTTGTATAACATAGCTGAGATGTTCTCCTTAGATAAATTACACTTCAAAAAGTTCATAATTTGAAATCAGTATTTTTACCATTACATCAGTGTACCATGCAAACAGACCTTTGGTTTGACGATATCAATTTAAAAAAAATGCTTGTTTTTTTTCCAGATCAGGATGAAACCTGCAAAGTGCAGTAAAGTTATAATAGCTTGTGCTGTTTTATATAATCTAGCCAAACTGTGGGGAGAGCCAGATGGTCAGGAGGATGAAGAAATTCCTGAACCTGAAGATATTAATTACAACGGGCCCCATGATGGACACAGTGTGAGAGACCACATTACCAACACTTACTTCCATTGAACCATATACCATTAACCCTTTTCAACAAACAGACACTGTCACACATTTTGAGGCCTTTACAATATATGCATTTTGAAAACATTGTGATGTAAATACAAATTGCTCATGATTAACAATTTCTCCAGTTGCAACAATTAATGTTTTGAAAAGTATTCAGTGATATGACTTGTATTTGTGAAGATTTTTCCTATGTTGCCTGAATGTTCTCAGTCAACTGTTGCATATTTGAATTTAACCCTTTCCCACATACAGTCAATTTTGAGTAGATTACTTTGATAACATATGGGGATACATAATTGTAGATGAAACCTCTATAGAATAAACTTTGATTATTGAATAGAGTTGAAAACATTGATGCAAAATAAGATTTTGCTCAATATGAGCAATTTCTACTTTTGCCGTAATATTTTCAAACATAGTATTCTACATATGCAACAGGATGTGTCTGCAAGTGGGAAAATGTTAAATACATATGTAAGAATTTGAATTTGTATCGATTTAATTATTATTTTGATGAATGCTAAATGTTGTTACTTTGTGAATAGATGATTTGAATAATAATGATATATACAGAATGTTCTCTGATGTGCTTCGTTAGATACCATGGACATTTAATGTCCTTTATTTTTTGCACAATGTATACTGAGTACAACTTTGTATGTGAAATTTATCAACCATTTAGTCAAGCATAACTAGAAGACATTAAAGGTCCTACATCACTCACCTAGTCCCAATTTTCTAAATATCATTATAATTATATCATTAATTTACAAAATAACAAAATAACACTACTTATAACTTTCCTTGAAAACTGGTTCAGGGGTGTTAACTTAAGCTTATTTTCTCATTTCTGATAGGATTACATGACTGGGTCAATCTACGAAGGTCTTGTCCTGCTGTCAGAATTCATAACTATAGTAGCTACTTGTCTCTACTTCTGAGAGGATTACATGACTGTAAGGGGTGAAAACTAAGCAAATACAATAATATATTTAACATTTTTATTTGTCCTATATTTCAAATATAAGCAAAAGGTATTTTACTATTTCCTACACACAACAAATCAGCAGCAGATGGCTTTGAAAACATGTAGGTGAATACATGGAAATTATCTTAAAATAAAATTATAATGCATGGAAGAAATTGAAACATTGTTGCAAAAGGAGAGAAGATCATTTAGTACAATTTCGCTTTTTGTCACAATGTTTTATACAGTTGTCTCCTGCAAAGGCGTGATAAAGGGTTAACTATTTTCCTGGTACAGACAATCTAAGATGTATTTGCAGCAGATGTCTTTTAGACTTTTTAAATTCTTGGTGGAAAATGGAAATATTACTCAGTAAGGATTACAATCCCATTTTCAAAATATGTTTTTAAGTCATCTCAAGTTTTCCAATTGAATATATTTGTTATAAATATATTTTAAAACAGACAACACAAAGAATATCATATGAGGTAAATAATGAATTCAACCATGTAAATACTTGAAAGAAACGTGAAGGTATACTTTCTGGAATAAATTGACAGCACTGTGCAAAAATGAGAAATTGCTCATGTTTTTGTCACAATGTTTTCAAAAAAGGATAAGATGCACAGCGTCAGAAAAGGAAAGGGTTAATTTTGAGATATAAGCTAAATGTGTTTGACTATATACTTATGGTACAGACAATCTAAATGTTTTTGCAGCAGATGTCTTTTAGAGTTTTAAAAACATGGTTGAAAAAGGAAATATTACTCATAAGGAGTAAAATCCCATTTTCAAAATATGTTGTTAAGTCTGGCTGAAAGGATAATCTCAAGTTTTCCAATTGAATATATTTGTTATAAATATATTTTAAAACATACAACACAAAGAAAATCATATGAGGTAAATAGTGATTTCAACCATGTAAATTCTTGAAAGAAAATATTTAACATTTTAATTTCATTCAATCCTTTAACCCTTTTCTCATATACAAACAATTCTGCAGCAGATGACTGTAGGCATAGGCATGGAAAATATCTAAATGTGATGGTATAATTTCTGGAATAAATTGACAGCACTGTGCAAAAATGAGAGCAATTTATCCCATTGTCACAATGTTTTCAAAAAAGGTATGATGCACAGCGTCAGAAAAGGAAAGGGTTAATTTTGAGATATAGGCGAATTGTGTTTAACTATTTTCCTGGTACAGACAATCTAAAATACATTTCTTCACTGTGATGTCACTCACTCACACTCAATTGAACTTATTATGTGTATATTATACATTCAGTTTACCCAAAGTCTGTTTTAAACAAATATCTTAAATAAAAGGCAAATAACTTTTGACCTGGTACAATTCAATCGTTTATTTTTTTATATATCTTACAAATTAAATACATATAATGTCACGTGAGAGAGAGGAGATAGAGGAGAGAGAGAGAGAGAGAGGGAGAGAGATATATAGAGAGAGAGAGAGGTGTTGAGATTTTGTGTAGTTTTGAACATTCAAGTGCTGTAATTTCACAATAGTGTGAAAGGATGTGTTAAGATTGGATCGTGTGTTATGTACGTTATTGTGGTAAATGATTGATGGAATATTCAAGCTCCAGATGTAGAAATAGACATTTATGAAAGTTTGAAAAGGTCCAGATTGACAGGATAGAAGCATGTGAGTCAGTTACATATAATTACATGTATATCAGTATTATTATCCGATAGTGTAATCGTATTTGGTGGATGTTCTTCTGTCCATCAGCAAGGCTGTCTGTCTAGACGGACAGTCAGCCATGCTGATGCACATATAGCTGTACATTCAATTATTCGTGTCATGTTAAGATGTGACGGTCTAGGAGACAGTTGCAGTTTTATCTGCATTGGCATGCAGAATCAATTGCTCACAGACTCAACTTTATTCAGCCTTACTGAGGTTGTACTAGTAACATTTCATGTTGTTTGACATGTAATTCTAGCATATCTAACCTATTTACATAGTTTCTAGATTTATAAGAGGTGTTTAACACATGTTCATCCCATTTGGTCTCCTAACCCTATACTATGGATACTCAAAAGAGTCTACTCAACTTTGCTCAGCCTTACTGAGGTTGTGTTAGTAACATTTCATGTTATTTGACATTTAATTCTAGCATATCTAAGTTATTTACATAGTTTCTAGATTTATAAGAGGTGTTAAACATATTTTAATTCCATTTGGTCTCCTAACCCTATACTATGGATACTCAAGAGAGTCCACTCAGAGAGACAATTCTTTTGAGTGTCCACAATATGGGAATTTATTAAGTCATAGAATAAATACTGTTTGGGAAAGATATGCTTACATCTTTGTCATTATATAAACAGATACACACTCATAATATTTTTACTGGTAATTAATGGTTTGTTTCTTTAGAGTACCTAAGTATACATTTCACAAATTTACTTAACTTGAAGATTTCTTTGGGTGAATTTGATGACATAAGTTGCTAATATTTAAAAGATGTCTTCACAGTTTAGTGATGTAAAAATATGTCTTCACAGTTTAGTAAAGAAATCATAGTGGTAAAAGCAAATATTGCTCTCTAAGGAGAACATTCAACTTTTACCGAAATGATTTCAACTTCGGCTATAAGAAAAACTCCTGGTTTCGAAATGACTCGATTGTTCTCTTTTTACAGCATTTAATAACAGTCGACCTTGATAATATCATTTGTAGTAATCAGTGAAATCAACTATGTAAATACATTGTTTCCAATTTTATATAAACATGTTTTAGGCAAATGGGATAAATATTTGAATTGTACAGACAACCTAAGGCAGATGTCTTCACAATTAATAATTAAAAAGATTTGTTGTAATGGAAATATTGCTCAGAAAGGAGTAAAGTTACATTTTCCCACAATGTTTTCAAGTCTGGCTGTAAGAAAAGTTCCTAGTTTCGAAATTAATCAATTGTTCTCTTTTTACCATATTTGATAACAGATGACGGTAACTAGAATTTATTAACATTAACAAACATATTTTTAACCCTTTCCCTGATATAAAAGCTTTATGAAGCCTCTACAGCAGACGGCTTTTTGAGAATATAGTGACAAAAGAAGAAATTGCTCAAAACAAGCAATTTCTCCTTTTGACACAATGTTTTCCACTTTTAGTTATAGTTTATCCATTTAATTATAGAGATTTTCTATTTTTTGCCAAAATATGTTCAAAGTCGTCTGCTGCAGAATTGTTGCATGAGGGTTAAAGATTTCCAGTTTGAAAACATCTTGGTATTATTTGGTAAACCATTAGTAATTTCCAAATTGTGAATAATAAAAATTCATTCATCCGGCAAACTGTTTGTTTTCCCTTCAAAAAAATGAGTCATTGCCCTAAAGAAATTTTTCTGTTCTTTCACCATTTCAGATTTTGCCTCCAAATACGCCTTTTTCTTGTCTTGCAAGACCAACTCATTCTCAAAATATGCCTTCTGCAGTTCCATGATATCACAGGTTGTTGCTGGTCTAAAATGATAATTACGTGTTTTATCATTTAATATATGTTCAATTTATATTTAAATCAAAATAAGCAGTTTAATCAGATGTATTTCAATATTTCATTTTGCAGTTCAATCTGTTGTTTAATGCTGCTGCATCTGCTGTTTCGTATACAATTAGTGTTTTAAACGTTGCAAATTTCATTTGAAGGTTTTTTGAAATATACCCGTAGGTTCAGTAGCTATTGTTTAAACTATATGATGACGCCTGGACCAGGACGATCACAACAAAACGTTGAGCAATAAGGCTGCTGCATCTACAGTTTCGTATATAATTAGTGTTTTAAACGTTGGAACTTTCATTTGAAGGTTTTTTGAAATATACCCGTAGGTTCAGTAGCTATTGTTTAAACTATATGATGACGCCATCATAAAACGTTGAGCAATAAGGATAAATTTTAAAGAAAAGACAAAAATGATCTGGCATGTCATTTTTTTCTTATCAAATGTCCACTTCATAATTTTGTATGTATTTAATTCATTTAAACAGTAAGATCTATGTTCATATACCTTTTGCGGGATTCTTTAGGTTTCATATATTTTTCACTGGTGATCGGGTTTTCTTTATTATTCCTTCTTGTTTCACTGGTGATCGGATCTGAAATAAGATTTTGTGTACATCAACATTGGGCAAGTGGCACAGTTGTAGAAGAAATTATTACTTAAGGCCGTTTTAAATTTGTTTTTTGAATAATTGATTGATTGATATTTCAACAAGAGGGCCAAGATGGCCCTAAATCGATCAACTGAGTGAAAGTAAATTAGTAGAAAATAAGAAACTGCGTCAGTAATGGAGAGGCCCCTTTGTTTTCTTTACTAGATTAAACAACCTTGGAAATATCAACTCTATTACAATGGGTTTACTGATGAAAACAATACCAATGACGTCTGCACTGTACGGATGTGAACTATGTCATTCTATGTCTTCTACAGATATCCAGAACGTCGAAAGACTTTGGAAATTATGTTCCAAAAAGTCACAGCATTTGCCCTCTAGAACACGTACAGATATGGTTTTAAGTCTGCTAGGTTTAAGTTTAAGTCTGCTAGGTCAGCATAAAATGTAAAATTGCCTGAAAAAAAATTCTGTGAAAAGAACAGTTTCTAGAGTCGTTGAAAGGAAGTTTGAATGCGAGCGTCTGGAAAGAATGAACCTTCACCATGATTTCGAACGTTTTGTGTCTGTTCACAAAAACAGCCTTTCCATCATTATTTTGGTTATGTGCAAAAACGCGCAAAACTATGTCTCATGCACCAAGTGCTATACAAGTATCAGTAAGTAGCACACACTTAAGAGAAACTGTCAGTCAGCGTGTGTACTGCCAAAATATGATCACAGATATCCAGGGACACTTCATATCCGAATGTGCTCATTTCTAAATTTGAACGGAATCTATTTGTTGAGAACATCAGTTGTTACTGTACTTATGGCATGTTGCTCTTTGTGAGAAGATTTACTACCCAGAAAGAGCCAATTTATCAAATATCTTCTTGACACTGATTTGCCAACAGTATTTAGTCTACCCGAATGCAATCAAACATGTTATGTTCAATTTTGTATGGATACATACATAATGTATTGAGAAACAATTCTGTTCAGCTGTATGTACATATACCCAACGGATGGGCTTATGATGTACACATGTATTTGTGTTTGTATGTGTATGTCTTTGTATTCATGTGTACATGTATATAAATAGACGTGTGTATGTATGTATATGTGTTAATGTATACGTATATATATATTTTCTTCTTCACCCCCTGTCTTTCATCTGTTTTGATTTCTCATTAATATCTCTATCTAGAGACAAACATATTTTATCCCTCCTCTCATCTGTCTGTTAGTTATTCTGTTATGTCTTCTCATTTGTACATTTACCATTACCTTTCAGAGCACTCCATATTTCGTTTCGATGTGGTGCTCATCAGGGGTATCTAAGAATATGTCTTGCGAACAATGAATACTGGGTATTCTACTCAATCGAGCAGAATATCCAGAGTTTTCACAAAAACTAACTCTGTATTTGTTGCGCTTGTAACGTGAATGAATGTAATTGTACTCATTGTATATATTCGTGTCTATTCACAAACGCGTCTGCACATGTGCAGGGCTTCTGTACATTTCTCTGTACATGTATTGATGTATAAGTGCTTTTTCAATCAACTTTACGAAATGAATGATGTTTGTGTAAATGTGTTAAATATTCAATGTTTGTCACTTTTTGTTCAATGTTTGTGTCAAATGTCTCTGTCAACTTTGCATTGTTTGATTTGATCAGGAGTGCAAATGAAACTGCAAGGAGTGGTCACTGATATAGAATACAGAATAGTTTATTAGACTTTAGCATAACATAGCTAATCGTCATACAAATAATATTATCATGTGTGAGCATGCAAATACAGAGTTGTTATTAATAACAAAAATGGAAATAGCTTATCGGTAAAGGCCATTTATATCTTGAAATCTTACAAGAATTTTAATAAAAAACGGAATTATAAAGTTTTGTCATTTTGCGCATTTCCTGATGCCGCCTTGCTGCGCTTTTGTTAACGAAATCAAAAGAACATTTCTACCAAATTATCTTGGAATCGGACAAGCAGATTATGGAGGAAAAATATTTTTAAGTTTGAGTATTTTTCTCACTTTCTCATGCCACAGCAACCAAAGTTCTACACATAACTTAAGTCTGAACAATTTTAAAAGAGGGCCACCAAAGGAACATTTTTGTGAAGTTTAGTTGAAATTGATCCTGTCCTGTGGTTTAGGAGGAGATGACGTTTAAAGCTAAAAGATCAATGGTAATAAACCATGGCCTGGCAGGAATTCATCTATTGTAAAGTGCAAACGTTACCTTTTGCTGCTTCAAAAGGTAGCCTATCCATATGGTCTAAGTCCAATTCTGAACCTCCAATCTGTATGTCAAAATCTGGGTTGTCATCTAAAGTAACTTGAGAAATAAAACACAAAGACAATAATTAAAAATAATACCACTGGTAGACGCATTTTGACGCATCGGCAGCAAACATGTTTTGCAAATATTGCGACCAATTGAGAATTCATACTACTAGAATGTTTTCTACTCGATTAATTAATCCTATTTCTTTTTAAAGAGATTCTCCCTATTTGCATTTAGATGTTTTCAAAGTCGTCTGCTGGAGATTGTTTGTATGTGTGAAGTGGTTAGAAAAAGGTTCTATATAAGAACAAGAACTGATGCTATCTTTCACAACCATTTGCATGGAGGAAACAGTGATAGCCGAAAAGCTCGTAAAAATATCTCATTAGAATTTTCACGGTAGTAAAATACTGATTCAGATTATCTATTTATTCAAATCTTCAATACAATAGATACACTAGCAAATTGAAAAAACAACAACAGGTAGAGTAGTTATTATTCTCTGGTGATATGTGTCTTTTTTCGAGAAAGCACCTTCAAGCAGTAGACATACTAATTTCGAATTATTTTATAACATGACCGGCCCAGAATGAAGGATGTCATAGAACTTCCCATGTTTGACTGAAACCCACCCTGGAGAAAGTGTAACGGTTTATTAATTGACCTGTGTAAACGTTGTAGCAGTACTTTTTCGTATAATTTTAAAATAGATGATGAAAGGGTTATGGCTCGATAGCTATTAGGCTCATTTTTTGGTTTGCTAGCCCCTTTGTACAACGTTAAAATAGTACCACGTTTTAGTGCTGTGGGAACATAACTATTACAATACATTAAGTAAAAAAAATGCCGATAAGTAATGTTTTACCATTAATCCACCATAGATGAGGTGTTCGTTGCTTACTCGAGATTGATTGTGAATGGGGTTAAATGCCGTTTTTAACATTTTCTTAGTCATATCACTGCGACCAGTTCACCTACTCATGCGTTTTCTGGTTTTCTCACACCAGTACCCTCCCAAGCAACTGGCTGCTTTTCCACATAGACTTAGCCCATAATGGAAAGACAAATGACGCTTGTCGCATTGACTAATGTCAAACGTCGGAAAGAAAGTTGGTCGAACTGACAACCCCTGGATTAACAGCCCGTATCTCTACGTACTGTGCTACCGGGGCAGTGATAGCCGATAGCTCATAGGCTTTTCACAGTAGTAAAACAATAAGTCAGATTCTCTTTCTACTCAAATCTTCAATAAAAATAGAACTATATACTAGACCCTTTTTTATATGATCAATTCATGCCAGTTGTGCTTACAATTATTACAACATGACCGACCACGAACTTAATAATAAAAGAAGGAAATGATTTCAATCCTTCCTCAGTATTGCATTGACAATGAGAACTTTACTTCTATCAATTAAAAGCAGCATTTTGACCATGATAAAAAAAAAAAATACAAATAATAACCATGAGCAATTGAAGTTATAACCTAAGTGAACACAATGAAGAAGACGACACGAACTTGTTTTAAGCGAATTCAAGTTGTATGACAATGCATTCATGTTCGTATTGATATTAAGTTGTGAGAGGTTTTGTCTTCTTTATTTAAATATCAAATTGAAAATCATACACTTTTTGAAAAATTGAAACAGACTTTAATATTATAGTATTTTTTCGCGCGTAAACTCATTCATACGAGTGAAATACCGAACTTAAGACTGCATTGACCTCAATTTACTCAGATAAAGACAATGCCTAACTATGACAAAAAAGTGTAGGGGCATTTTTTAACATTGCTTGATTTATGTACAATGAGAACAAAGAATCATTGCTGTTTTCCATACATGATTAATCATTTCGTTTTGTGACTTTGGAATACAATCATACCTAAATGGGTGTCGTCACCAGATGCCAAATCCTGAACGTAGATCAAATATGGATCCATAATACCGTTTTCAGGGAGTACTAGAAAAAAAAAAAACATACAATAAATCACACACATACTCATAAGAAAAAACATAATATTTGAGCAAAAATAGATTATAAATCTGTGGGGCTCTTTCATTGTATTGGTGCGTCTGGCCGAAAATGCATGTACACAAATCATGAGTCACTCATAGACGCGAGCATATGTATTCTCCTGCTTTCTGCTTAATTGGTTTCAATCATAGTTATATTTTGGTAGATCTACTAAGGAAGGGCCTCATATCAAATGTCCTTGACATTTATAATATACACACATGATGCATAGTATTGGGGAATAGCGATTGGCCTATTTTAATGGGAGGAGGGGTTATGTATAACAGTTTGTGTAGTGAAGTTTTTAAACTTTTCAGAGGTCGAGGGTGTAGCTAGGGTTGTTTCTTTTAATAACTCGGAAAGAAAGGGAATCGGAATATACGGAATGATTTTTGGATGCAATACTAGTGTTCCTAATATATTATTCGGAACATAGATGCATCACTGATGAGACAATTTAGAATGGATTTATTTGAATCATCCATAAACTCGCTAATCATAGTAATGTTAGACGGGATTTATGTAAAGGACAACTAGGATTTAACATATATCAAAGTTTGTGCACATGTGGATATATTATAGAAGTTAAAACGTTACATATTTCTTTGGTTGCATACTTGTAGAAACGTGTTAATTATGGATTTCCATGACTTGTCTCACGTTTCACAAGTATTCATCCGTTGGAAGTAGTAAATTCAGCAATAGCCTCAACAGTTATTGTGAAACACGTTGGATAGTGGACACATATAAATAGGTACGACTTTGTGACGCCATTTTGTTAGTAATTCCATAAATTGTCATCATTCTTTCGGGCGATTTTTCCCATTGCCTCTCACCTCTGATTTATGTAAGTAGTCAGTGGCTTCGAAAGAATGTTGTGTAAATACTGGTGTGGGAAAGCCAGGAAAACATGGGTAGGTGCACTGACCGCCGTGATATGACCAAAGCTGTTGAAAGCGGCGTTAAACTCCAAACAAACAAACAAAATAAATTGTCATAATTCTTCTTGTAGCTTCTGATTGAAAATCGGGATGTGGAGACCCTTTCAGTTTGCTATGATCGTTTATAGAGCTAGCTAGTACATATATTTTTTATTATTGGGGATTGATTTAAGTGTTGTCGTATAATCAAGTTTTATTACCGATACTCTCTAAAGACGAAGCACCAGGGATGCCATTAAAACTGGCAGAGCCCTGGTACTCCTCAATTATCCTCTGCGAGGATGCGGTCAAGCTGGCGGGAGGTCCACCGCCACCGGTCTTCAAACTTTCTTTCTTATTCTCAGCAAAGTCACGCTTGGCATTTTTCCGCAACGAGCGCCACTTCTCCTTGATGTCATTCGCAGTTCGGCTGTGAAGACCGGAGGCGTTCACTTTCTCGGCTATGCTTTCCCAGCATCTCTGGACTTTTCTTTTTGTAACTGAGTCATTATACTTCCCTTCCAACAACTGTCTATTGCTTATCACCTCCTCCTGAACAATTATTACCTCGCTAGGCGTGTAATTCGGCGATCGTTTTTTTGTGACAGATGTGGTACTACACGAATCCATTGTTTTTGTTTACAATATTGCATTATGGGATTGGGATAAGGTTTATCTAGGGTGGATAAGTTTATCCAATATGGATAGTTATCCACTTGGATAACTTTTTTTGAACAACTCGGTTAACTAGGTTGGATAACTAACCAACTTGGATAACTTTAACCCATGAGATAAGGTTTATCCAGGGTTAAAGTTATCCTAGTTTTGAACAACCGGCCCATGGTGGTTAAATAGTTAACCACGGGATAAATATGGCCGCATTCTTAATAATTGGAAATCGGCAAAATCGCCAAACAGATATTAATGTTAATATGTCGGATGCGGAGATGAGGGCGAGGTACAGGTTCGGGAATGATAACTTTGATCGTTTGTGCGAGATGTTGCGACCACGCATTGAACGTCCGACGCAAAGATCGATCTAACAGTAAAACAGCAAGTCTTAATAACCCTACGTTTTCTAGCGAGCGAAAATTTTATTCAGACTGTCGGAGATACGTTCGGTATAGATAAAGGGACGGTATCGAGGATAATCACAAGGGTTGTTTACACCCCTTGCGTGTTTAAAGACGTTTTTATAAAATTTCCTACCAACGAAAACACTTTAAATAGTGAAAAAGTTGCCTTCTATCAACGTCATAGATTCCCATGCGTCATTGGATGCATAGACTGCACACATGTACGAATCATTTCCCCTCCAGCACCTGGTGAGAGAGACTACGTGAATAGAAAGCACTATCAGAGCGTTAATGTGCAAGTAACCTGGTATAGTAAGGGTGAGTAAAAACACAAATGTCTATTTATAGATTTAAGGCCCTGCACCGGTCCCATTCGAAAACACATTTGAACTGGAAAGAAAATGTGTATTTTTTCAACAGGATTCATATGAATTTAAATGCCCAACGTAACACTGTTATTTATTTATTTTTTTAACCACATTAACAAAATATTCAGAATTTTATATATGTTTACACTTGAGAAAAAATTAAATGATGGTGTCAATTTTTTTCTTATTATGTTTGCATTAAATTCAGTTAAATGTTTCTGTTTCAGGTGTAATTACTAGCATAAATGCAGCCTGGCCTGGATCTACGCATGATGCGCACATATTTAGAATTTCAAGATTGTGCAACTTCTTTGAAGAAAATCATAGAGGTAATTATAATGTTAATATTCAACAGTAAGCACTTTCACCAAAATAATATAGCTGAGTCTCCTGCCACATACGTTTCTTTAAGAAATCTGTACCCTACAACATATATGTGTCCACTAAGCAGATGATGGCTCATACCACGTATTTATAATATAATATATATGATCTCGATTCACTCGTTTTTAATGAAAGATTGAAGGATGAAGGTGTTAAAATATTGGAAACAGTTTTTTGAATAAACTCTAACCCTTTTCCTCATACGACATATCTGCAGCAGACGACTTTGAACATATTTTGTCAAAAAAAAAAGCAAATCTCTATAATTTAATGGATAACCTATGACTAAACGTAGAAAAAACATTGTGTCAAAAGGAGAAATTCTTTTGTCACTATGTTTCAAAAAGCCGTCTGCTGCAGACGGGCGTCGGAAAGCGTCTATATGAGGGAAAGGGTTAATGCAACAGGGTGTTTTATTGGTTTGGTATACACACGAAATTAGTAGATCAGTAAATATTATTTGTTATTGACGAGTATTTATATTGTTTATTTATTCATTGTATTGTTTATCTATTTATTATAGGCCTATTGTTTATTTATTTATTTTATTGATTCATTTCATATTTATTGGCAATCAGCAATATTTTTGCCTTTGGCCATTTACAAAATAATTATATGGCAAACAGACATAATACATTAATACATAAAATTGCATACAAATACAAACAATTCAATGTTTCAATTGATAATAAATGGTATTTTTGCTATAATTGCCTAATCAATTATAGCTCATGGCTTGAATTGACTGTTGATTGAGTTGAGGAACAATTTAATCGATGTTAATTGAGTATCAACATTTTATCTCTATCCACACATTTAATTGATAATAATACGTAGCTGGAGGCCATCCGATAAAGGCTATCTCCTACCACGTATGCGGCAGGAGACACTCAACTAAAATATTTTTCTTGTCATTGTCAGTTTTTTCACAGATGAGTAATATAAATATTATAACATGTATACATTTTAAAATATTACTAGTCTACAACATATTTGAATAAAGTGCGCGATTTTAAAGATAATATATTGCAATAGAATGGAATTGTTATTCCTGAAATTTAAGTTATCAAAACAAATACTATTGAAATAGTAATATCTGCATTAATTGCTTTACTTACTATCAAATTTAGGTAATCATTTGATTGAGGGTAAATTGGAGTTTGATGCTATTCATACCACAGCAACCATTTCACATAACAATAACCAAGCTATCATGGTTGACAGTAGTAAAAATAATGAGATGGTCCTTTTTAATATTCTTATTGTCTTGGCCAAATAATATAGTAATGCCTCTATATTTTTCAATATTATTTTTTGTTTCAGGTATACAGGATGGTGTTTTATTGGGGGACAGTGGCTACCCATGTAGGCATTTTCTCTTGACGCCATACATTCACCCTGTGACAGCCAGGCAACAGCGGTATAATGCCTCTTTAAGTCGCACTAGGTGCTATATATATAGAGCGTACATTTGGAGTATGGAAAAGACGATTCCATGTATTACATGCAGAGGTATGATGAATAAATAAACATACCTCATCTTTGAGAATTTATTTGCTTATTCCTTTTCCACATACAACAAATGTGCAGTAGTTGACTTTGCAAACAAGAAGACTATTTTGGAAAAACTCTATAGATGAATTCTGTTGAAAACATATATAATTATGTCTCTGGTCAAAATGAGAAATTGTTCATCATTGGCATACATTGAGTAATGATGATATTGTTTTGAGAAATCAATCTGTATGGAAATATATGATGGAATAATTTGAAATTAAATATCCCAGAGCAATTTTTGCAAATATAAAAAAGATTGCTGTTTTTAAAATAAAAATATATATTTTTAATCAAAATGTTTTATTATCCATTAATCCATACCTGTTTAAATAAAGGAATCTCTAGATTGATGGTATAGTAGATGTTAGAATATGTGCAACTATTAGTATTCGGGAAGATACATTTTTCTCATTGATATATCTGGACTCTTCAATACCAAATTCTTCTATAGAAAACCTATGCAATTGATTATACAGATTAGCATTTTGAGAGTTAATAATCCATAAAAAGCTTAATTTAAGCAAGTTTTTATTTTCCCTCATTTGTGTTCTAGAATTTGCAGTTAAAATACATCAAACCATGTTTAAGCTTTGGTCATTTTCATATGCTTGGTAGATGCCTGGTCCAAAAAACAATGTGCTTGTATAACATAGTTGAGATGTTCTCCTTAGATAAATAACACTTCAAAAAGTTAATAATTTGAAACCAGTATGTCTACCATTACATAGGTGTACCATGCAAACAGACCTTTGGTTTGAGGATATCAATTTAAAACAAGATGTGTTTGTGAAACACTGATGCCCCCCAATGGCAACATCTAGGTCAAAGGTCAAGGTCGCCAGGTCAAAAATGTTGGTACTGACAGAAAGGTCATGTCACAAGGAATACACATGTGAAATATGGTAGCCGTACCTGTTATGGTTCAAAAGTAATGGCCAAGGTTAAAGTTTTTTTCGAGAATGGCAACATCTAGGTCAAAGGTGGTCAAGGTCGCAAGGTCAAAAATGTTGGTACTGAAAGAAAGGTCATGTCACAAGGAATACACATGTGAAATATGGTAGCCGTACCTGTTATGGTTCAAAAGTAATGGCCAAGGTTAAAGTTTTTTTCGAGAATGGCAACATCTAGGTCAAAGGTCAAGGTCGCAAGGTCAAACATTTTGGTACTGACAGAAAGGTAATGTCACAAGGAATACACGTGTGAAATATGGTAGCCGTACCTGTTATGGTTCAAAAGTAGTGGTCAAGGTTAAAGGTTTTTTCGTGCAGACAGGCCAAAAACTACATCTAGGTCAAAGGTCAAGGTCGCAAGGTCAAAACATTTGGTACTGACAGAAAGGTCATGTCACAAGGAATACACATGTGAAATATGGTAGCCGTACCTGTTATGGTTCAAAAGTAGTGGTCAAGGTTAAAGGTTTTTTTGTGCAGACAGACAGGCCAAAAACTATATGCCCACCGAATCGGAGATTCCGGGGGGGGGGGGGGGCATAAAAAATGCTTGGTTTCTTTTCCAGATCAGGATGAAACCTGTAAAGTTATAGTAGCTTGTGCTGTGTTGTATAATCTAGCCAAACTGTGGGGAGAGCCTCATGGTCAGGAGGATGAAGAAATCCCTGAACCTGAAGATATTGATTACAACGGGCCCCATGATGGAAACAGTGTGAGAGACCACATTACCAACACTTATTCCATTGAACCATATACCAAGACAAGACAATAGACAATATTTTATTGACGTAAACTACATAGTTTCTTGTCGAACAATACATCATTATACTATATACAATACAAAAAAACATACAACCAATTGCATAGAATATGAAATATACACAAAATCGAATGGTTATATTCCAAAAATGTGGAAAAAAAATAACAAAAAAATAACTGATAAATAATATTTAAAAAAAAAAAAAAAAAAAAAAAAATGCTTCCCCAATATTACAAATAATTTATGGAAGACTAGCATTTTAACTATTTTACTGGACTTCCTTGGTTAATAGTATAATAAATAATCTTTTGCTACAGCATATTGTTTATTAAACTATTTCTCCGGATAAAGGCTTCCTTGATAAATTTTGCAAGATGTAATAGTTTTTGTTTATTATTGTTGTTTAGTAAAGAAATAAATTTGTTCATGTTCGGGCGAATGGAGAAATATCGCTTAAAATAAACTGCTCTAATATCTGAGTATAATGGGCAAACCAGAATAAAATGAAATTCGTCCTCTATTTCATTTTTATTACAAAACACACATAAACGCTGATGTCTTTCTAGCCTCCCATTTCCATATCTACCTGTTTCAATTCTTAGATAATGTGAAGACAGTCTAAATCTGGAAATGTAGGTTTTCCATTTACAAGGTAAAATATTTAAATAATCTTCCATGGTCAGACCATTACTTATATATTTGTAAGTGCACAAAATCCGACTACTATTAATGTAACTATCTAAACTTTGTTGAAAATCATCAATTAACCTTTGTTTAAAAATAGTGTGAAAATTCTTATGATTAACAGAACTTTGATTGAGCCATATATAACCAAAGCCATATTGAAATAAATGAGTTTTTACATTTCTGCACCAATGATATAAAGTCGCAATAATTATGTTATCGGATGATAACAGTTTACCCCAATATTTTATCATTCTCGCATATCTATGAATATATAACGGATATCTGCCTAGTTCACAATATATTGCAAAGTTACAAGTAGATCGTTTAACACTCAAAACCTTTTTACAAAACTTTAGATGAATTCTTTCTATTTCCTTCGACTTTGAGAATCCCCATATTTCGCTCGAAAAACCTAAGATTGAACATACAAATGCATCAAATAATTGGAATAAAGTCGAAGTATCGAAGTCAAAACGACGAACTTTACTGTGTAAGACATTTAGAGCTTTTAAACCTTTCTCTGCTAAGGCTTTCTGATTCAAACTAAATGAGCCAGTATAGTTAAATATTGTACCAAGATAGTTAAAATCATTTACAATTTCTATGTTTTCGTTATTATATGTCCAATGCTCATTCACTCTTAATCCACCTCTTTTCCTGAAAACAACGATTTTTGTTTTGTCAGTATTGACCTCTAATCCCCATCTATTACAATATATGTATAAATTATTTAAACTATTTTGCAAATCAATTGGATCATCACTTAAAATAGCCATATCATCTGCAAACAGCAAAAGTAAAATCTTAATGTCTCCAATATTCAATCCAGACGAGTTATTTCCCTGCAAATAAAGTTCAAGGTCATCTATAAATAGGGCAAAAAGCAATGGTGATATTACCTCCCCTTGTTTAAGTCCAACGTGTGAAAATAAACAATCAGAGGTCTTATTATTGACTTTAACAAATGATTTAACCTTTGAATACATATCTCGAAATATTCGTAACATTCTACCATTAACTCCTAAATAGAACAACTTAAACCATAACCCATTCCTATAAACACTATCAAATGCCTTTTTTAAATCTATAAAGAGAGCATCATTTGTAATAACACAAAACATGCATCTGTCGTGGAACATTTTGGTCTAAATCCGAATTGAGCGTCCGATAAAATATCGTTGTTTTCAAAACACCTGTGAATATCTTAGATAAACAACTAACGAGGGTAATCCCTCGATAGTTGTTCACGTCGCTCGGGTCATTCTTTTTATGTAACGGTATAATAATGCCCTCCGTCCACTGCTCAGGGAAAAACCCGGATCTAAATATAGCATTAAATATATCTGTTAAGTGGTGTGAGATTATATCACTGCTTTCAATAAAAAATTCATTCATTAAGCAATCATTTCCCAAGGCTTTATCTCTGTTAAGTTTGTTGATAATATATTCTACCTCATGTACAGATATGTCTTGATCTAATTCTTCATAATTACAAAGTGGAGAGTTAAAGTCGTTTACGTTACAAAACAATTCACATTCTCTATCATCTACAGGCTTAATATCATCAAAAAGCTTTGAAAAATATTCATGAAATTCGTCAACAGTTATATCATTCGACAAAGCTCTTTTCTTTTTACAAAATAAATTCCAGAAATCCTTTGGGCGAGAGTATTTTAGTTTTTCTATAGATTTGTACTGTTTTTTAAAGTAAAGAGCTTTCTGTTTACGGATTGTTTTCTTGTATTCCCGCTTAAGTTTACACATTCTCTCTCTGTTAATTTGAGTTCTACAACAATTGTATAGTTTCAAAGATTCGATATATCGTTGCTTAAAATCTCTACAAATGCTATCAAACCAAACAGCTTTTCGATGGGTCTCGGCAAATTTAGGGGTATTTTTCCCAATACATTCTTTTGAAAACAAAGGGTCGGTCACACTTCTAAAAACATCAACAAAATCATTTAATACATGATTAATACATTCACGAGATGAAATATCAATGTGTGTAGTTACATTATTTAATGTCGGCAATTTACATATTAATTGCCTTCGGAATTCGTTATTTAGATCATTATTCCATTTGTAGTAAGAAAATCGTGTCTCGATCGGAATGTGACGATTAACGTTACACGCAAGCGAGAACGATAAGGGTGCGTGGTCAGACCATTCATTAAAATGACCAACGGCAAAATCCCGAATACAACCAAAATCAGTATCTCTTAACAATAAATAGTCTATAACACTGTTCGAATTATAATTTACATAGGTATATGAACCTCCTCGATCGTTACCAAGTCTGCCATTTGCAATGCGCATTGATGTAGATTTGCAAAGATCGAGTAACCTAACACCGTAAGAATTGCAAATTTTATCACATGAAGATCGATCGAGGGGAATATCTGGCTCATAGTTATTATCATCAATATATATTACAATCATATACTATATAATCAGATCTGGTGCCAACTCTAGCGTTGAAATCACCACAAACATAAACTGTTCCTAAACAACTAAAATGGTTATTATCTTCCTGTAATAATTCGAACAAGTCTACATTGTGTGTATTATATGCAGGCGAGCTCTCACACGACATGTAAACACATGATAAATAAACATCATTCTGTAAACGAAAAAAATCTTTCTTCAAATGTAACCATATAATTGTATCATACTGATTTCTTACAATGTTAATACCTTTTCTTAGACTGTTTTTGGAAGGTGATTATTTTAATAATCTTCTTCCTATGGGATTGCACAGGCTGATGGAATATGCCCAACAACACACATCCTCTCTATAAACTATATGATCTTTTCATACATACGCTACTCAATATAGTTCGCAAAAATCAATGTAAACTCATACTTAAAGTGTTTTCATTTACAACCAGTTTGATGTAGACACTGGTTTGTTTTTTTAAATAAATTTTATTTTGAGAAATACAAATGATTCTGCAGTAAACAGTATCTTATGAATATTCCTACGCCGCACGCTTTCTTTTGTAAACAACACCGATACGCAGTAAACGAACTAGGTCAATTCGAGGACTGACCTATCGTCGAATTATTACACCCAATGAATGAAATCAAAACGTAATATAATTCCAATGTGGACTAGATTGTTTTCAATATGTACAAATACTTTTTATTTAATTGAATAGTATAACACTGTAGAATTGACACGAACTTACTTTTAACAACGCTTCATAACATCATACGGTAGCCGGTGATTTCGACCCCAAATATTTTAGACCCCAGTGTCGTAAGTGATTTCGACCCCACTTTTATTTTACCCTATTAACAGTCATGTTTAAATAATAAAAAATTTGATTGGCTATTTAATTATCTTTAAATAATGATTAAATAAACGATCTTGATGTGTTATAAATAGTTGAGGATGACTTTGAAAACTAATCAGATACCACAAAAAACAAAGTATACAATAAAAACATGATACGACTTTGAAAACTTATCAGAAATCACAACAATTATTCAGTGAAGTTGAAAACATCGGGCAAAACGATCTTGATGTGTTATAAATAGTTGAGGATGACTTTGAAAAACTAATCAGATACCACACCAATTATTCTATGAATTTAAAATATTGGGGTAAAACAAGTAATCACGAATATTAATTCTAAAAACATATCAAATAAAAGTGATTCTTCAATGAAGTAGAAAACATTGGGGAAAAACAAGGCATTGATCATCCCTTTTCCACCTTTTTTTCAAACATGTGCTGCAGATTAAAAAACAAAGTATACAATAAAAACATGATACGACTTTGAAAAACTTATCAGAAATCACAACAATTATTCAGTGAAGTTGAAAACATCGGGCAAAACGAGTTTTCACTAATACATAGGCCGTACACTTTGAAAACATCGTGTCGGGATAACAGTGTGGTAAAAGGAGAAATGTACATACATGATGAGAAAGGGGGAACTTTTACAGGCTGTATACTTTGAAAACATCGTGACATGATAACCTTGTGGTAATTGGAGAAATGTGGACACATGTACATACAGGGTGAGAAACGGGGAACTTTTGCATGGTATGTAGGCCGTATACTTTGAAAACATCGTGACAT
The DNA here is from genome assembly GCA_031761405.1 of Serripes groenlandicus. Taxonomy (NCBI): domain Eukaryota; kingdom Metazoa; phylum Mollusca; class Bivalvia; order Cardiida; family Cardiidae; genus Serripes; species Serripes groenlandicus. The sequence goes on from JASEVX010000006.1 coordinate 48,188,003, forward strand.
GATAACATTGTGGTAATTGGAGAAATCTGTACATACATGGGGAGAAATGGGAACCATTTACAGGATACATTTGTACTCTGTACAAGATTTACATGATGGGTAGGCCGTATACAATGAAAACACTGTGACAGGATAACAGTGTGATAAAGGAGAAATGTACAAACATAGAGAGAAGTCGGGACATTTACATAATATGTACAAATGTAGGCCGTGGTAACTTCCCATTTCGTCTAATCCCATTTGGTCTACACCCTAATTCCCATTTCGTCTACTGTTCATAACATGAATATGCAAAGCTTTATTTCTATGGAGCTTGCTAATTTATCTGACATTGACATTAAAGCATTTTAGCATTTATGTCTCCTAAAATAACACATATTATCTTTAATTATCTTTCACACCTGAATGGTGTGAAAACTTACTTTTGAGGGTCTCAACATAATGTAGACTAGGACTGGCTGCTGCAGTTTATACTGAACTGACAGGTAGTCTGAGTCTACATTAAAGATAAGATGATCTTAGTTTACACTGTTTGCAGTGTTTGAATGCCATCTCATTATTAACCCACATATTGTTAACAAAAGATGTTTGTCTTATTGAATAAGTGTGTAAGGGGCTGTCTGTCAACTTAAATATAAGTGAAGACGAAATGACACTGGGGTCCAAACTGGGTGTAAGCCAAATGGGACAAAGTGCAAAAAGTGTAGACCAAATGGGAATAAACCGTAGTCCGTAAACTTTGAAAACATCGTGACAGGATAAAATTGTGGTCAAAGGAGGAATGCACATACATGGTGAGAAATGGGAAACTTTTACATGATGGGTAGGCCGTATACTTTGAAAACATCGTGACAGGATAACATTGTTGTAATAGGAGAAATGTACAAACATGGGGATAAATTGGGACATGTACATGATATGTAGGCAGTAGGCCGTATATGTGGTAAAAGGAGAAATGTGGACATATGTACATACAGGGTGAAAAATGGGGAACTTTTACATGATATGTAGGCCGTATACTATGAAAACATCGTGACAGGATAACATTGTGGTAAAAGGAGAATTAGGCAAGGTTTCATCTTTTAATCGTTTGTATGTATCAGGTGTTAATAATAAAGTTTTACATGTTTATATTAATTGCTTAATTCATCTCAATTAACAATAAGTTTCTTTAACTTTCTTTATTGCTTTAAATGTTATATACGATTAATTTCAGCGCAATTAACAATTATCTAATAGTAGTGTAAACAACAATTAAATTAACTATCGATTACAATAGACGTATTCATTAGGTATTTTAATACAATTATTACACCAACAATAACATTCATCAAGAACAACAAAATCGTACGTTTGCATGACCGAACTCTCCGTGTTTAACCCTTTACATGATAGAATACACAAATTAAAGGGATATAAATACATCAAATGTTGATTGATTGGGGTTTAATGCCGCTTTTAACATTATTCTCAGTCATATCACGGCGGTCACCTACTCATGCGTTTCCTGATGTTTTCACACTAGAACTCCACACAACAACCTCCCAAGCAACTGGCTGCTTTTACGTATAGACTTAGCCCATGTGTGGAAGACGAATGATGTATTGACTTGTGTCAAACGACAGAAAAAAGTTATCCGAGCCGCGATTTGACTCACAGCCACTGGATTGACAGCCCGCGACGCTACCAACAGAGCTTCCGGGACTCGACTAGGATACATTTAAAAAACTTTTCTAAAAAATATAACAATTACTCAAAACCACTTATTCCTCCTTTTTACACAATGTGTCGACCCTCTTCCAAAAATATTTTTTCAATATTCTGGATACCACACTATAAATTTACAACCATTTTACAACGCCTTGCAACTTTATTTCAAACATTTTCACTGACAGAAATTATCCATAGTTTTGTCTATATATTTTCCAATATGCCACTTCTCGTCTCTTTTCACCTCTGTATTCTCCCGGTTTCAAAATCCCAAGCATCCTTAAGTATTCAAGTAAAATATGTTTCATATATATGTACAGTTATAACTGAAACGATGCTGTAAAGGTCGCAAACTATCAACTAATCAATAAATCAATCAACTAATTGGAGTTCCTACCGAGTTAAATCAACGTTTAGATACAGATACAAAATAGGTCAATAGCTGTTAAAGACCTACATTCCACGAGAGACTTAAGTAGGACACTTTTTAATAGAAAATAATTTCTTGAGTATTCGACGTTTTGCTTCAAACGTTTAGTAAGTTCAGATGTTTAATACACATGAAGAGAGTAACTTATGGGATTTCATATCGGTGAAGTATTTATCTTAATGTCTAGTATTTATTATCATGTTATATTGTGTAACCCCAGGCTAAGAAAAGCTCCATTTATGGAATACCCCTGACATTTTCATTCATATTAGAAAGTTATTCTTATTTGTAATTCACATTGTCTAGTGAAGTTGTTGCTTTTCTTGAAGTCCTTCTTGATCAAAGACAGTTAAACGTTTTAACCAGTGGCCAGATTTTTGTATATATTTATTGTTGTTTTTTTAAAACATTTTTGTATTGTTAGCATGTGGTTAAAAGAACAAGCATTAGCTATGGACAATGAATGAATGTATATTGTTTTATGGCGCATCGACAGCTAAGGTCATTTAGAGCGCTTGATTATTATTCATGATCCCTGGGTAATCAACCCAGTACTAGGCTATAAAATGTGCCTTGCCCAAGAACACTCCACCATGACCGTAGTGCCTCAACCGGGGATCGAACCAGGGACCCGCATTTTTAAGATTTAATTTCTTTGTTTCATTTATTCCCCTTTCGTTCCTATCCACACATCGTAGCCATGATATGTGCGTAACTTGCATAAATTTCATTATCCCATCTGCACCTGGTTGACATAATCTTAAATCACCTTCCATCAGTACTTTCAGTACTTTGATTATAATAAATAACGATGCCTCCACTATTACGGCGTGCCTTCTTATGCTGAAATTTTCTATAAAGGTTCACACGTATATCCACGGAGATCAACTTCTGAACTGCTGTTACACCATGATTCAAGCAGTATGATAATATCATAATCACTTAACTGATTCACGAAATCAACATTTTCTCTTTTGTCTTTAGATAGTCCATTACAATTCCAAAAAATAACGTTTAGCTGATCTTCTGTCGAATCTCATGACATTTCCACACTGTTCTTTACAGGCCTACAGTTAATGTAGAGTTTGTCATAACTAATCCACGCCTGTTTCCCTGAGCTAATTGCTGCTTTCATTTTAGGCACGAGTTCCTTTCGTTTCTGAGCGATCTCACGCGGAAATTGTTCAAACATGTAATAATTCGTGCCGGTTAACTTTTTTCCTTGCTTGCGCACGATCTCCTTGTCCTTGAAAAGTGTGAATTTCGCAACAATATTTCTGTGTTTCCCATTTTCCTCCTTCTGGCCCATTCTATGAACGCGTTCAAACTGAATTTTATTGACTAGATCCTGTGCGATCTTTAACTTTTCCATCATGAATTTGCGCAATTCAATTTCTGTCTGCTCGGGTCGTTCTGATTCTTTTTCAAAAATGTTTCCGAATACCAAGTTATTGCGCATACTTTGCGACTGAATATATGTGAGATCATCCTTCAGCACAATATGTTTATTCTATCTTCTGATTTTTAGCTCCACTGGCTGAAAGCCAGTCGAGCTTATGTCATGGCGAATTGTCCGGCGTGCGTGCGTTAACTTTTTCCTTTAAACGACTTCTTCTCCCTAACCACTTGGCCAATTTGGTTGAAACTTCATGGGAAGCATCCTCTCAATGTCCTCTACTAAATTCCTTCTATTTTTTTTGATCCATTCAAAATTCTGGTTTCCATGGCAACCGAAAGAAAAAAATAGTGAGAACTTAAAAAATCTTCTTCTCCGAAAGTGTCAGGCCGATTTTCAAATAATTTTGTAGAAATGTTCCTTGGGTGACCCTTTATTAGATTCCTTCAAGAAATTTTGATTGGGCGAAAAACATGGCCACCAGGGGGCTGGGCTTTTTTGCCTTATATAGCTATAGTGAAAACTTAAATAATCTTCTTCTCAAAAAGTGTTCAGCAGATTTTCAAATAATTATGTAGAAATGTTCCGTGGGTGACCCTCTATCAGATTCCTTCAAGCCATGTTGATTGGTAAAAAAACATGGCCGTCACAGGGCGGGGCTATTTTGCCTATATGGCTAAAGAGCAAACTTAAAAAATCTTCTCCTCCAAAAGTGTCAGGCCGATTTTCAAATAATTTTGTAGAAATGTTCCTTGTGTGTACCTTAATTAGATTCCTTCAAGAAATGTTGATTGGGCGAAAAACATGGCCGCCAGGGGGCGGGGCTTTTTTGCGTTATATAGCTATAGTGAAAACTTAAAACATCTTCTTCTCCGAAAGTGTTCAGCCGATTTTCAAATAATTTTGTAGAAATGTTCATTGGGTGACCCTCTATCAGATTCCTTCAAGCCATGTTGATTGGTCGAAAAACATGGCCGCCAGAGGGCGGGGCTATTTTGACTTATATGACCATAGTGAAAACTTAAAAAATCTTCTCCTCCGAAAGTGTCAGGCATATTTTCAAATAATTTTGCAGAAACATTCCTTTGGTGACACTCTACAAGATTCCTTTAAGCCATGGTGGCTGGTAAAAAAAATAGCCACCACGGGGCAGGGCTGTTTGGAGATTTTATTTTTGCCTTATGGCCGTGGAGCGATACTGGCCCTCTTGGGCCTCTTGTTTAACACCTTCCTGTATAAAGGACCACATTTTCTTAATTTCAGAATCAGACTACTTACTTTGTCTTCTAATGAGTCCAGTTTTTGAAGCTTTTTGTCCATTGAATTCAATTTACAATCCATTTTTTGTAATAATGACAACACATCGTTTGTGTTGTTATCCGGAACTTGGGCACTACATGCACTGATAGGGTTAACACTGTTTGTAAACCTGATTAGTTTAGATGGAGATGCGGGCGGTGTACTAAACACTTGATCCATGTCCATATCATATAACGCTGATCTAGCACTGTGCAAAGAGTCACTTACTGGTTTATCCAATACGTCTGTGTTGACAGGTGATCCGCCATTACGCGGGTTTTTTGAAATCTGCTCACAAACCTCGTCACTGCTCTTTCTCCTCTTATCCCCTCTATTTTTTCCTTTTCGAGTCATTACACAGTCAATCATAACATTTAACTACCTTTTGATACATTACTTTATCATATAAAAGCTCTTAATAACTCAAAATCCATAATTCATCCATAATTCCTTCAGAGCTAAATTTGTATCGACCATTCGATTCGATGTCACGTGACAGACCCCATTTACCCCTTTCAACAAACAGACACTGTCACACATTTTGAGGCATTTACAAGGGTTTGTTCCCGGAACGTCGACTCGTTCCGCTTAACACCTTTCACTAATCCGGGATTAGGGGGTACCTAAAGGGTAGAGAATCCCATGCGTCATTCGTTTTCCACCAATGGGCTTAGTATATGTGGAAAAGCAGCCAGTTGCTTGGGAAGGTTGTTGTGTGGAGTACTGGTGTGAGAAAACCAGGAAATGCATGAATAGGTGAACTCGCCTCCGTGATATAACTGAGAAATTGTTAAAAACGGCGTTAAACCCCAAACAATCAATCAATCAATCGTATATAATTAGTGTTTTAAACGTTGCAAATTTCATTTGAAGGTTTGTTGAAATATACCCTTAGGTTCAGTAGCTATTGTTTAAACTATATGATGACGCCTGGAACAGGGCGATCACAACACAACGTTGAGCAATAAGGCTGCTGCATCTACAGTTTCGTATATAATTAGTGTTTTAAAAGTTGGAACTTTCATTTGACGTTTTTTTTTTTAATATACCCGTAGGTTCAGTAGCTATTGTTTAAACTATATGATGACGCCAACATAACAAGACGTTGAGCAATAAGGATAAATTTTAAAGAAAAGACACAAATTATCTGGCATGTCATTTATTTCTAATCAAATATCCACTTCATACTTTTGTATGTATTTAATTCATTTAAACAGTAAGATCTATGCTCATATACCTTTTGCGGGATTCTTTATTTTTCATTTATTTTTCACTGGTGATCGGGTCTTCTTTATTATTCTTTTTTGTTTCACTGGTGATCGGATCTGAAATAAAATTGTGTGTACAGCAACATTGGGCAAGTTATTACTTCAGACCGTTTTAAATTTGTTTTTCGAATAATTGATTGATTGATAATTCAACAAGAGGGCCAATATGGCCCTAAATCGATCAACTGAGTGAAAGTAAATTAGTAGAAAAAAAGAAACTGCGTCAGCAAAGGAAAGGCCTCCTTGTTCTATTTACTAGCATTAAACAACCTTGGAAATATCAACCCTATTACAATAGGTTCACTGATGAAAACAATACCAATGTCGTCTGCACTGTACGGATGTGAACTATGGCATTCTATGTCTTCTACAGATATCCAGAACGTCGAAAAACTTTGGAAATTATGTGCCAAAAAATCACAGCATTTGCCCTTTAGAACACGTACATATATGGTTTTAAGTCTGCTAGGTTTTAGTTTAAGTCTGCTAGGTCAGCATAAAATGTAAAATTGACAAATTCCCTGAAAAAATTCTTGGAAAATGACAGTTTCTAGAGTCGTTGAAAGGAAGTTTGAATGCGAGCGTCTGGAAAGAATGAACATTCACCATGATTTCGACCGTTTTGTGTCTGTTCACAAAAACAGCCTTTCCATCATTATTTTGGTTATGTGCAAAAACGCGCAAAACTATGTATTATCATGCATCAAGTGCTATACAAGTATCAGTAAGTAGTACACACTTAAGAGAAACTGTCAGTCAGCGTGTGTACTGCCAAAATATGATCACAGATATCGAGGGACACTTCATATCCGAATGTGCTCATTTCTAAATTTGAACGGAATCTATTTGTTGAGAACATCAGTGTTTACTGTACTTATGGCATCTTGCTCTTTGTGAGAAGATTTACTACCCAGAAAGAGCAATTTATCAAATATCTTCTTGACACTGATTTGCCAACAGTATTTAGTCTACCCGAATACAATTGAACATGTTATGTTCAATTGTGTATGGATACATACATAATGTATTGAGAAACAATTTTGTTCAGCTGTAAATATACCAAACGGATGGGCTTATGATGTACACATGTATGTATATGCACATGTATTTGTGTTTGTATGTGTATTCATGTGTATGTAGGTGTACATGAATATATATAGACGTGTGTATGTATGTATATGTATATGTATATAGTTTTTTTCTTCTTCACCCTCTGTTTTTCATCTGTTTTGATTTTTCATTATCTCTATCTAGAGACAAACATATTCTATCCCTCCTCTCATCTGTGTGTTAATTATTCTGTTATGTCTTCTCATTTGCATATTTACCATTACCTTCCAGAGCAGTCCATATTTCGTTTCGATGAGGTGCTCCTCGGGGGTATCTAAGAATATGTCTTGCAAACAATGAAGACTGGGTATTTTACTTATTCGAGCAGAATATCCAGAGTTTTCACAAAAACTAACTCTGTATTTGTTGCGCTTGTAACGTGAATGAATGTTATTGTACTCATTGTATATATTCGTGTCTATTCACAAACGCGTCTGCAAATTGTTTGTGTAAATGTGTTAAATATTCAATGTTTGTCACTTTTTGTTCAATGTTTGTGTAAAATGTCTCTGTCAACTTTGTATTTTTTGATTTGACCAGGAGTGCAAATGAAACTGCAAGGAGTGGTCACTGATATAAAAATAGCTTATCGGTAAAGGCTTGAAATCGTACAAGAACTTTAATAAGAACGGAATTATAAAGTTTTGTCATTTTGCGCATTTCCTGATGCCGCCTTTCTGTACTTTTGTTAACGAAATCAAAAGAACATTTCTACCAAATTATCTTGGAATCGGACAAGCAGATTATGGAGGAAAAATATTTTAAAGTTTGAGTATTTTTCTCACTTTCTGATGCCGTAGCTACCAAAGTTCTACACATAACTTAAGTCTTTGAACAATTTTTAAAGTGGGCCACCAAAGGAACATTCTTGTGAAATTTGGTTGAAATTAGTCCTGTCCTGTGGTTTAGGAGGAGATGACGTTTAAAGCTAAAAGATCAATGGTAATAAAACCATGGACTGGCAGGAATTCATCTATGTACATGTGTATTCTCTATTGTATTGCAAACGTTACCTTTTGCTGCTTCAAAAGGTAGCCTATCCATATGGTCGAAGTCCAATTCAGAACCTCCAATCTGTATGTCAAAATCTGGGTTGTCATCTAAAGTAACTTGAGAAATAAAACACAAAGACAATAATTTCTTAATTGAGAATTAATACTACTAGAATGTTTTCTACTCGATTAATTAATCCTAATTCTATTAAAAGAGATTCTCCCTATTTGCATTTAGATGTTTTCAAAGTCGTCTGCTTGAGATTGTTTGTATGTATGAAGTGGTTAGAAGAAGGTCCTATATAAGAACATGAACTGATGCTATCTTTCACAACCATTTGCATGGAGGAAACAGTGATAGCCGAAAAACTCGTAAAAATAGCTCATTAGAATGTTCACGGTAGTAAAATACTGATTCAGATTATCTATTTATTCAAATCGTCAATACAATAGATACACTAGCAAATTTAAAAAAAACAACAACAACAGGTAGTTATTATTTTCTGGTGATATGTGTCTTTTTTCGAGAAAGCACATTCAAGCAGTAGACATACTATTTTCGAAAAATTTGGTTCATCTATTCATACCAGTTGTGCATACGATTATTTTATAACATGACCGGCCCCGAATTAAAAAAAAAAAAAAAAGGTTATGTTTTACATCCTTCATCATTATTGTATAGACAATGAAAACTTTTCTTTTATCAATTGAAAACACAGAGTATTTTACCATGATAGAAAACGAAAGTATACAAATAATAACCATGAGCAAGTTATTAACTAAATATACACAATCGAGGAGACGAAACGAGCTCGTTTTGAGCAATTTCAGCTTTTATGACAAAGCATTCATGTCTGTATTGATATTAAATTGTGAGAGATTGTATCTACTTTATTTTAATATCAAACTGAAAATCATACAATTTAATTAGTGAAACAGACTTTAATACTATTATATAGTATTTTTCGCGCGTAAACTCATTCATAAGAGTGAGTTACCGATTGCATTGACCTCAATTTGATCAGATAATGACAATGCCTAACTATGACAAAAAAGTGTAGGGGCATTTAGTAACATTGCTTGTTTTACAATTTGATCAAGGGATCCTTGTTGTTTTCCAGACAGGATTAATCATTTTGTTATGTACTTGAATTACAATCATACCTAAATAGCTGTCTTCACAAGATGCCAAATCCTGAACGAAGAGCAGATATGGATCTGCAATAACGTTTTCAGGGACTACTACAAAATAAACAAAATACAATAAATCACACACATGTTCTTAATAGAAAACAAAATATTTGATAATAAATAAATCTGTGGTGCTATTTCATCTTATTGGTGCGTCTGTCTTCGTAAGTCATGACGTAGTAATTATCTTGCCCTAACAAATTCCAGAGTGCATGTACACAACTTATGAGTCACACATAAATACATGTATAAAACTCACGACTCTCCTGCTTTCGCTAAAATTCTTTTGTTAATCATAATTACATTTTTGTAGATCTACTAAAGAAGGGCCTCACATTAAATGTCCTTGACATTTATGATATACACACATGATGCACTGTGGAGACATTGCGATTGGCCGATTTATATGGGAGGAAGGGTTATGTATCATAGTTCGTGTAGTTAAGTTTTTTAAACTTTTCAGAGGTTGCGTCTTTCAATAACTCAGAAAGAAAGGAAAGGGGGAATATATGGAATGATTTTTGGATGCAATAATAGTGTACCTTATAACATACGGAACTTCGATGCAACATGCTTAGTCACGTTAAGATGGGTTTATTTGAATTATCCATACACTCGCTAATGTTGGATGGGATTTATGTAAAGGACAAATAGCATTTAACATATATAAGTTTGTGCACATGTAGATATATTATAGAAATTAACACTTTACATATTTCTTTGGTTGCATACTTGTAGAAACGTGTTAAACATGGATTTCCATTACTTATCTCACGTTTCACAAGTATTCTTCCGTTAGAAGTAGTAAATTCAGCAACAGCTTCAACAGTTACAAACAGGACAAATACGACTTTTGACGCCATTTTGTTAGTAATTCCATAAATTGTCATAATTCTTCCTGTAGCTTCTGATTAAAAATCGGGATGTAGAGACCCTTTCAGTTTACTTTATAGTATTTGTCTAGGGATTTATTTTAAGTGTGGTCGTATAATTAAGTTTTATTACCGATACTTTCTAAAGATAGAGCACCAGGGATGCCATTAACATTGGCAGAACCGTATTACTCATCAATAATTCTCTGCGAGGACACTGACAAGCTGGCCGGAGGTCCACCGCCACCGGTCTTCATACTTTCCTTCTTCTTCTCAGCATAGTCTTGCGTTGCATTCTTCTTGAGAGAGCGCCACTTCTCTTTGATATCGATTGCAGGCCGGCGGAGTTCAGCTTCTCCGCTGTCTTCCCAGCATCTCTGTACCTTTCTTTTTGACAAACAATCGCTTAAGTTACCCTCCAACAATTGCCGATTCGTGATCGTTTCTTCCTGTATGATCAGAACTTCACTTGGCGTGTAATTTGCTCATCTCGTTTTTGCCACTTTGCAAGTGCCGACAGACGAGATGCTGCAGGAATCCATTGTTTTTGTTTAAAATATTGCATTATGAGATTCGGATAAGGTTTATCTAGGGTGGATAAGTGTATCCAATCTGGATAGTTGTCATCTACAGTTAACAATGTTTTCTTTATATAGCATTACTTTTGCAATTTCAAATGGGACATGAGCCTGAAGATTAAGTGACTTGGCCAATTTTGAATAAATGAAAACAGTTCAGATATCATTATGATCTGTAATACAGGAAGCTCCATTTTCTGCCACCATGCCTAATTCATCTCGAATGTGAGAGTCAAAGAAGTAATAGTGATCGTCATTTTTCAAAATAGCACTGGCATAACTTAGAGTTTTCTGACCTATGCAGAATAAACAACCAGTTACAATATGTCTTTCCACTGATTGTTCCATATAGGCTTTTAGAAACAGAAGCATATTCTGGTGGTATTTCATTAAAACATAAATACTGGTCTTCATCAGCAATTTTCGGGTATGATTCGTCTCCTTTTGCTAGAATATTATTAACGTCTTTTGTGTCCAAAAATCTAGGTGGTGAAGAATAATTGAGAATAATGGCTTGTAGGGAGTTCACAACGCACTGTTTGCCTCAACCCTTGAACTGAATGACTCCTTGGTGAGAGCTGGCTCTAAGAATATTCATGTCTGAAAATGAGAGATTAAGTGTAAAATTTGCAATAGTAAACATTGATTGACTTGAGATCATGCACACATAGGTAGTTAACCCTTTCCAACATACACCGACCGCCTCGAAGGTGAGGTGGTAGAGCGTCCACCTCTGTTGCAGGAGGTCGCGGGTTCGATCCCCAGTCGGGCCATACTAAAGGTTTTAAAAATAGTAGTAATGGCTGCCCTCCTTGGCGGTTAGCATTACGACTGACTGTCTGGTGTCAGTATAAATGGAAGTACTGGTAACTTACTCAGGACATGTGATCTAACTGAAAAATTATTGAAAGCGGCGTAAAACACCATATAATCAATCCCACATACACCAAAGCTACTGTAGTTGACTTTGAAAACACCTAGGCAAAAACATGCAACATCTATAAATGCTGGTATAATTAATAAAACGGGTGAAGACATTGTGGCAAAAGGAGAAATTTCTTTTTTTTTAGCAATTTCTCCTTTTGCCAAACTGTTAACAAAAATTGTCTACTACAGGGACATCAGACAATTGAAATATGAAAGTATAAATGCCATTCTGGGTTGAAACATTATTGTAAAAGGAGAGTATTGAACTTTCTTCCCCGACTGTTTAAAAAAGTTTTCTACTACAAAATTTGATATGTGTAAAAGTCATCCATATCGAATGAAGGGATAAAATGTTTGGCCCATAATATTAAGGTCCAGTGAAGATATCATGAGTATAACAATTGTTATGTCCATATAGTGCAAGTCTGTAAGTGTTTACAGAACTTTGTCGGTTAAATTATTTATTGTTTCCAATGACACATACACAATCTCAATACAAAAATCAAAGTAATTGGAGATTTTCGGGATTTTCTTTATATAAAACTTATATTTTCTTAACATTTTAATCTCAATCCAAGATACTATCAACATGGTAAAAAGAATAAGAAATCCATTACATATGTATGAGCTGTGTAATGGGAAAACCAACATTATAGTACTTCTGACAATTGTAGATAACGATCTGCCCGTACTCTCTTCCTTCTGATCATACTAGACATTGTGTGTGTTCAAAGTTTCTCGAAACCTGTAAACAAAATATGATAAACAGTGCAGAACAAGATCAGATTGTGAGTGAACGGATTAATCTGCATACACACTGATTGTAAATGCCCTATAGAGCAGACTAGTATTGTTTTAATTTGAAAATGTCAGTTTATTTTTTTTTCAAAAAGAAAAAAATACATGCCATGGTTTATTTTCCCACAATATTCTCCGTTAGTTTAACTGCATAATGCAGAACATAAGAAAAACACAAAAAACCCAATTTTTGTAAAAATGGGAAGAAGAAACTCAAATATTTCAAAAGAAAAAAAAAATCTTACCTGCTTTAATATTTCTTCAGATCCAGTATCCTTAATCACCAGAAAAAAATATAATGTAGCATCACATTATTTTGTCATGTCATCAATGATGTCATCTAATGAGAAGTAACTTATCATTATTTCCCTTACCTTTTGAAATATTTTCATGCAAAAGGGTTGTAACTCAGTTACAAGAAACAAGAGGGCCACGATGGCCATAGTTTGCTCACCTTAATTAAACAATGTACTGCAATGCAAAACACATCAAGACAATTATTCTGAATGCAACCTCCAGTGTCAACAAAATTTTCCTTAATTTGGCCTAGTGATCTATATTTTGTTACCTGATAATTATGACCTATATTCCAACATGGATTAGATATGCTGCCACCGGAGTTTAAACAATGTTTTCCTTTATTGACCTTTTTTCTGACCCAATATGACCCATATTCGAACTTGACCTAGATATAATTCAGACAAACATTCTGACAAAAGTTGAGCGACCTAGTTGTTTACCCTACATGACCCATATTCTAACAAAAAATGCGTCTTCTACAGGGTTAACAAGATTTTCCATCAATTTGACCTATATTCGAACTTGACATAGACATTTTTAAGACAAACATTCTAAAAAAAACTTTTGAAGCAAAAAATGCGGCCTCTAGAGTGTTAACAAGATTTTCCTTCAATTTGACGTAGTGACCTACTTTTTGACCCAACATGACCCATGTTCGAACTTGACTTACATATCATCAAGACAAACATTCTGATAATTTGAGCTAGTTTTAAATCCGGCATGATCCATATTCGAACTTGGCATAGATATTATTCAGCTAAACATTCTCATCAAATTTCAATCTGCTGAAGCAAAAAATGCGGCTTCAACAGTGTTAACAAGATTTCCCTTCAATTTGGCCTTGACATAGACATTTTTAAGACAAACATTCTGACAAAATTTGAATCTGCTGAAGTAAAAATTGCGGCCTCTGGAGTGTTAACAAGATTTTCCTTCAATTTGACTTAGTGACCTAGTTTTTGATCTCATGTGGCCCAGTATCGAACTTGTCCAAGATTTGATGGAGATGAATCTTCTGATAAACTTTCATGAAGATTGGATGCAAAATGTAGCCTGTAGAGTGTTAACAAGGTCAAATGTTGACGACGGAACGCCTGACAAAATGTGATCACAATAAAAATAAAATTTATTTGAGATACAACCTTTTGACTTTATTCCATTTTCTTTGTTGATAGAAGGAATTTTGGGAAAATATGTATTGATAGATGTTAATAACAACAAGACAAGAGGGCCAGTATCGCTCCACGGCCATTAGGCAAAAATTATATATCTAAACAGCCATATAAGGCAAAATAGCCCTGGCGGCCATGTTTTTCGACCAATCAACATGGCTTGAAGGAATATGATAGAGGGTCTCCCAAGGAACATATCTACAAAATTATTTATAAATTGGCCAAACATTTTCGGAGGAGAAGATTTTTTAAGTTTTCACTATAACCATATAAGGCAAAACAGCCCCGTCCCCTGGCGGCCATATTTTTCGACCAATCAACTTGGCTTGAAGGAATCTGATAGAGGACACCCAAGGAACATTTCTACAAAATTATTTAAAAATCTGCCAGACACTTTCGGAGAAGAAGATTTGTTAAGTATTCACTATAGCCATATAATGCAAAATAGCCCCGCCCCCTGGCGGCCATGTTTTTCGGCCAATCAACATTTCTTGAAGGAATCTAATAAAGGGTCACCTAAGGAACATTTCTACAAAATTATTTGAAAATGGGACCGACGCTTTCGGAGAAGAAGATTTTTTAAGTTTTCACTATAGCTGTATAAAGCAAAATAGCCCTGCCCCTGGCGGCAATGTCTTTTCAACCAATCAACATTTCTTGAAGGAATCTAATAAAGGGTCACCGAAGGAACACTTCTACAAAACTATTCAAAAATCGGCCCGACACTTTCGGAGAAGAAGATTTTTTAAGTTTTCACTAAAGCCATATAAGGCAAAATAGCCCCGCCCCCTGGCGGCCATGTTTTTCGACCAATCAACATTTATTGGAGGAATATAATAAAGGGTCACCCAAGGAATATTTCAACAAAATTAATTGAAAATCGGCCTGACAGTTTCGGAGAAGAAGATTTTTTAAGTTTTCACTATTTTTTTCTTTTGGTTGCCATGGAAACTAGAATTTTGGATGGATAAATGAAGGAATTTAAAAAATTCCCAATCATAGAATTTCTTTATTCTTTGTATTGTATTAGTACATACAATAACTGGTTGAAATAAGAAAAAAAATATATTAATAATCGATCTGAAAAAAATATAGGCATTTTGGCCGAAAACCTAAAACACACACAAAAAATAAATGAAAACTACAAATCATATTAAAGTTCAAAAATAACTTTATATATAGAATGTTAAATAATATGAAAAAGGAATTTTTGAGAAAAATATGAAAAAGAATACATTAAGCTGTTTTTCAAGGTCGAAATGGTGTCACATTTTACCCCCGAAAAAGTTAAAATCTTAGAAATGTTCTATTCTACATAATAGAATTTTCTGTAATTATACATTAATACTAAACATCGTTCACTTTAATAAAAAATGCAAAAAAAAATATAGGTCACCGTACTCCTTTTAGAGCAAAGGGACTTTTTCCTTGCCTTTTTCTACGTTTTCTTAGAAATACAGCAGTTTTGCTTAAAAAACCAGGCCGTGCTTCAAGGAAAAAGACGATTTACCGGAAAAGGAGTACGGTGACCTATTTTTTTTGTTTTTGCATTTTCTATTAAAGTGAACCATGTTCAGTGTTTATGGATAATTACAGAAAATTCTATTATGTAGAATGGAAAATTTCTTGAAAAATGGTATGCTTTTAACCTTTTCAGGGGTAAAATGTGACACCATTTCGACCTTGAAAAACAGCTTAATATATTTTTTTTCATATTTTTCTCACAAATTCTCTTTTCATATTGATTGAAATTCTATATATAAAGTTATATATGAACTTATTTATGATTTGTAGTTTTCATTTATTTTTTGTGTGTGTTTTAGGTTTTCGGCCAAAATGCCTATATGTGTGCCTTTGATGAAATTCGTCATGTCATTGACAGACGAATAGTTTTTTTTTTTAATTCGATAACATATTATTTTTTTCTTATTTCAACTAGTTATTGTATGTACTAACAAACTACAAAGAAAAAAGAATTTCTATGATTGGGATTTTTTTTGATAAATAACTGTAGCATACGCCTTTAAGAGAAGACATTGAGAGGAAGCTTCCTATGAAGTTTCAAAAAAAGTAAATTTTGATAAAAATCAAGTTAAAACCGTTTTGCGTTAAACCCTCGAAATGAAAAATGAGAAATTTATTTTAAAATATACTGAATTACATGCTCACCCATGCTTGCATATAAAAATCGAATCTACTGCATACATGTATCTAATTTGGTCGGATTCTTTTATTTCTGTTTTCTCAACAACTTTAGGGGAATACAATGAAACCACCAGCATTTAAAAAACAAGAGGGCCAAGATGGCCCTAGATCGCTCACCTTAATTATAAAATGTACTGCAATGCAAAACACATCACGACAATTATTCTGAATACTCCACAGTGTAACAAGATGTTTCTTCATATGGCCTAGTGATCTATATCTTTTTCTTTTTACCTGATATTACCCATATTCCAACATGGACTAGATATCATCTAGACAACATTCTGACAAAGTTTTCAACTTGCTCAAAGTAAAAGATGCGGCCTTTGGAGTTTTAACAATATTTTCCTTTATTGACCTTGTTTCTTACCCATATTCGGACTTGATCTAGATATCATTCAGCTCAACATTCTGACCAAGTCTAGGCTAAGCATATACAGCTCATTTTACGGATTAACTGATTTATAGAACATGAATATTTGTATGAAAAGTGATCTTTTCTGTGCAATACACATGATAGGTATTGTCACTTAACATGTACATTGTACAAGTTAAACCTATTTTAAATATTACTTTTTCTTAACAGGAATATACACAAGAAGTGTACCCTGGGGTTGTTAAGAACATAAATGATCTAGGAAAGATTAAGATTGAAAGAATACATCCATAGATTACAAACTTATTGATAGACCGGGACAGCATCATTTGCACGAAGATTGTTGAAGGTTTGTAATCATTTGGAATTAACTTTTGCAGAAGTAGAAATGATAACTTTCTCTGTTATTAATCTGACCATTTCCAGTATAGCTTTTTAAAACTGATTACAAACAAGGCACACTCATATGAGATGTTTGTGTTTTCATTCTATATTTATAGATAATGTAAAGACATCGTGCTGTGTAAGTATGGATGAACATGTTACTTGAGTTATTGTTTTAATAATTATGCTCTGAAAAAGAAAAGCGCCGTTTGGCCATCTATCCGGACCATTTAGTTGGAATAAAGTCATGTTTGTGGAACACGAAAACTAGGTCAATGGCGCTACCGGTAATCTAACTGGGGGTCTACGGATTACTGGTCTGTTATGCTAACCACTACACCACAGCGGCCCTTTGAATATTTTAGTAGAAAAGCAGAGTCGGCGTTTCTCCTCAAAATTACTAATAGTGTACTATTTCTTCTGATATACATTTTCAGATGATATTAAAGACATTCCACAGCGACCTGACGTCATTTATGGTAAATTTGAAAATGTTTTGACTTGAACATGTTGAGATTTTGTCAGAATATTTGTCTTGATGATATCTAGGCAAAGTTCGAACATTGGTCATGTCAAGTCAAAAACTAGGTCAGTAAGTCAAATTGAAGGAAAATCTTTTTAACACTCTGGAAACCGTGTTTTTAACTTAAGCATGTTGAAACTTTACCAGAATGTTTGTCTTGGTGATATCTAGGCTAAGTTCGAAAATGATCCGGCCAAAAACTAAGGTTTTTTTTACTTGAACATGTTAAAATGTTGTCAGAATATGTGTCTTTGTGATAACATGACTTAAGTTGAATATCGGTTATGTCTGGTCAAAAACTAATTCACTATGCCAACATTGAGAACAATGTTCCTTGGATGATCCTTGGATGATCCTCTAAGATTGTTGAAATTATTAAGATGATTTGATCCGATAAAAACATGGCTTCTCTTATTAAGTATTAAAGAGACTGAACTCCAGATGCCCAACTGTCGAAAAAAAATAAAATTTCCAATTTTAAGAAAATAAGTGTTATTTTTGTATTTGGGGCATTAAAATATGATAACTGACATATTACATAGCCAATAATCGGTGAGATTTTCTTGCTTTCGATACTTTTTCCATTGCAAATTCTACCCTTTGACTAACAGTGTAAGTTTTTAAATACCTTTCGATGCTTTTATCTCATTCATCACGTCACTTGAAGAGTCGACACATGACCAATAAGCTCCGAGTAAACAAAGCAGAGATTACAATGATTTTAACATTTTTCACAATGTTGGGACCTTTTTCATACATTATGCATGATTTAAACGATAATTGAGCGAAAACACTTACCTCTTCCATATTCGACGCTGATGAATTCGCCATTTCGTTTTCGTTTATTTCACTGATCACGTGATCCTTGCAATGTGCCCGTCTGAAGGATTTCGTGGTATTTTTAAATAGGAAACCCCTTCATCGGGACAATATTGAAAACGACTCAAGTTCACTTTATTGATAAACTAGAATGGAGTGCTCCCCGGAGCACGTGTGTCACCTGCCGGGGCCTTGTCAGAAAATTTTAATTTTTGACAGAAAAGGGGCAATAACTCTGATATAACAAATATTTGGATTATCCCCTTTTTGTGAACCCATCACAAAGATTGATATAAACATTTGTCAGAAGTTTCAATCCAATCCTTGAAGTAGAAAAAAAGTTATTTCAAAACGTGACGAAAACGTGTGACGGACAAACAGACAGACAGACGCCGGACAAGTAATCCCTAAGTGCCTACCATGCTACGCAGGTGACACAAAAACGATACATTTTCGACTTCAGTTTTACTTGGATAACATAAATAACAAGCAATTTCACTAAATTGATATCCCCCGCCAATGATGGCTTATTTGTGATTGATGGCTTGTTTGTGAATGTAGGCCTTTATGTTGAATGTGCAATTGACCTGCAAAATTATTTCAACTTAATCACACAAGAACATGGGGTATAAACAGAAATTGGGACTGATAAACATATTCTTCCTGAAAGAATAAAATAACGACACTGGTTTTATAAACAACTTTATTAAACTAAGAGTGTGAATTAAATAACGTTTTGTAAAACACTCTTCGCATAATCGAAAAAGGTCGATTGGACGGGCACGAGATGTTGCTTCTTGCAAATTGTAATTTACCTTAATTACAACTAACAAGCCTTTGGTTATGTATGTTCTTACTTTTTTCAGATATCGACATACAAGCATTTCAAAAAATGGAATGTAAGACCAACAAAAGATGACTGTCTGGAACTCTTCGATGCAGGTTTTACCGAAGACGGTGTATATGTAATACAACCTACTGGTCAAAATCCAACTGATTCATGGTGTGACATGAAAGACGGTGGGTGGACGGTGTTTCAGAAACGGCATGACGGTTCGGAAAACTTCTATCGTGGATGGTCTGATTATGTTTCTGGGTTTGGAAATAGGACCGGCGAATATTGGCTAGGCCTGGAAAACATTCATTCGTTGACTACACGTTACATTGAGACATTTGGGGATCGCACACCTGTGTCTGCAGAGACACGTTTCTCTGTGTTTACCATATATGGTCCATCTCTGAATTGTAGGTTGCATGTTGATCATTTCTCTAGTTCCTCTCGACATACGATAACGACATATATGACGGGAATTGTGCCGTGATGTTCAAAGGAGCATGGTGGTATGGCGACTGCCATCATAGCAATTTAAATGGTTACTATTATGGTGGTGCACATGGTTCATTAGGAGATGGTGCAGCGTATGTGCCATGCTGGGGATTCTATTACTCGGTCAAAATATCAATAATGAAATTGAGATGGAATTAGTAGAATGCAAAGATTTATTCGGATTTCTGATTTACATGCCAACTTTTATAATTATTACTCGTAACCCTATGCCGTTTTATTAAATAATGACGTCTTCAAGGAATTCATCTTCATATCGTTCGGAAATCAATATTCCAAATCAATCATTGGCTTAAGATATTGAGAAGATTCTTCGAAATAGAGATAAATACAAAACATAATTTAACGCTCAAACGAAGGAGATAAAATATAAATATTACAGAAAACTATTTCTTCAGCCTAAGCGCCTCAGGCTTGTGAAAGCATAAGTAATCAAAGCGCTGAAGGTACTACATTTGTTTGGGTACATAAAATTGTTCAAACATTTGCCTTTGCATAGATGTGTGATTTATAAACTATGCGTTGTTTATAAATATTACAACTTCGGGTAAAAGAATAAATGACGCATCCGTTAAAATTAAATGCCATTTTAGTTGTCTATAAAAATAAATCATGAGACATACATGTGAATATTATATTTAATTTCCAAGTTTCAAAAGACATGTAAAACAAATGGATAACCATTATGGCCCCGACTCACTCATCTAATTATTTACCAATTTTTGTTACAAAAAAAAATCACAATTGACCAAAGATTTTCTAAAATCTTACTCAAAAGCTTCCTGCTTAACAAGAGATTTTTCAAGTTTTCACTATAGCCATATAAGGCCAAATATCCCTGCCCCCTGGCGGCCATGTTTTTCGACCAATCAACATGGCTTGGAGGAATCTGATAGATGGTCTCCCAATGAACATTTCTACAAAAAAATTGAAAATTGGCCAAACACTTTCGGAGGAGAAGATTTTTCAAGTTTTTACTATAGCCATATTTGGCAAAAAAGCCCCGCACGCTGGCGGCCATGTTTTTCGACAAATCATCTTGGCTGGAAGGAATCTGATAGAGGGTCACCCTAGGAACATTTTTACAAAATTATTTGAAAATCGGCCTGACACTTTTGGAGGAGAAGATTTTTTTGAGTTTACACTATAGCCATATAAGGCAAAAGAGCCCCGCTCCCTGTCGGCCAAGGAACACTTCTTTAAAATAATTTGAAAATCTGCCAACCAGTTTGGTAGAAGAAGAATTTTAAAGTTATTTTATTTTCGTTGCCATGGAAACCATAATTCTGCATGAATCACAAATATTTGAAGGAATTCTGGTGAGGTCAATGAGAGGATGCTTTCTGTGAAGTTTCATCCCAATTGACCCACTCGTTACTGAGGAGAAGATGTTGACGGACGACAGACGCCGGACAAAAGAAGATCACAATAACTACGTTTCAGCACTTCGTGCTCAGGTGAGCTAAAAAAGAAACATCTATCCAAATGAAAGAGTAATTGAAATCATGTAGAAAATATTGTGGAAAAGGGCAGTACTAATATTTATATGAGCACTTTAAAAGAAACATGCTTCAGACTTCAGAGGCTTTTGAATTCATTTGCATTATAAAAGGATTAAATGCTCCAGAGAAAACCAATACCTGTGCCGTCCGCATTTTACTCTACAGTATACACCTAAGCTGGTCGCTGTTTCCTTTAAAGAGTGTTTAAGCTTGCCAAGTCAATTAAGGATGCGTGACCATACACTGTTAATTACCATTGTGTACGAGTGTCATTCCAAACAAATTATAAATGTAACCCCTTTTCCCAATAAACCTATCATATACATTTATGTATTAGTAACTTGCCGGGATGTGTCGATACCGTCATGGTACAATGTGATATATGCACACATTGGTTTCACAAATCTTGTGTTAATGCACCTGTGGATATTTCGACAACAGATGTGGACTTTAATTGTAACTTTTGTTAATTATTTGGCTATTATAATGATAAGATATGTGATTAAATTGGCAACATTTAAGTGTTTTACTTATAACAGCCTTCAAATACAAATTTGGTTTATACGACGGTAAAGAAAGGTTATGGGAATTAAGAAATTATTTAAATAAGCAAATTCTCCTTTTCCCACAATGTTTTCAATATATGTTGCTTTTTACTGTTTACACAGCAAGAAAAAAACATTTAACTTATTTGTTATAGATTAGTATTATTGTTGTATATATATATAATTACTAGAAACAAATTAAGATTAAAGTGTTGTATATATATATATATATACTTATTGTTTATTTGTTATTTAAATTGTTCTGCCCCTTCCAAGTACCCTACATAATAGAATGTTGCATGGATCATTTGCCTCGTAGTATGGCACATGGAAAACTGTTGAAAGTTACAAAGTAGAAAATAAAGAGGCCAATCAATAACTAGAACCCATGACCCTTCAATCGATTGTAAAGGAGAGGATATAATTGAAGCAAAACCTATGGCTAGTTACTAGCAACCTATTCTGTTCTTGCAATGTTTTCAAATTTCGTCCGCTGCAGATGCGTCAAAAGACATTTACTTGTCGGAAAATCAATCCATCAATTCTCGTTATTGATATCTATAGATATGATATAAAGAGGAAAGTCGTTAAAACACTTTACAAAGAGATTCCATTTCAGAATGATCTCGATTTTTGGTTTAATCTATATCACTGATAAAAGCAATCAAACACATTATATATTTACAAAGAAAACCCCGGATATGATCATATGTAACAAATTATACACATTTGCCCATCTTTAATTAAACATTTTTTACAACAAATCATAGCGTCCGCAGATTTGCTCTATATTATATAGCGTCCGCATTTTCCCTCTATATTGCATTTGTCCGCATTTTCCCTCTATAATGTATTTGTCCGCAGATCGCGTCCGCACTTTAGACCCTCCCCCCATACCGTTGTATTTATAAATATAATTCGACGATCACGATTTCTCTGCAAATGTGTTACTCTCATTTAAAATGCATTTTATGACGCACATATTTGTTTTTTTAATTCTTTATACTATATTTATATGGCCGACAAGGCACAAAGAAAAGATTTTCAATTCTGTTTTAATCTACATTTTCAATGCGTGATTGAAAATTCAAATACCGTATCTGGAGCTTAAATCGGAAATAGTTCTCCGTGTAGCAGTTCACTCATTGAGATTTATAAATCTCTCCGCGTTCATGTTTTAAAATACAATGTTTCATTTTAATTCCAAATTCTCTTTGAATATAAAAACCACATAAGAAAACAAAGACGATATAAATATATCATTATTTCAAAAATCGTGATACATTTGAAAAGTAAGAGCAAGTATTGAGTACTACTTTCACGCGTATGAAATTTAGGAACTTTTCCATAAGACGTATGGCTTCAGAATTGTAGCTAAATCTCTAAATTTGTTTGTTCCAAACAAATAAAAACACAAATAAAAATTATCAACCTGACATAAAGAGATCTTAACGTGTTGGATCCATGCAAACATAATTGTTTCATGGCAACTCAAAGAAAAAAGAACTCGGTTGGCAGATTTTCAAATACAACTTGTGAAATTCTAGGACGAACTCCTACTATTCCTTTAAGCCATGTTGATTGTTAAAAAATATGAGCGCCTGGGGCGGAGATGTTTTGCCTAATATGATTGTAGTGAAAAATCTCCTTCGAAAGTATGCGGATGAGAGAAAACTCAAAAGGAATTGCAGCCACAGTCTGACCCTTGCTTGAGCCGGTTAAATCGGTCTAATTGCTTTGAGGCAATGTGACTGTTGAGCTCCAGCAGGTGTGGTGAAGTTGGTGTCATACCTTATATCTTTTTTTATCTCGATGTGAATATAAGGCATTGGACCAATATCATCTTTCCTTCATATGACCTTAGCTGTTGAAAGCGCCGTTAAACCGAACGCAAACAGACTGCCTTATATGGCTGTAGTAATACTTTAAAAAAGTCTATGGCCAATAGTTAGGCGGTAGAATTGTCCCATCGGTTCCCCTTACTTGATTCCTTTCAGCAACTTTTGATTTGTCGAAAAATATGGCTCCCATGGGGTAGGGCTGTTATGCCTTGTATGGTTATAGAGAACACTATTAAAATCTTCTGATCAGAAAGCATCCGGTCGATTTTAAAATAATTTAGAGAAATCTTTCTTTGGGTAACACTCTACGAGATTTTCCAAGCCATGTTGATTGGTCAAAAAGTAAAGTATCCCACGATCTCGAAAGACCCAAAATTGTCGGGACACATTATACAAACACATACATCCAAAGAAACAATTATCAACATTATAATCAACAATTACAGGTGAAGTTGGTATTTGCTAAGAATGCTTAATGAGAAGGCGTGTACTGTTTGGAAAGACTCCTTTAAAACCAGACCTAAGCTTCGTTGCCGTATCAAACTCTCGTATAGACCGTATGACCTAGCATCACAGGTCATCTCAGATTTACCTTTGCCTCAGCCAATCAAATTGTCGCCTACAAACTATTTAGGTATCAACAGGGAAATAACCCATAAAGATAGAGAAGCGATGATGGCAAAGTGTTATATGACCGTTTTGATAGCAGAACCGAGCGTTGGTTGTAGCGTGCGAATTCAAAGGACAGAACAACGAACAAATGCTGATTAATCTTTAAATGTATTGGGAAAATTCGAGACGGCCTTTTATGTGGTATCGTTAGATCCAATATATGTACAATGAAGTTTTGTTTGTCCAATTTTAATGAAATTTAGCAAGACCAGAGCATAGAAGATGTAAGTGATCTTCGAATTAAAATCTATATTTTATCTTCATGAAGCCACTAGTTAGGTTTGGACTATGGAGTAGTTTTAGAAAACGATCGGATATCGTTTGATCGGGCTAGATCTACGACTTAAAGTAGCCTTAACCTGTCAATTATGCTTTCAGTCAATACAAAAATAGTAGCATGTTGAAGTATTCCTTTAATTTTCTTCATAGGAACAACGGCAATTTTCCATCATTTATTGGTGTATTATAAATCTTCATATTGACTTTTTCGACATTCCGGAAGATGCGTGCGCGCACCGAAATGTTCGATTTTTTTTTTATTTGAGCGCTGGACTGTTAAAACGCAAAACTATTTAAAACTATGCCTACGAAAAGAAAAACTCTCGAAATGTTGGACCCATCGCCAGTAAGTGTATTTAATAATTGTTATACACCTTTTATTGAATCACCATAAACTGTAAATGTAAATGTCTGCAGGGGTTCCACTGGACATGTGTTACTTTCAGACCAGACCCAGATCTGTTTGATAAAAGCCACCATGGTGCTGGCCACGTTGTGTCCCTAACTGTGACATTGTGATGTAACGAAACCTTTGTTTTTTATTTTTATTTCAAGTTCTACATTTATTCTTAGATTCAATGTTAATATAGCCTATTCAGTGTAACTATAATTGCATTAAATGAAATATTGTTTAAATCAACGTATATAACAGAGCAAAAAGGCGCGGATTTATTTGTTATCGTATGAGTTATATTTCAAGAGCAATTTATCAATTATTTTCCTTATTCCAGTCTATATAGACAAGACGATCTTGACGCATCCGAAGCATGTGACTTTTGAAATATTTGTTTGAAAAAGAGAATTGTCTCATGTTGAGCGAATTCTCCTTTTCAAACTAATGTTTTCAATTCTTTAAGTGTATTTTAGGTTCATTTGTAAACAAATGCTATAGTTTTGTCTATCAGCGTTGAGTTTTGTTTTTAAAACAGGCTACTATTTTTAAAATACCCTATTTGGCGAAGGATTAAGATTAATCTAAATGTATGGATCAAAAGTTACGTGCGTGTAACCCTTTCCCCTTTCCTACATTCAAACACTTCAAGTTCTGTTTCATTTGCAACAGACGGCGTTTAAAACATTGTGACAAAAGGATGAATTGCTTATAGTGGGCAATTTCTCATTTTGTCACCATGTGTTCAACCGTATTCATTAATTATTCTCTCAAATATAAATGTTTGCAATTGTTTGCTTTGATAGTTTCAAAGTCGTCGGCTTCAGAATTGTTGTATGAATACAGAATTGAATTTGATATAAGTAGATACAATACTTTTAACAACTTTACAAGTAATGAGGCAGCGAAGAACAAATACATATAAAATACATTACAATTTGATTGTGGAATGGTCACTTTGAGGTCCTGCGTGTATTTGCATGAAAAATATATTTCATTAAATTAAATACTGTTTTTTTGTTAACTGATATCATTAGATTTTCGAATTTCTTTAAATTTTGCCAGTAGGATTTTAAATATTCTTTGCGTAAGTCTATAAAATAAAGACAAATTAGTAGAAAATGATATTCACTTTCAATAGTTTTCATATAGCAA
This sequence comes from Serripes groenlandicus, assembly GCA_031761405.1. Classification (NCBI taxonomy): domain Eukaryota; kingdom Metazoa; phylum Mollusca; class Bivalvia; order Cardiida; family Cardiidae; genus Serripes; species Serripes groenlandicus. The sequence goes on from JASEVX010000006.1 coordinate 48,214,083, forward strand.
AATGTGCATAATCTATTTATGGATATTTATATGTCTACCTTTTTCAATGTCAAGGTCATGTGAAGATAGTCGGTATCTAGTTAAACTTATCTTTAATTTTTTGTCTATTTTGTAATCAAGATCATTTTAAAATTAAATTTATTTTTAAACATGCTGTAATAAGTTAACCTATGAGAGTTATTATACCCCCAGATACATTGTATATAGGAGTCACGCTTGACGGTTTGTTTGTCGGTCGGTCGGTCGGTCACACTATTTCTCAGCAACCCTTGGTCAGAATTCAATATAACTTCACAAGAATGATTGATACCAGGCCTATTTGTGCATATTGTCGGCGTGTTGCACTGGAATTATTTTTAAATGAGTTATGGCCCCTTGAATTTCTCATACATATTACATAAATGTCCATATTTTGTAAACACTATTTCTCAGCAACCCTTGGTCAGAATTCAATATAACTTCACAAGAATGATTGATACCAAGCCTTATTGTGCATTTTGTCAGCGTGTTGCACTGGACTTATGTTTAAATGAGTTATGGCCCCTTGAATTTCTCATACATATGTATATATTGTCAGGCACCAGCTGGGGGTATTCATCACCTTCAGTGATATTTCTAGTTTATGTTAGAATACCAAGTTTGAAAATATTGATCAAACAATCTTTGTTTAATTAAAGACAACTCGATTATTTGATGATCTTGGTTTAGCTAATAGTAAGTTAAACCGAGATCATTCAATATCGTTTTTATATGAAACGCCCAGTTTAGGCCATCATATTTTATATTATTGATTGCGTCTGTTTTTTAACATTTTATAATTTTCTTTTATTGTTAAATCATTATTTGAATTCAAAATGTAAGTCCAATATTTAATCATGTTATATTTTCTTAAAATTGACAGCGGGATACGCCCTAACTCACCGTACATTGCCTGTAGATTATAAGATTTATTTATTTTTACAGATAGTCAGTTTTGAGAAACCCGTTGACTTTTTTATTCCTTACTGCAAACCAGTTAACCTACATCCGTTAAACCGCCAAATATATAGTTCCATCAGTGATGCAGAGACACGATTAATTCAAAAAGTTGGTGTCATTTTCAAGACATTGGAGCCAAACTGGAGCCAGACCATTTTTTCTTAAAAACCTAAAGTATGTGTACTTTGGGAAATACTGGTACCGTCATGCGGCACATATAACAGGTACATCATCAACTAGTGGCAGTCCCCAATGTCCAGATGCCTGAGTGTGATGGCAACCTTTACTCCAACCTCCTGCGAGACTCTGTACCATGTGCTTTTCTTACGAAGTCTCGGCGTGAGTCGTTCCACCACGTCTCGGAACATCTCGGGTATGAGCCTGGCGAAGTTACGGAACGCCACCAAATACTCGTTTCTCAAGAGCGTCATGAGGTTGCCATACGCTCCCCGTTCCGGCCTGAGAATTACCCAATGGCGGACCCACCACCTCCTCTCCCGAAGGCGTGTCATCCATATGCGCAAGATATGTACATAAATGAGTGATGTTAGACTGGCTTAGTCACAGCAAGAGCAGTATTCATTCGTGTCATGGCTGTGGAACTAGGAAGACCATCCAGTATATATAGATCGAGACAATTCCCAGAATTTTATGTTAACGTGTCTTTTTGTTTTGCCAAAGTGGTAAAGAATATTAAAGATCGTCGCATGAGAAGTTAATGGAACGCATGAGTCCTTAACAATCCGTATTTATCCGTATTAATTCGCAATTATTCGCATTCATCCCCACAAAAAGGTATCTGTCAGTATTGGAACGCAAACTAACCGTATTGAAACGTTTCTGTAGGTAACAGTCCATAACAATACGCAGAACGAAACCTGTAATTAACCGTAACGATCCACATGAAACCGTATTAATCCACAACTTGGGGTGGACCGCGGAATGATAGGTTTAGATACGGTTACGGATCATTACGGTTTTCTCGTCCGCACCTGAATTTTGAAACTTTTCATAATTTGGGCGGGGATCGTTTAGACACTGCGGATACGATGCAGAACGTTACGGATTATGCGGATGCGGTACGGATCATTACGGATAGATATGGACGAGCCATCCGTAGCATCCGCAGAATCCGTATGTGTGTGTCTGACTAGGGCATAAGCAAGCAATGCTGAAAGTATAGCCGAATTGAGTTGGAGATCGAGCATAATCGTATCGCTAAGCTATATGGTTGTTCCATTATTTAATGTTGTAAACATACACAACACAATGGCGACCAGGTTGGGATTTTGTACTGCTATAAATGATAATGATTATGTTAATTGAGGTCATCGTGGACATTAATCACAATCGGAACAAATTAAAGCAGTATGTGCATATGTTCATCATGTGTATTATGATTGCGATTTCAAACTTGAATTTGAATTGATGGCTTTATATTTGAATGGGAAGAGTATTGTGTATATTGTCTTAATTAATTTACTCATGAATGAAAGTGGACCCACTCAAAGCGACGCCTCTTATTGTAACTCTATTATAATAGATTATAATTTCTATATAACCCATGCATTTCTTGCAGTATTAAATATTCTACTAAGCTAGTCAGCTGTTCCTTCATTTAATGGTGTACACATACATAACACGGCCCTTATGCTCTTAATTTCATAATTCATCCGCATCGTGATGCAAAATTGCTAGGACGGTAGAAATTGTGAATCGTGAAACAAAATACAGAGTAAAAATTACCACCGACCGATCTATAAGTACAATCAGATCAACAACTTCTACAACCTGCTCATTGAATATTCACATTTATTGTATTGAGAATTTGAAATAAAACAAAACAGTGCATGTATTTGTTCACCTATGTTATGGAAAAAAAACATGTTCAGTTGTTTTGCGGCAACTGTGACTGTGACTGTATAAAGCCATGCTAGACTGACCCCTACAATTTAGCATGCATTGTGATTAATGCATCAATGAGTGTGTAAACTATGCAACAACCTCTGTGAAATACTGCCATTCAAATAAAAGTTTTTGCGATAGACCCCCATTCTGTGTATACAATATAGTGCGTTTAACTCAAATATTATTCAATTAAAAGACATAACAAGCTCTTCTTGTGAAGTGTATATGATAACAAAAAATTGATCGGTAAACCTTTGTCAAAATGTATTCCGTAATCTGCAGTTAGCCCCTTCTGGCAGCAATTTGAGTACTTTGATTTTGTATTCGTTATTTACCCACATACATGCCATCACTTAGCCAATCCTAAGTATCTGTCGATGTCAGTAGACGCTACGTCCATATACTGTGGTGCCGTTGACAATTCAGGATGGTTTGCTACAATAATTTGCTCATCTTCATTATTTTCCTGTTTCACAGTTACATTGAGATCTACAATATGGATGTCTTGATCGCCAAATGTAGCAAATCCGTTAGTACTGGAGTTCAAAAGTGTTCACAGGAGAGCAATATCTTCGAGCTCAGTGCGACTTTGCTATGATTGTTATTAAAATATTTTATATTAATATACATTGTATGCTACACTTACAACATGGGTCTATAGCTTTCTGGTGAAAATGTTGATTAACATTTGAATCTTGAAACACGTTAATGCTGATTTGTGTAGCTTGTTAATTGTTCTATAAATAAAATGATGCGGTTATCGAATTTGAAAGCTTGTCATTACCGGGCAGTGCCACACGGTTTTCGTGTGGGTATTCGCAGGGTTTCTAAGACAAGTTTAAACAAGTTTGATTTAAATGGTTGAGAAACTTGCTCACAGCTTATAGTTATCAAGTCTGAAATCTGCTCCCTAGATATCTAACCACTAAACGCGATTGTTTAAAATATTTCAAATGACAAGCCACCGATCACGGGATGAGTGTATACCTAAGTCTCTTCTAAATGTACCAGTGGGCTATATAAGGATGTAGACAGTAGTTTCTTGATAAGTGGTGCAGAAGTAGAACGTCGGCCTCTCGTACCAACTGGCTTAACAAGTCTAAAAATGCGTTGCTGAACTCTGCATTAAGGGTTTTACGCAGTTTTCAACATAAGTTCAGTTATATCACGATTTATGGGTAAATATACCACAACTAAACTTGAAGGTGTGCCTTGGGCATTCCGCCATGACCGACGCGAACGGGCGGATCATGGACGTCCGGTTCGATATACCCTTATGCTAACCCTCGACTACGGCGGAGTGTTCATGAACTAAAGTAAGTTCAGTTCTTGTTTATGATAGTGTCACCCTTAATGAAAGGAAAACACTTTTCTGAGTTACTAGACACCTTTATTCTGCGTGCACTGTACCATCTGAATCCTGTCCGTTTTGGCAGCAGGCACAAGACACAAATGTGCGATAGTATAATGTTACTATATGCTGGCTAGCAAAACGGCCCTATCAGATCATTCCCTACTGAGAATCGAACGTGTGACCTCCCACCCTATGAAGATGCAGTTTTCCGAGATCGGTATATATTGTCATGCCGTAGATTTAGATTACTAAACAGATATTCCTCTTTTAAGACATTAAAGGTATAGAATTTCATGAATGTAAAACATATTAATAAAACATTTTCGATTAATAAAAGGACCCTAGAGAGTTATAGAATTTCATGAATGTAAAACACATTAATAAAACATTTTTTCGATTAAAAGAAAATCGAAAAGGGTCATGTTACATTTGCGACAGCGAAATGTAGCGCAAACCTATGAACACACATATAACAGTCTTCACTTACTTATGTATTATGATAGATGAAAGTTAATTCGTTACTGCTGTCGTATAAATTAAAGAATAAGCATAAGAACTGTGGCACAACTCAGAGACCGATGAAGATTCAGATCAGCCAGCGCCTCCTTGCAGTAACTAGACTCTTCCCTGTTCGTCACCTAGTCGTATTGATATAATTAATGTTAACAATGACTGTAACATCACTGGCAAATCTGACTGTTTCATCCGAGAAGTTCATATAGTATTATAAGTCTTCTAAATAAAAGAAATGTCTCAAACATATAAGAAGATATTGAAAAATGAAACAAAGATATTTGAAATGAACTAGGCTAAGATAAGGAGGTACAGAAATGTTTTGTATGAGTGGTGTTTTACTCCGACACCGGTGTATCCGTCGTAATGCTTTCCCGCATCAATCAGCGCCAAGGAGGGGGAACATTACGAGCAAACTTTTAAAAAGTTGTTGGTATGGCTGGACTAGGGATCGAACTCGGATCTCTCCCTCCTGAGGCGGACGCTCGAACAGCTATATATCAAAGAAGTCAGGTCAATAAAAGAGTGTTATCCGATTTTAAAGTTGTGCTATAAAGTTTATTCATGAGAATATCTATTTTCAAACATGCGGACTGCAGCTTGTTCAATACTAAAATAGTATGAAGACAAGGTACGTGTGTGTGTGTGTGTGTGTGTGTGTGTGTGTGAGTGTTTATCCGTTGTTTGTAGCCCGTTTTCGCTATTTCCATTCAACACACACTCACGAATGTAGCACTTCCATTTTTTGTAGCACATGTTTGCCGTGCTACAAAAGATTTTTGCCGTATACCTCGCAAAATGCGTTGCAATATGTCAGCTATGGGTTAGAAGGGGGGTAATTGTGATAAAGAGTTCTACATAAAACGCTCTATTGATTAATGTTCCTATCACGGCTTTTATTCAAAGATGCAGAATGTGCTACATATTACAAAAATACAAACACACACTTATACACACGGACTCGCACATCGCGCGATATGTAGCACTTCATCAAAGTAAAGGTAAACGAGTGTATTGGTTACGAATTGCTGGCCTTTGATACAACATTGTGCATACAATTAATCTCAAACTCATGAAATGCAGATTTAAGGAAATATTTCAGGTTTTCAAACATACTCTGTGCTACACTTTCTCGTGTGTGTAAGGAAAACATGTGCTTCATGATCGGCGAATTCTAAGTTACCAATGTGCTACAAATTACAAACACACACTTAAACACACGGACTCGCACATCGCGTGATATGTAGCACTTCATCAAAGTAAAGGTAGACGAGTGTATCGATTGCAAATTGCTCGCATTTGATACAACATTGTGCATAAAATTAATCTCAAACTCATGAAATGCAGATTTAAGGAAATATTTCAGGTTTTCAAACATACACTGTGCTACCGTTGTTTGTAGCACGTTTTCGCGTTGCAATACGTCAGCTATAGGTTATTGGGATAGAGAGTTCTACAAAATTACCCCCCCCCCCCCCCCCCCCCCCCCCCCCCCCCCCCCCCTTCTAACCCATAGCTGACATTATGCAACACATTTTTCGAAAATGATGTATGTGAAGTTGGCTCTGTCATCGGTCATCGGCCATCAGCGTTCCACTCCTGTGACAAAAGCCACAGGTCGGCCATCGGTGTTCGAATTTATACAAATCTGAACGCCGACCTGCAATACCGAGCTCGGTCATCGGCGTTCAACTCCCGTGACAGACCCGTAACGCCGACCTGGAACACCGAGCTCGGCCATCGGTGTTCGGATTATTGTAGAAATCTGAACGCCGACCTGGAATACTGAGCTCGGCCATCGGTGTTCCATTCCCGTGACAGCGTTTCCACTCCCGTGACAAAATCCGGAACGCCGACCTGCAACACCGAGCTCGGCCATCGGTGTTCGAGTTGATATAGCAATCTGAACGCCGACCTGGAACACCGAGCTCGGCCATCGGTGTTCGAATTAATGTAGATATCTGAACGCCGACCTGAAAACCGAGCTCGGCCATCGGTGTTCGGATTAATGAAGAAATCTGAACGCCGACCTGAAATACCGAGCTCTGCCATCGGTGTTCGGATTAATGAAGAAATCTGAACGCCGACCTGGAATACCGAGCTCGGCCATCAGTGTTCCACTCCCGTGACAGCGTTCCACTCTCGTGACAAAATCCGGAACGCCGACCTGCAACACCGAGCTAGGTCATCGGTGTTCGAAGTTATGTAGGAATCTGAACGCCGACCTGGAACCTCGAGCTCGGCCATCGGTGTTCGAATTTATGTATGCATCTGAACACCGACATGGAATACCGAGCTCGGCCATCGGCGTTCAACTCCCGTGACATACCGTAACGCCGACCTGGAACACCGAGCTCGGCCATCGGTGTTCGGATTATTGTAGAAATCTGAACGCCGACCTGGAATACTGAGCTCGGCCATCGGTGTTCGATTCCCGTGACAGCGTTCCACTCCCGTGACAAAATCCGGAACGCCGACCTGCAACACCGAGCTCGGCCATCGGTGTTCGAGTTGATATAGCAATCTGAACGCCGACCTGGAACACCGAGCTCGGCCATCGGTGTTCGAATTAATGTAGATATCTGAACGCCGACCTGAACACCGAGCTCGGCCATCGGTGTTCGGATTAATGAAGTCTGAACGCCGACCTGAAATACCGAGCTCTGCCATCGGAGTTCGGATTAATGAAGAAATCTGAACGCCGACCTGGAATACCGAGCTCGGCCATCAGTGTTCCACTCCCGTGACAGCGTTCCACTCCCGTGACAAAATCCGGAACGACGACCTGCAACACCGAGCTCGGTCATCGGTGTTCGAAGTTATGTAGCAATCTGAACGCCGACCTGGAACAGCGAGCTCGGCCATCGGTGTTCGGATTAATGTAGGAATCTGAACGCCGACCTGAACACCGAGCTCGGCCATCGGTGTTCGGATTAATGAAGTCTGAACGCCGACCTGAAATACCGAGCTCTGCCATCGGTGTTCGGATTAATGTAGAAATCTGAACGCCGACCTGGAATACCGAGCTCTGCCATCGGTGTTCCACTCCCGAGACAGCGTTCCACTCCCGTGACAAAATCCGGAACGCCGACCTGCAACACCGAGCTCGGTCATCGGTGTTCGAAGTTATATAGCAATCTGAACGCCGACCTGGATCACCGAGCTTGGTCATCGGTGTTCGTATTTATGTAGCAACTTTGAACGCCGACCTGTAACACCCAGCTCGGCCATCGCTGTTCGAATTCATGTAGGAATCTGAACGCCGACCTGGAACACCGAGCTCGGCCATCGGTGTTCGAATTTATGTATGCATCTGAACGCCGACGTGGAATACCGAACTCGGCCATCGGTGTTCGAATTAATGTATGAATCTGAACGCCGACCTGGAATACCGAGCTCGGCCATCAGTGTTCCACTCCCGTGACAAAATCCGGAACCCCGACCTGCAACACCGAGCTCGGCCATCGGTGTTCGAATTGATATAGCAACCTGAACATCGACCTGGAACACCGAGCTCGGCCATCGGTGTTTAGATAAATGTAGAAATCTGAACGCCGACCTGGAACACCGAGCTCGGTAATCGGTGTTCGAATTTATGTAGCAATCTGAACGCCGACCTGGAACGCCGACCTGCAACACCGAGCTAGGCCATCGGTGTTCGAGCAGATATAGCAATCTGAACGCCGACCTGGAACACCGAGCTCGGCTATCAGTGTTCGAATTAATGTAGAAATCTGAACGCCGACCTGAACACCGAGCTCGGCCATCGGTGTTTAGATTAATGTGCAATAGTTATGTCAAGTGAATATGGATATCTTTGGTATGATGGACTAATTGGGAAGCTCCGTCAACTTCCAAGCGATATAGATGCATGGTTTCCACAACATGCATTGCTATGTAGAGTTAATTGATTTTAACAAGTTATGGAAACCATCTATATCGCTCGAAAGTTGATGGAACTTCCCAACGTACGTCATAGCTTCGACATAGTTATGTGATTTTCAGTTTATTTTCCTGCGCTCTATTGAAACTGAAACGGATTAAAGTATGTATTTGTTGCTAGACTTTGTTTCTAGAAGTTTTACAAGAAATGTATTTAATTGACACTGGTATGACGTACGTAAGCAGTTGTACTATTGTATAGATGTAACTTCAATTATTTGTGTTCTAGCTAAAACGACACTGTCCTTCGTCGAATGTCGGAACTTTAACACATATGTATCATGTAATCATTTTGAACCACATATGTTTTTAAAGCTTAAACATTTGCCTTATAGATGCTTAAGCTAACAAAACAAAGTGATCTGCACTAAACATGAACGCCGATTTTCTAAAGTATCGGAAACATTGAACAAACGAGAAGGAGAATACCCACAATGTGTCTGTATTAATTGTTAGGTACCGGTTTTCATGACAACCAAAGTACGTTATGACAAAAATGTTGTCATTCTTGTTTACTTACTCGTGACACACATTCTTCATAATGCTCGAAAAAGTTCAATTCATTTTATTGTTTAATTAATGCATGTAGAAGTTGTAAACCGGACAAGGCAAATTTACCTAACAATGAACTTTTGACTCAAATTGAAACCTTTACCTTCAAGCTACAGTCCTGAATCTTGAGTGGGACACATTGAGCGGATGACTCGTTTTGATATGATTAGAACATTTTTGAACGCGGCGAAAACACCATATTATCTAATGTTCGGTATACGATTTCATAATCACTTAACACGAATATAGGTTAAGCCTCACGAAAACCGACCTTCGGAGATTGTGAGAGTAATTGAAATAAACTTCTAAGTCTATTTTTAAATTCAATTGTTGGTCAGAGCGCTTCTCAAGAGGCTTTAGGAATGAAAAGACGATTTTATATCGATTATGAAAAATCGTGATCAGACTGCAGCCTGATCTTAATCTTTGTTGGATTGAAATTAGAAAAGATCGTTTTTCAAATGGCTTGCCTCATTTTTAAGTTAACATGTATTTGAGCAGAGCGAATCTCACATAAGTTGCTTTGTGAAAAATCTAGAGTCAAGTCAGTCTGCTTTTTCGCGCTGTATGGTCTGAATCTACACTCTTTGCAGAACACCTTTAGAACCTCCTAAGAAACAACATTGGTTAAACAACTTACATTTTAATGAGATATATAAGTATGAATGAGCAAACATATCTTTAACATGGCTTGTTATAAATAGCTTAAGGTTGTTTTTCGTAGAACCCGACTCGTATGTAAATATATGAACAAATATTTGTTTTTTTTTGGGGGGGGGGGGGGGGAGGGTGCAAACAAATAGCCATTTTTTTTCAATATTTTTGCTTTTTGTTATTGATTTACATATATGTTGATGGATATAGATGTACATGTATCATGTATAAGCAATTAATAGTTGGGCACAGCTATATATATATATTACCATGACAGAAAAAATATGCTTTTCTAAATGATAAACATGTTACCAATTATAGTTTTACCAAATTTCTGTTACATTGACTGACTTCGACTCTACATTGCTTGGATATATGTATATACAATTCTAAGAATGCCTTTTAAATACACATCCGCCTGCGCTGTGTAATCTGGACCTACATTTGTCGTAAAAACTCGCATTAGTTTTTAAATAACTTTTATGAAGTAGTACACATTGATTGATATACTAAAAGCAAGGATGCACAGATTGACGCCTTTTCCGAAATGCTATACGATTCATTTTCTCAGAGCGAATCTGACGCATAGGTATATACTAACAGGAAAATTATGTTTTAATGGGTTTTCAACAAGCTTTATTTTTTCTCCCTCTTCACAGCCTTCGAAAATTAATATTTCGGTTGACATACGGTCTCGCGAGATGATAATCTTCTAACGTTGCCTAAAGTACTATACAAAAACATTGTTACGTCACATTCATTCGCATGCAAATGAATAGAACATTAAATTTGATGTCATAACGTTTACTTATATTGTTTTAGTTATTTCTATTTACGTGCAAGGATAAATAAATATATTAGTAATGAGTTAAGAAAGGTGGCTTTTCATCTGCGTCTTAGTGCGCGGCTAGAGCGTTCCACTCCCGTGACAAAATCCCGCGCGCTGTCAAAGCTCGGTGTTGCAGATCAGCGTTCCTGATTTTCTCACGGGGGAGTGGAACGCTGTCACGGGAGTGGAACACCGATGTCTGAGCTCTGTATTCCAGGTCGGCGTTCAGATTTCTACATTAATTTGAACACCGATGGCCGAGCTCGCTGTTCCAGGTCGGCGTTCAGATTCCTACATAAATTCGAACACCGATGGCCGAGCTCGGTGTTCCAGGTCGGCGTTCAGATTGCTTCATAACTTCGAACACAGATGGCCGAGCTCGGTATTCCAGGTCGGCGTTCAGATGCATACATAAATTCGAACACCGATGGCCGAGCTCGGTGTTCCAGGTCGGCGTTCAGATGCATACATAAATTCGAACACCGATGGCCGAGCTCGGTGTTCCAGGTCGGCGTTCAGATTCTTACATAAATTCGAACACCGATGGCCGAGCTCGGTGTTCCAGGTCGGCGTTCAGATTTCTTCATTAATCCGAACACCGATGGCCGAGCTCGGTGTTTCAGGTCGGCGTTCAGATTTCTACATTAATTCGAACACCGATGGCCGAGCTCGGTGTTCAATGTCGGCGTCCAGATTGCTATATCAAATCGAACACCGATGGCCGAGCTCGGTGTTGCAGGTCGGCGTTCCGGATTGTGTCAAGGGAGTGGAACGCTGTCACGGGAGTGGAACACCGATGGCAGAGCTCGGTATTCCAGGTCGGCGTTCAGATTTCTACATTAATCCGAACACCGATGGCCGAGCTCGCTGTTCGAGGTCGGCGTTCAGATTCCTACATTAATCCGAACACCGATGGCCGAGCTCGCTGTTCGAGGTCGGCGTTCAGATTCCTACATTAATTCGAACACCGATGGCCGAGCTCGGTGTTCCAGGTCGGCGTTCAGATTGCTATATCAATTCGAACACCGATGGCCGAGCTCGGTGTTGCAGGTCGGCGTTCCGGATTGTGTCACAGGAGTGGAACGCCGATGGCAGAGCTCGGTATTCCAGGTCGGCGTTCAGATTTCTACATTAATCCGAACACCGATGGCCGAGCTCGCTGTTCCAGGTCGGCGTTCAAATTCTACATTAATTCGAACACCGATGGCCGAGCTCGGTATTCCAGGTCGGCGTTCAGATTTCTACATTAATCCGAACACCGATGGCCGAGCTCGCTGTTCCAGGTCGGCGTTCAGATTCCTACATTAATCCGAACACCGATGGCCGAGCTCGCTGTTCCAGGTCGGCGTTCAGATTTCTACATTAATTCGAACACCGATGGCCGAGCTCGGTGTTCCAGGTCGGCGTTCAGATTGCTATATCAATTCGAACACCGATGGCCGAGCTCGGTGTTGCAGGTCGGCGTTCAGATTGCTATATCAATTCGAACACCGATGGCCGAGCTCGGTGTTGCAGGTCGGCGTTCCGGATTGTGTCACGGGAGTGGAACACCGATGACCGAGCTCGGTATTCCAGGTGCTACATCTTCGGGGACTGGCTGAATTATAAGTGTGCTACAAAAGATGTGTGTGTATATTTTCAAATACACACTGTGCTACATTTCAACTTGTGTGTATGGAAAACATGTGCTACATCTTCGGGGACTGGCTGAATTATAAGTGTGCATCGAACACCGATGACCGAGCTCGGTGTTGCAGGTCGGCGTTCCGGATATAGTCACGGGAGTGGAACGACGATGGCAGAGCTCGGTATTCCAGGTCGGCGTTCAGATTTCTACATTCATCAGAACACCGATGGCCGAGCTCGCTGTTCCAGGTCGGCGTTCAGATTTCTACATTAATTCGAAAACCGATGGCCGAGCTCGGTGTTCCAGGTCGGCGTTCAGATTGCTATATCAATTCGAACACCGATGGCCGAGCTCGGTGTTGCAGGTCGGCGTTCCGGATTGTGTCACAGGAGTGGAACGCCGATGGCAGAGCTCGGTATTCCAGGTCGGCGTTCAGATTTCTACATTAATCCGAACACCGATGGCCGAGCTCGCTGTTCCAGGTCGGCGTTCAAATTCTACATTAATTCGAACACCGATGGCCGAGCTCGGTGTTCCAGGTCGGCGTTCAGATTACTATATCAATTCGAACACCGATGGCCGAGCTCGGTGTTGCAGGTCGGCGTTCCGGATTGTGTCACGGGTGTAGAACGCCGATGGCAGAGCTCGGTATTCCAGGTCGGCGTTCAGATTTCTACATTAATCCGAACACCGATGGCCGAGCTCGCTGTTCCAGGTCGGCGTTCAGATTGCTATATCAATTCGAACACCGATGGCCGAGCTCGGTGTTGCAGGTCGGCGTTCCGGATTGCGTCACGGGAGTGGAACACCGATGGCCGAGCTCGGTACTCCAGGTCGGCGTTCAGATGCATACATAAATTCGAACACCGATGGCCGAGCTCGCTGTTCCAGGTCGGCGTTCAGATTGCTACATAACTTCGAACACCGATGACCGAGCTCGGTGTTGCAGGTCGGCGTTCCGGATATAGTCACGGGAGTGGAACGACGATGGCAGAGCTCGGTATTCCAGGTCGGCGTTCAGATTTCTACATTCATCAGAACACCGATGGCCGAGCTCGCTGTTCCAGGTCGGCGTTCAGATTTCTACATTAATTCGAACACCGATGGCCGAGCTCGGTGTTCCAGGTCGGCGTTCAGATTGCTATATCAATTCGAACACCGATGGCCGAGCTCGGTGTTGCAGGTCGGCGTTCCGGATTGTGTCACGGGAGTGGAACGCTGTCACGGGAGTGGAACACCGATGGCAGAGCTCGGTATTCCAGGTCGGCGTTCAGATTTCTACATTAATCCGAACACCGATGGCCGAGCTCGCTGTTCCAGGTCGGCGTTCAGATTCCTACATTAATCCGAACACCGATGGCCGAGCTCGCTGTTCCAGGTCGGCGTTCAGATTTCTACATTAATTCGAACACCGATGGCCGAGCTCGGTGTTCCAGGTCGGCGTTCAGATTGCTATATCAATTCGAACACCGATGGCCGAGCTCGGTGTTGCAGGTCGGCGTTCAGATTGCTATATCAATTCGAACACCGATGGCCGAGCTCGGTGTTGCAGGTCGGCGTTCCGGATTGTGTCACGGGAGTGGAACACCGATGACCGAGCTCGGTATTCCAGGTGCTACATCTTCGGGGACTGGCTGAATTATAAGTGTGCTACAAAAGATGTGTGTGTATATTTTCAAATACACACTGTGCTACATTTCAACTTGTGTGTGTGAAAAACATGTGCTACAACTTCGGGGACTGCTGAATTGTAAGTGTGCTACAAAAGATGTGTGTGTATATTTTCAAATACACACTGTGCTACATTTCAACTTGTGTGTATGGAAAACATGTGCTACATCTTCGGGGACTGGCTGAATTATAAGTGTGCTACAAAAGATATGTGTGTATATTTTCAAATACACACTGTGCTACATTTCAACTTGTGTGTATGAAAAACATGTGCTACAACTTCGGGGACTGCTGTATTGTAAGTATGCTACAAAGTGTGTGTGTGTAGATTGCAGTTCTCCGTAGGTTCAAGTTGACTATAACCATTCAGTGTCAAGACGAATTTCATCGGCAATCCTGACTTCCTTGTTTATGACATTCAAGTTAACCGAGTTCGTCATCTGCCTATTGCAACTGACGGACAATTGCAGGTCATGCAATACAATTAACAATGGTCTTTAAAACAAACTTAACCAAAGATGTGTGTAGCAACACATACTGCCTGCCAATAACATATAACTTATTTATCAAAGTTTGACCCTTATCTTGTACAAACGAAATAAATCAGGAAGGATGAAAGATTGTAAAAAATCGAGCAGCGACCCTTAATTAAAATATTTCCAGTTCAGAAGTCACTAAAGATCCACAATGTACGGTGTAATAATTGTTAAAAATGAAAGACAATCCAAAGCATGCTATAGTTATGTTACTTTTTTGCACTGCACATGTTAAAACGCAACAGAAACAAAGTTTTGACCAATAAATGAAAACCGTAACGGACATACGGACGGACGGATGAATGAACACAAAGTCAGTCAGTCGCTCCGGACAAAGTATACATCTTGGGGAAGCACTTATTAACGAACAAGGGCATTTAACGGAACGCATGTGTTGCATGCGAAAGTCATATAATAAGTGAGAACATAGAAAGAAAAAAATGTACACACTCCAAACGCAGCATGCTAAAGTTATGGTAATGGTGCACTGCATATCTGTAGGTCATAAGTTATCTACAAACCAAATGCATACAATACACATTAATTGGGACAATCGCTGAACTAAATAAGGAATCATGGAGATAACTTTAATAAACAGACCAGAGTTATATATACCTGGTACTTTGCCGTTCTACTGATCATACGGTATAAGTGTGACCACTTTGAAATAAATCTGCCATACAGTAACAGCGTGTTGACCAGTACATGCAATTCATGACGGACGGACGGACGAATGCACATTCAGGCAGACAGCCGATCGAACGCCTGATTATAACTCCAAGCTTTGCAGATAAAGACAACGCATAAAGTATTAATTAAAAAAGACTGGTTCGATTAGTCTACGAAACGGGGCCGTAAAAAGTTAATTTACAAAAATCTATTTAGACTACATTTCTAGCTTATTTGTCAACAGATACTACACGTTGACGGACGTTGAGTCTTACATTACGCAAATGCATATATATATATACATTTAACACTTTGTCCCAAAATCGATTATAGCGCAGCTGATATTTCACAGCGATTAGGCGATATGTCCGATTTTTTCAAATACACACTGTGCTACATTTCAACTTAAGAGTAACCCTTTAACGGTATATATCTGATCTACAATGTACGTTCCTGGTCTGAATGATGAACCAACCCGTAATGTTGGTGTATATTAATGTTAGAAAAGGAGCCGTCGCTTATTTTGACCGACTTCTCTTTTTCCAACATTGATAATTGTTAATGAGTCAGAATTATGGAAATTGTTACATACAAGCTCAGTCTGAATGATGAACCCGTAATGTTGGTATATATGTTAATTTTAGAAGCTGCCTGTCGTCGTTTATTTGACCGACTTTTCTTTTTTCTACAGGGTCTTTCAAGTACTATTTGAAAGACCCTGATTGACATTCGTTAAAGAGTCAGACTTATGGAAAAGGGTACATACAAGCTCCGTCTGAATGATGAACCAACCCATAATGTTGGAAAAGGAGCTCTCGCTTATTTTGACCGACTTCTCCTCTTCCCATATTGATAATTGTTAAAGAGTCAGACTTATGGAAAATGTTACATATATACAACTGTCGGAATGACGAACCTGTTATGTTTGTATATATTAATGTTAGAAAAGGACCGGCGCTTATATTTACCGACTTCTCTTTTTGATGTTAGAAAAGGAGCCGTCGCTTTGGCAAAAAGTTTTTTCTCCGTAAGGATGTATTGAACTTTTAAGGTAGATATTATATTGAATAAAATGTAATGATAACACATACAAATTACAAATCAAAATTATAATTCGTTCAAACTAGTTGAAAGTGTTTGTTACCTTTCACTATAATCGCTGTTTACCCAGGGATCATGACTAAATAAATTTAATTGTGCGCTAAATGACCCTAGCTGTCGATGCGCCATAAAATAATATATACATTCATTCAATATAATCGCCCAATTAACTCCTTTATATCGGTTGTACTAAAATCGATGTTCGACGAAATTTATCGATCCCGGAGAATCACGGATCCTGGATTTCAGTCTCGTTTGACTATAATAACAACAACAACAACAATGTGCTCGGAACGACGGAAGTAAGTAAGTATTTTTGTGTGTTAAGCTTAAAAATGGTCCTACCAAAGAGATTCGTTGTCTGTCGATAGAATATAGAGCCTTTATTTCTGAAAGTTAATAGACTGTTGATAGAATGTAGGAGTTTTTATTCCTGTGTCACTTACATAGCACGCAAAGTGGTTGTCAAAACAGTTTTTTGTTTTGCCGAGATTTCGCGCCAACTTGGCGGTTATTGACGAAATAGTGTTTTCATACAAAAGTGGATGAGAACTGAAACTGCGTTTCTAAGGGAATGCCACCTCAAATAAAAGCCGTTGGCTATATAAGATTAAAAGAATGTCATCATCTTTTTACTTGCATAGAATGGTGTAAGGCGAAATCGTTCGACTTCCACGTAGATGAATACCGTTTACAAGTTTATTTATTCGATCCGAACGCATTTATGGAAGTGGCAACATTTATTTCAAAAGTATGTGATAATGCAGCTATAATAAATATTAAGTAAAATATTGAGACTACTCATCCTACCGTCTGAAAGGTGCTAGGGCTTGGTAAGTATGTATTTCTTTTGTGTTTAACAGGCTGGGAATAATTGCAGATCAAGCTAAAATAGATTCAGTGCTTAGTAGTCTACATATATGCATAGCATTCATGTTATTGGAATATTACCCCATTGACCCAAAGAGTATTTGACAAAAGCAATTGACTATTTCGATATTCATTACCCCATGATAAACAGACTCACTTACAGGTCAAACAAACCCAGGGCCACCATAGCTAGGGCAAACAGACCAAATACACGCTACAATAGACCAATCCACTCTTTTTATATTCTGTGAGTTTTAGATCATGGTTTTGCCAAGATTTCCGGGAGACCAGGAGTAGGGATGTATTTGTGTGAGTCAGACAGAGTCTCACAGACAATTCCCATAGTTTTGCATGTTTGCTGAACACTGAATCTGTATTTATAAGTGAAACAAATTGTTGGTAGGATAACAATGACTAACTCATTTGGTCACTGATATTTTTGTTTCTTCAGACAGTTACCATGAAAACAAGAAACAGATCAAAACCAAACAAGATTATTAGTCTTGAAGACCAAGGACTTCTTGAAGTTAGGTTCATCAACACTTACATAGGTAAGTTGCATTGAAAACTGTTTTAGAAAATTAAGTGGTTACAGACAAGATGTTTTTTTTGGTTCCCAAATGACTGTTTCATAATGGGTTTAAAACATCTCTTTTTTGAAAAATGTCCTAAACCTTACTTAACATTAGTTTTACATATAATGGCAATGTTGACAAACAAATACACACAGTCCCTTCTTGGCTCAGAAGAAGCTAAAAATGGCTTAAGTCCCATTTTTGCCCTTCCTCCGATCGCTAAAACAAATATCCAAAAAATCCCTACAGGAAATAATTTCTACCTGTAAAGCTATAAAATCCAGGGGCCAGTGTGACCCCTGCAAGCCAATTTGATTGGTCGAAGGACATGGCCGCAAGAGGGCGGGGCTATTGCCTTATATGGCTATAGTGAAAACTTAAAAAATCTTCTCAAAAAGTGTTCAGCTGAATTTCAAATTATTTTGTAGAAATGTTCATTGGGTGACCCTCTATCAGATTCCTTCAAGCCATGTGGATTGGTTGAAAAACATGGCCACCAGGGGGCAGGGCTGTTCGAAGATTTGGCTGTGGAGCTATACTGGCCCTCTTGGGCCTGCTTGTTTCAGTTATTCAAATTCATTTTTCAGGGAGGATTAGATCTAGGCTACAGAGCCTGCATAAAAAAAAAAAAATCTAATTTACAGTTTCTGCAGTGATAATCAGTATAAATCATCAACAAATATGTTTAACAGATAAAGAAAACGTCCCAATTTTATAGTTAACGAAGTGATACTCGGTATGACTCGTTAAAAAATATTTTTAAAAGATAAAGAAAACACCTGACTTTATTAATTAACTTAAGGTATTTGAAAGGAAGACCATCGTCGGATTAGGCAAACTTCAGTGTTCCCACAGACATTTTTTTCAGGGGGTACACTCTTGAGTGAAATTTTGGGGGTACAACATAGCACGTTGTTATATTGTAGATAACATGAAACAAACTGTGTTTTTATCCTTTAGTAACAAAAACACCCTTTTTAATTAATGCTTCCGTGAGTGAATGCCGACTTGTTAGTACTGTTTTTCTCATGCTGTTCGCACGAAGAACAAAACATTTTCCCCCCGAGTCCGAATCATATCGCAGCCAAGAAAACTCAGAAACCCAGCTATTTTGGAACCATTTTTAGCTCACCTGAGCACGAAGTGCTCCAGGTGAGTTATTGTGATTGTCTTTTGTCCGGCGTCCGTCGTCCGTCGTCCGTCAACTTTTTCTCCTCAGTAACCACTGGGCCAATTGGGCTGAAATTTCACAGGAAGCATCCTCTCAATGGCCTCACCAGAATTCCTTCAAATTTTTGGGATCCATGCAGAATTCTGGTTTCCATGGCAACGAAATGAAAAAAATAGTGAAAACTTAAAAAATCTTCTCCTCCAAAACCGTCAGGCCAATTTTCAAATAATTTTGTAGAAATGTTCTTTGGGTGACCCTCTATCAGATTCCTTGAAGCCATGTTGATTGGTCGAAAAACATGGCCACCAGGGGGTGGGGCTATTTTGCCTTATATGGCTATAGTGAAAACTTAAAAAATCTTCTCCTCCAAAAGTGTCAGGTCGATTTTCAAATAATTTTGTTGAAATGTTCCTTGGGTGACCCTCTATCAGATTCCTTGAAGCCATGTTGATTGGTCTTAAAACATGGCCGCCAGGGGGTGGGGCTATTTTGCCTTATATGGCTATAGTGAAAACTTAAAAAATCTTCTCCCCCAAAAGTGTCAGGCCGATTTTCAAATAATTTTGTTGAAATGTTCCTTGGGTGACCCTCTATCAGATTCCTTGAAGCCATGTTGATTGGTCGAAAAACATGGCCGCCCGGGGGTGGGGCTATTTTGCCTTATATGGCTATAGTGAAAACTTAAAAAATCTTCTCCTCCAAAAGTGTCAGGCCGATTTTCAAATAATTTTGTAGAAATGTTCCTTGGGTGACCCACTATCAGATATCTTCAAGCCATGTTGATTGGTTAAAAAACATGGCCGCCAGGGGGCGTGGCTATTTTGCCTTATATGGCTATAGTGGAAACTTAAAAAATCTTCTTCTCCGAAAGTGTCTGGCCGATTTGCAAAAGATTTACTAGAAATATTCCTAGGGTGACCCTCTATCAGATTTCTTCAAGCCAAGCCAAGGTAGGAAACCACAAGGGGGACGGGGTTTATATTGCTAAAGTGAAAAAAATCAGGTGAGCGATCCAGGGCCATTCATGGCCCTCTTGTTTGCGTTTCTTCTGGGAAGGACCGGCGTCATTATCAACATTTAAACTGTCTGAGCTTGGCGTTTCCTCTTTGACATTTTGTTGAGTTTTTTTGGATTTGCCAAAGCCAAAAGAAAACAAACGTTTCTGCGACATTTTTCAGTAGCAGACAACATTAGTAGACTGTCTCTTGTTTACTAAATCTGTGCAATTATTACTCGTAGAAAAAAACTAAAACCAGTCAGCAGATGTATGTCATCGAGTGTGTATTACCTTTATGGTTTAATCCGAACATTGACTAAGTAGAACAATTACTGTACTTTTACTGAGCGGGCACCTGCTCGGGTACTTCCGACTTCCGATATCGTTCGGAATCATTACGATGACACATGCTGTCTATATTTAGTATGTGGAAATACCTATTCTGTCAACTTGTTTTTCTCGCGAAATTTAGCCAATCGTTCTACTCTTTTATCATCCCAGCAAGACATATTTTTCTATTATTCTAGATTTATTTTCCGTACGCGTATTCACGTTTGTAGTCTCAAATGTGTGCGTGATTATTTGTTTTTCTACGTGATTCACGTACATATATACGTGAATGGGAACTCTGAACTTTTAATCCAATTAGTGTAATCAAGTTAAATTACCCTGCTTAACATTCCCTACAAACAAAGAGGTCGTCAAGCTGATGTCTGGTACACACTATAAGAACGTGTAAGCGTGCATGTGACAATTATCAATTTTAAACACACTTGCCCCTGGACTGTCACCCTTTTTGGACATATATTATGTCAATGTCTGCTTAATGAAAGAACTGATAGGTTTCTTTCAAATTGTATTTTTCTCATGCAGTTTGACATGTGCAAGTGTAAATTATTTCAAGCCTTGGTATTTCTTTTTTTTCAAGGTTCTGGGGTTTTTGCAAAGTCTGATGTTACAAAAGGAACCTTTGTGTGTGTGTACACAGGAGAAATTATCAGTGAAAAAGAAGGCTTGAAGCGACTGGATAAGAATACAAAACCAGGCTGTTTCTGGTACTTTTTCAAGAAAGATGGGAAAACATCTTGGTAAGTGCAAAGATAGGGAAACTTTTTGCAGATGAAATTAGTTTCATATGGTTGCTAAAGGGCGAGATGTAATGAAGGCTGACCAGCCTATGTGAAGAATAAATCAGAAGAAGAAAGTCATAGCAAGTCAAAAACACTGTGCCATGGAGGCCCCCAGAAATATTTGGACATTTTTTTTGCATCATCAGTTTTGTCAGAATGTTTGTAAATAATGATATACATTTCAGGTTTAAATATGGGTCATATTGGGTCAAAAACTTGGTCACTAGGTCAAATTTAAGGAAAATCTTGTTAATAACACTTTGGAAGCCACATTTATGGCTTGAGCATGTTGAAACGTTGTAAGAATGTTTGTCTTAGTGATCAATATATAGGCCAAGTACGAAACTGGGTCATGTCCGTCAAAACTAGATCTCTAGGTCAAATTTAAAGAATATCTTGTGAACATTAAGGTATAAGATCCAGGACCATCATGGTCCTCTTGTTGTAATGTAGAATACCTATTAACTTCGTTGTAGTTTCATGTATATTTTCATTTGTGTATATATATGTGTATACGTATAACACATGTCAATAAAGTAAAAGATTATTTTATCTGTATTTGTTAGTTGACATAGACTTTGATGCAATGTTTTATTATTTTCATCAAAACTTTTTTCTGTTTATAGTTTGTGTTTAAAAATTATCTATAAATCTGAATGTGTTGAAATGCAAAATATGTCAAAAACATTGAATTTAGAATTCAACTTTTGTTGAAAGGCCTGTTTTCTCAGATCCAAACCGGATACAATTTTACATGCAAATAATTGCATTAAGAATTAAGTTTAATTTTTGAAATAGTTTTTCTTTATACTGTATTTCAGTGTGGATGGTACACATTCAGCCGGTGTTGGAAAATATATTAATGATGATTACAAGAAACCAAATTGTAAAGTGAAACTTGTAAAAATTGATGGACAACTTGTACTAGCAGTATATGCTCTGAGAGATATCAGAGAAGATACGGAATTAAGATATGACTATGGTGATGATCAGGCCTACTGGAGAAAGGTAGGTTTAACTTTTTATGCCCCCACTTGGAGAGGCATATAGATTTGCTCTTGTCCATTAGTTAGAATGCCCCACTTATCTTGTGGCACACATTGGTTCTAACAGTTATTTAAGTTTACAGTTATGTATAATGGTAAGTGAATTTATGAAACTAGGTTTTTAACTGTACTGGCCAAAGGCTGGTAGGCCATGCATCCGTAAACAAGTGCTTGTGAACGCGTTCAAGATTTGATTGTATCTCGATCAAACCAATACAGTAGTTAGATATCCATAAAAGCTTGGTTCATTTCAAAAACCAGCAAGATCCACCCATGCGTTACTGGTCTTTGAAAACAACAAAATTGGTATAATTGAGCTTATGAACACAATAGAGCCTTTGTTTATTTTCCGATGTTTACCTTTATTAGCTCACCTATGCACGAAGTGCAAGGTGAGCTTTTGTGATCACTGAATGTCCATCGTCGTCTGTCTGTCCATCTGTTAACAATTTCCTACAAATTACTTCTACTAAACCAATGGACAGATTTCAAAATAACTTCACAAGAATGGTCCCTAGGTGGTCCCCTTTCAAAGTTGTTCAAAGGATTTAATTCCAAGAAGAACTTTGGCTGTTGCGGCATCAGAAAAGGGGAAAATTGCCAAATCTTTAAAAATCTTCTTGTCCAAAAGTAATGGTACGATTTGAAAAATATTTTGCACAAATGTACCTTGGGTACCCTCTACCAAGATTGTTCAAAGATTCCTATCCGTTGAAAAACATGGCCACCAGGGGGAGGAGCTTATTTTCCTTTTATGACCAGTGTCAAAACTTAAAAAATCTTATTGTCCAAAAATACTGGCCAGATTAAAAAAATATTTTGCACAAATGTACCTTAGGGTACCCTCTACCAAAATTGTTCAAAGATTTCAGATCTGTCGAAAAAACATGGCCACCAGGGAGCGGGGCCTATTTTCCTAATATGTACATTGTTAAAACTTAAAAAATCTTCTTGTCTAAAAGTACTGGCCTGATTTGAAAAATATTTTGCAATGTACCTTAGGGTACCCTCTACCAAGATTGTTTCAAGATTTCCGATCCGTTGAAAAACATGGCCACCAGGGGGCAGGGCTTATTTTCCTTATATGTGCATTGTTAAAACTTAAAAAATCTTCTTGTCCAAAAGAACTGGCCCGATTTGAAAATTATTTTGCAGAAATGTTGCTTGGGGTACCTTCTTACATGATTCTTCAAAGATTTCCGATCCGTTAAAAAACATGGCCACCAGGGGAGGAGCTTATTTTCCTTTTATATGCATTTTTAAAACTTAAAAAATCTTCTTGTCCAAAAGTACTGGCCCGATTTGAAAATAATTTTGCAGAAATGTTCCTTTGGATTGTTCAAAGATTTCCGAACTGTCAAAAAACATGCCTGCCTGGGGGCGGAGCTTATTTTCCTTATATATGCATTGTTATAATTTTGTAAAATGTCCAAATATGACCCTTAATCAGATCCCTTCAAGCAAAGCTAATTTGTTTGAAATTATGGCCACCAGGGTTGGGGCTTTCATTGCCAAAGTGGGAAAAAATCAGGTGAGCGATCCAGGGCCATGATGGCCCTCTTGTTTGTTTATATTGAGAACTCAGTTCCTTTCTTAAATCAGTCAGATGTGTCATTGCATGACTGGGTTTTAATTTTAATATCTGACCTATAATGGCAGATTTATGACCCTTAACTTAGTAAAAATAGATATCAATGCTCTCATTTTCTGACTGATGTTGATAGTGGGGACATTCATGTCCTATGTACACAATTCTAGTTTATGCTCCATTTTCAGATAAGTGCATGTAGATTTACCCTTGTCTGTGTGTCCAGATGTTTGTGTCATACATAACTCAAAATGTATAAGTGATAGACCAATGAAACTTAACAAAATTATTGATCAGTACTTAACTTGCGCATTTTTCTATATTTTGATCTTAATATATCCAGTATTACCAGTTATAGTGTTTAACATTTGGCCCAGAATCAAGGCTTAAGTCTTAAGTTAGTGGGGTATCTGTGTCCTTTGAAGGACATATCAGTTTATTCTGATACATACATCAGGCTTCTGCCAAGGATTAGGGACAAGTACACTTGCCCCTATGGTAAAAAAAAAGATGGGAGCACATATTCATGACCACTAAAACTGCAATAAATCTGTACCATAAAACATACCGGTACACAGCTTTGGGATAAATGTGGCTATTTTTAAATATCATGCTCTTTTTTCACATCTTAAAATGTTTCAGATAATACATGAAGTAAGTGATATAATGAATATAATGAGTTGTACAGTATGTCATCATGTTTTATTGAACTTATTTTATCAGCCTTCATGTGTCTAGCTTTAAAAGTTGCTTGTGTAAGTATAAACCATATTTGGCAGGGCATATTAATTCAACGAATTTGCTTGTACATCATTTCGTTGTCAGATGAATCAAGGAAACTGCTGTCGTCGAGTGGATTTGGTCGGGGATTTTGAAACCTGGTGTCCAGGGTTCGATCTCCAGTCACTACACTATGGTCATGGTGGAGTGCCCTTGGGCAAGGCACATTTTCTAGCCTAGTACTGGTCTGTTCACCCAGGGATCATGAATAATTAAATTTATAGGCGCCCTAAATGACCTTAGCTGTCGATGTGCCGTAAAACTATATACATTCAGATGCATCAAGGGAGATGTACAATGTTCATTTATTTCTTAACCGTTTTCTTTATGTTTTTCTTTAGAGAACTGCATATTTTGATTATTTCTAAACTTGCTATACTATAAGAAATATTTTCAAGGCTGATAGAAAGTATTTATTCAGCTCATTGTATAATCTGATCAAATAACTTGAATCTGGGTCTAATGCGGAGATAAGGGGGATAAAGAAATCTATTCCTTATATTCCTTTATCAGGATTTATTATCATTGTTCCATTTGTTTGTAGAAACATGCTGAATCAGAATTTCTGTATGAACCGCCTGGTATGTCGCTATGTTAAACTGTTGAAACTGTTGTTATACAAACTTGTTATTATGTTGGTTTGTTTGTCTGTATGTCAAGCTTCATTTTAAAAACAGTTGACCATTACAGTGCTGATTTTTCAAATGAATT